>ML675601.1:14497227-14539092 GCA_007922155.1 Mesoclemmys tuberculata
TACTATACTATACTATACTATACTATACTATACTATACTATACTATACTATACTGTGTGTTGGGGGGGGAGGAGATGGGGTAGGTAGCCTGAGAATGTAGTGCACCTTAACCAGGATTCTACATGACATGAGTTAGGATTTTTTCCTTTGTACCTCTCATAACCACATTCAGCATATCTGGCAGTCATTCCACAGCTAGGACCACAAGCATTCTGCACCAAGTCAAGACTGAGACACGTAGAAAACCTGCACAATACCTCTAGGCATTCTGTGTGACTCATGCCAATTCCAGGAGGATTTTCAAACTTCATTCCATACAGTTTAGCACCTAAATAAGTAGCATGATTTTCAGAGGTGTTGACCAACTGCATCATCCATGAAAATGATGGGATCTGCAGGTGCTCAGCCCCCTTGAACTTTAGACACTGTAATGAGTGACCTGCATATGGATTTAGGTGCCTAATTTAGGCAGCCTTGTTCCTCCATTTGTAAAGCCTACTCACAATGGAGTTATGCCAAGAATGAACTTCTCATTATGATTGATAGTGGTAAGATGGTCAGAGTATGAGCAAAAGTCTACTGTTAGGAATTTTCTCCACACGATATAGTCTATTTGAGTAGAAGTGCAAAATTTTGACCATGTTGTAACCTGTTACACATAGATACTCCAAAAAGTATGACTCTGGTTATGAAAGTGGTTTATAAATCTGCATTATGTTGACATACCATATATTTTAATTATTGACAATTACTTAGCCTCCTGTCTTGGCTTATATTTAACTGAAATGTGTAAAAGGGAGAAAAAAATAGGTTCAAGTTTCATAATTAAGTCCACTAACCCCTCTTTTCTGTCCTCTGACTGCAAGGGAGTTAACAGATCACTTCATATTGAATGGTTCCTTACAATATGTGCTAACTACTATTGATAAACATCTGTTCCTCCTTGTATTTAGCTGTGACACTGCAAAGGCCTGTCCCAGTACTGAAGAAGAGGTCCGTGTAGCTCAAAAGCTTGTCTCTTGCACCAACAGAAGTTGGTCCAATAAAAGATATTCACCTACCTTGTCTCTCTCATTCATTAATGGACATTATAATGATCATCTTCCTAACCTTGAAAAGCATTATGAAGCAAATCCTTTCCCCTCTGCCAGAGCACACAAGTAGTGCAGTTCTGTTGTTTTACAGCGAAAGGGCAAGATTTGGGGAGGTAGTGCCAGGAGCCTTCCTGTCATGGGATGGGGCTCCCTATGTGTTCCCATACAGTGGGGTTTTGCGAGGCCAGCAGGGCACTGCAATGGAAGAGCAGATACAAGACCTGTAGATTGACTGCTTGTGTGGATCTACTGGTTGTTGCCCCCTGAAGCATAGAAGTACAGCAGTGGTGAGGTACTTCAACCCCATAGCCTGGGGCAGGCATGGCATCTTTCCCCTCCCCCTACAAAAAACCTTTGTCAAGCCCAGCAAAATAGACTTTGCAGGGAAAGATAGAATTTACCTGCATCTGAAGCAAAATTATGTTTCTATGGAAATACAAGCATCCCTCTAGCTAATGTGTCAGATTATACCATGATTCTGGGTTTATTCTAATTATATGTCACCCAACGCAGATAGGTCAAATATCATGTAATGCCTGTGCAGCGCACTCCAGCAAGTCTTGCTTACTATCATAAAGAGGTAAAGTTCTAAAAAGGTGCCTATTCTAATAGAATTTTATGGAACAGCTTGTACTTTAGAAACTGTATTGCAAGTGTTCTTTTTCAGCTATGCAGCAAAACTGCAAAATGCCACTGACAGCTGGTGGTATATCACAGTCAAAATGGACCAGTTTTTGCCATTCATTCTCAAATGAAGAAGTTCCTTACTCCATGAGGAATCCCACTGAAGTCAGCGAGATCACTCATGAAGTAAAGTGTTACTCAGCATAAGTACAAATGTGAGAATCTGGCTGTAAATTATTCCATCCTCTATGAGCATTGATAAGATATGGAATGAAAGCAGACAGAAGAATCACAAACTTAATAATTAGCAGTGCTTAAATTATAGTAAGTAATGTATTCTGGTGAAAGAGTTAAAAAACAATATTTGGCCAATCCACTGTGAAATTATTCTCTGTGATCAAATTAACCTGTTTTTCCTCTTATCAAATTAGGCTGTCAGATCACATTCTTGAGGAAACAAAGCTGCATATATTGGCAGTGTATTAATGTTCTAAATCCCTTAATAAAGGTCAGACTATTTTTATTTAATCAATGCTTCTTATCAGATTCTGCAAATATTCATCCACATTCTAATGTGTATCCAGATTACACTTTTACTCACATTTGATATTACCTTCTGCAACTATTAGATTACAAACATCATATTGCTATTCAGATTCATAAAATAAAGGACTGAGGTCTTAGCTATATGATCTATTAATTATCTTTGTCTGAATGAAATGTAAATTAAATAATATGGCAATTGCTTGCTGCATCTTTCAATGAAACAGGTCAAGATAACTTTTTGCAAAGGGTAGCAGATTGCTTCATTTTCCTCCATTTAAAACAGAACTATCTTGTTGGTCACTGTATCAGTCAGGCAACTTAATGCATGCTTACAGAGATATATTCTTATGAAATCAATATGTTCTCCTCCATCAGATGCTCCAATGATAAATTGAATGATAAAGTCACCATACAAACATTTCTCTTCTGCTTTATCATGATGTCACTACAGTATAGTGCCATGATCATAAAAGCTTTAATCTTCTTGTTAGAAGAGACTGTAAATCAAGAGAGTATAAAGTGTACAATTTTGACAGATTAACTAGGATTAATATCCAGCCATGGAAGACACTAAATGTCAGCACATTTAGGAGTACATTTATGCTGAAAGAAATTTTTGCTTCATATAATTTTCATTGAACTTGTCAACCATTAAGCTGCTCTGAACTGGACCACTGACAGAACAATAATATTGGAGAAAAGAGAAGGTATGTTATATATCCAGACAGTTATGTTGCCTGTCAATGCTATACTCGTAATAAGCATCTTTATCTCACTAAATATAAGTAAAAGGAAATAAATATATCTGGTGCCTGTTTTAGTATTTTTTAGCTCAAATCATGAATAATTTAACTCCTCCTGTAATCCTGTTTGCATGTAACTAGGTAGAAGACTGCTGTTTTTCAATTCTCTGTATTGCTACAATTTAGAGCCTGGACCTGCGGTCCTCATAAAAACAATACCCAATAGGAATATACTTGAGCAAAGACTTCCAAAATAAACCCAGATAATTTAAAAGGCATATTGCTAATGGCAACTTCTGTTGATATAACATCCAGAATTTCTACTCCTGTGCACATCACATATCAGGAAACTGGTCTATCACTACCTTTCAAACAGCCTTAGCTGTCATGTGAGGTCACTCAGGAATGCATTACTTTTAAGTGTCAGTATTTCCTGGAGCAGTGACATCATTTAAGATGGCTGTGTGTATAATTTTTACAGAACCTGGATAGTCCAAGACACAACCTTCAAGTATCCTGTATTTTCAGATTTTTTCCCCAGCAGTTTGCTAATCTGTGTATTCTATAATCTACCTCAGGCCACCTATTTGTATGCAGGGTGATTTGTGACACTCAAAATCTGCTGCATTCTACCATCCTTCATCATGTATCAATGTGTATTACACCTATCTTCACACAAAGCTGATGTGAAACAGCCAATTCTAACTAGGGCTTTATTTAAAAAACAAAACTAATCTCATGACAGAAAGCTGAGAGTAATATTTCTTAAAATAGATCCTTTTTGGCTTAAGTGTTTGAATTATTTGCTTCATTGATACAGAAATATACCCACTTCACTCCTTTTTTTGAGTCTGTTCACTGGGTCCACATCTCTGCCGGCATCAAATTCAAATACTCATCTTTGCCTTCAAAGGCTCTACATAGCTCTCCCTCAGCCTACATGTCAGCTTCCATTTCATGCCTCTGTCCCCCTTGTGGTCTGCCAAATCCATTTTCCTTGATTTTCCAGTTGTATTCTTCTTTCACAAATTCACACTTGCCTCACTTCCTCCTGTACTGACCATATGCTTAAAGCAACCACACTGAATCTGTATACATTGTGGCCACTCTGTCCTTCTTCATATAAATTCCCTTTTCTTCCCACTCTACCCTCCAATGCTAGCTCACATTCCTGGACCAAACTTCTAAAAACAAAGACAAAGTAATATACAAGAAAAAGCAGGACTAGCATGATGTGTACAGTGTAAAACCAAACATACTCTGCACTTACATATACCGTAGTCAACGGCAATACCCGCAGAGTAAGAAGCTATTCAGTGTCAGCAAGAGTGGCAGAGTCTGGCCTTCAACATCTAGTAATGGGAGCAGGATTGGGTCTTTCCTTATTAAAGCAGAGAGAGGCATATAATGCTGACAAATGGTTTATAAATTAAATATTACCTATAAAGCATTAGCACCTTCAGGGGAAAATATGTCAAGTCTAATGATTATTTTTCCCAAGAACATTGTGCGTGTTCAGAAGCAGACATTAAAACTAATCTGATTGACTGTGAGCACCAGCAAATTATGCTTCTCACTGTTTCTCTGCAAGCCTGATCATGTGAGAGACTCAGCACCTTCTTTACAGTGAGGTGAGCCCTCCACTAATGGGTGTTGCAGGTGTTTAGCTCCTCACAGAATTGGATCCTTTAAAAAAGTTTGGGACTTACTGTCAGATAAAACAGCTTGCACTTGATTTGCTCCCAAATGAAAGATATTTAAAATGAAAAATTTAACTTTGAATTATTAACTTGATGTGAGTTTGAAAACCCATCCATCCTCAGAGCATGTGGATGTTTCGTAAAGTGCTCGGCTCTACACATAAAAAGGTACATTTAACACAGCTTTTATTTGACCATAACATTTACTAACACTTTATTATTGTCTTTTGTTGATATGAGCATTTCCGTACTAAGCATTTACACAAATTGGAAGTTTGACCTTAAAAACATTTTTTTTCTGTGAGAATTTGTGCAAGTAAAAAAGATTTGAATGTTCCTGTAAAGACAAGCGAACACAAAAGGCTACAAGAACAGCCGAAGTGAATCAATTGTGAGTAATCAAACATTTTGTGACATTCCTCTCATTCTGCTCTTAAATCATCTTGAATAACTGCTGGTTAATCTTTGTAGAAGAAATTCATAGATTCTGAGGTCAGAAAGGACCATTGTGATATCTAGTCTAATCTCCTATTTAACACAGGCCATAGAACTTTCTTAAAATAACCACTGGAGCATATCTTTTAGAAAAACACCCAATCTTGATTTAATTATTGTCAGAGATGGAGAATCCAGAATGGCCAATGGCAAATTGTTCCAATGATTAATTACTCTCACGGTTAAAAATTTACTCCTTATTTCCAGTTTGCATTTGTCTAGCTTCAGCTTCCAGGTGCTGGATCATGTTATACTTTCTCTGATAGACTGAAGACCTTATTAAATATTTCTTCCCTATTTAGATACTTATAGAAGCATTATTAATAAGCACTACGACTTAAGTTGATTTAATGAGGGCACCTCTGTAGATAGATTCTCATTGTTTTATGAAATTGAAATGATTTATTAAATGATTGTACAGTCATTGTAGACCCCATAGACCCCTATGTGGGAATAATCCATGTTGTGCTCTGAAAACTTTATTTGCAGAGTTTTCTCCTAATTCTTTTGTCAACAGTTGTGTGGTGGGGAAGCATATTTGGCCTCTATCCCACCCTCAACAGAGTGACCATGAGTCTGGCCATAAAAACTTGTGGATCCCCAAGATCTCCAGGAGACTTTGAAGGCTGTTTGTGGCGCAGAGATAATTATGCGGTGACTGTGGCTTCCCATTCATGCACACCATCTCTCTACAAACCTTGCCAACCTAGTTCCAAAAGACATATATTGTGGGGCTTCCACAAGAACCAATGGCCCCCCCCCCATCTAGCAGGGTGGCCAGGCTGTTGACAACATGGAAAGGAACTCATACGAACTGGCTTGGAAATTAGGAAGAGACATTGAGCTATATATCCTGAGAGATACCAGGTGAAGCTGTATAGAGACCTACATGAGAGTGGGGAGAAAGTGGATATTGGGGATGATAACTGAAGAAGAATAGGGGTAAATGGGGGGGGGGGAGATTCAGAGGAAGAAGAAAAGGAGAGGAAGAGATATTCAGGAAGAAGTTCTAGGGGCATTTGTAGAGACATATTTTGCTTCCCCCTCTTCTCCCACACATCCAGTTATCCCCATCCAAGGCCCACACTGGTTTCAGCACAATACAGTACTATGTGCCTAAAGTCTAAAGACCAACTGGCAGTACTTTGATCAGAATATTACTACAAAGATTACAAATGCTCCTTAGGTTAAGGGACTTGCTCCTGTTGGGCCAAATTTCAGCCCAGTTTTCACTAGGTCTCCCTTTCTGTGATACAAAATTACAGCCACAAATAAATCATGTGCAAATGATTGAGCTCGCATTGATTTGCTGGTACAGTTCAGATCATCTGATTGTCTAACATCTGATTTTTGGGGAAAATGAGGTATTTAGATTTTTAAGTGACAGCAATTGGAAGCATGCATCATATATTTTTTAAAAGAATCTTAAAGTTGTAAAGTCAAATGCTTAAAAGTTAGAAAGCACCAGAATAAATTTTATTTGGCCACCTTGTATATTCTGTTCCCCTCCAGAATGACTTTCTTTCTTTGTCCCCTTCATCTTCTCTGTCCCAGCCTACAGGTCAGTACTAGGCACTACTAGGTCAGTACTGTAGATGTTGCTACCACCAATGACAATAATAATGCAAGTAAATTGGGAAGTGAGCTGCTGAAGATCTAGACTGCCCCTTTTAAAAAAAATTGGAATAACATCTCTACAGACCACTTTTCTTAGGCTGGGTCCTCACTGATGGTGGCAAACTTGCCACTGCCAGATCAATTGCTTTGGATCAACTGAGCGGTCTGAGCGGCGTGTGGGCGGTGTGCGGAAGAGACGCAGCGAAGTCGACGGGAGATACGCAAGTGATTTACGTCACTTGTGTATCTCCCGTCAACTGCCACCGAATCCCAAAGGTAAGTGTAGACTGGGCCTGTGTTTTAGCTTGTTTTATAAACTATTGTACTGCTTACTGAAATACTTATGGGTATCTCAAACTTTTAGAGGATGGTTCCCCTTATTCTGAAATAGCTTAAGGGAGTAAGTGTTCAGCTTTGTCATCTAATTTCCTTCTTCTCCAGTAATATCCAGTGACCCTGTTTTGTTTCCAAACACAGAGCAAATATATATATTAAATGAAGGACAAAAAACTAAAGAGAACAAAAGAGCATGAGAGAGAACTGTGGTGGATGCATACATCTCCTCTGGTAGACTGCAGCCACTGAGAAAAATGGCTATTGACTCCATGGACAGAGTTTTAAAAAATGTAAAGATGGGAGCACACAGATAAATAAAGTTTTAGGCTTCATATATTACACATTCAGTAATCATTTCTTCTGCAAATAAAAGTGGTAGTCAACATTCTGAGAATGAGAGCTTGTGAGATGTAAATGGAGATGCATATATTAAGTTATTCTGATGACAGTGATGCTTAGGTAATTTACGACAGCAACATTTCTAGGTATGTGAAGAGCCCTGTTCAGAATCTCCCTTTGGGGTATTTTCAAATACCATACAAGCTTTCAGTAAGAAACAAATCAGTTAGCTTTCCGTTTTATAATTCCAATTACACTATGCAAACACAGCAGGCACACTTATAGCTCTATAAAAATAATAAACTGAGAACTGTAGTACACTGATCATTAAATCGCTTCTATTGTATGTCAACTCTACCAATAGGAGTATAAATGTATTTCTATTTCATTCAAATGATAAAGCAATCATTTTCAATTCTTCAGCATATGAGCATATTTGTATTGCTCATCTGATTCTGTTTATCTATCAACCATTGGTTGGACGGGGTAAGAAATGCTGTCACAGAAGTGCTTCTAGAAAACAGCATTGTATTAGAGAAGATCAAAAAAAAGGACAATGAATCAAAGCACCTTCAGTTGAGCATTAATAGGATTTTATTTCCCATCTCTAAATCCTCTCCTACTGTTCTAAGTTTATTCAAAGTCATGAGGATCTATCTGATCTACATTCAGAGGTGGTTTAAATCTCAAGAATTTTGGCACAAGATGGAAGTCTCATGAGTGATTATTGGAAATTTTTCTTTTGTTCAGCATGCCAAAAGTCTCACAGACTTTGCTATTTTGGGCAGAAAACGTGCAAGAACACTGAGAATTCAGTGTCATCAGATTGAAACCTAAACCCTGACCTTAGTTCAATCTTGAACCCAAAGCCTAATCTTGATTTAAATGTTGCCTCCTGAAGCCCATCACTAATTTGTATTAAAGTGATGTAAATTACACTCTGGACTTTACACCTGTATCTTTGTAGTTTGCTGTGTTGTTGTAACCGTGTTGGTCCCAGAATATTAGAGAAAAGGGGGTGAGGTAATATGTTTTACTGGAGCAACTTCTGTTGATGAAAGAGACAAGCTTTCGAGCTATACAGAGCTGTTCTTCAAGTCTGGATTGGGCCTAACTTTCGAGCTCCATGTAGTTCAAAAGCTTGTCTTTTTCACCAAGTGAAGTTGATCCAACAAAAAAATATTACCTCATCCATCTTGCCTCTCTTGTATCTTTGTAGACAGCTCTAAGAGCATTTCTTTTCATATAGTTTGATTTTCTTATAATTATGTCATGTTAAGAGACAGAACTCTGACATTAGATTATCCATTCAGCAAACGCCTCATGAATACAAAATTTCTTTTCTTTATCTGCATGATGTCACATAGGTCCCAATTCAGCAAAGCACTTGAACATGTGTTTAACTTTATGTATGTGAAGAGTCAATGAAGCCAGTGGGCATTAAGCATATAGCAATGCTAAGCACTTGCTAAACTGCGTGAATAGATGAAAATGGATTTTAATGTCAGAGGTCAATCTGATATTTAAGTCAAGTTATTTTTCTGTAATAGGGTTTTACTGCAGGAGCTCTGCCACATTATTTTAATTTAACCAAAATGTAATATGATGAGAAATACTGTGTCCAGAAAATCTGATTGTTTTTCTTTTTACTACCTTTCAGCTTGCTGCAGTGGTAGATTAGTCATGAGTTATGCACCTGCATAGAGGGGAGAATATAGAGTTTTAGGTATTAAGAGATATCCTTACAGAAAATAGTTTATTATATTGCTTTAGTTCATATAATCTCCTTTAACAATGTATTGCATTGTTACAGTTTGGGAAAACTTAAGTATGAAAAGTGATGTATAAAATCAAATTCTACTCAATGTTGAAAATATAAAGTTGTAAGATCCAGTAATTTATTAAGCTTTTTTAGAAGAGGCATTATAGAAATGAAATCTTACTGGCTGACTCGTGTTCTGATTGTGAAGCATCCAAGTACAGCTGCATAACTCAAGACTCAACAGCCAACAGTTACAAAAACGTAATAAAATTCATTAAACAAAAACATCTTTTGGCTCCATCACAGAGTACCTGTGTGATCTAGGGCAAGTCGATTAATCTCTCTGTGCTTCAGTTCTGTAAAATATTTCTTTTTTCACACCCTTTGATTTGCCACTATTTTCCAGAAAGAGAAGCTGGCCAGAATCTCAGTCATAATTCCTCCCCAAAGGTCCTCCTTGGGTCATCACAGCTACATACCACCCTTCAATCTATAATGAGCCTAAAGATGCAATCCAATCCTTACAGATTACAATTTACCACTGTTTCTGGGTGGCAGAAGCTGGTAGGCAGTTCATGACTTTCTATCTTTCCCTCTGCTACAGTGGGCTAAAATGGCAGTCTTTTATTAACAAACAGGAAGCCCTGACAGAAAAAGAACAGGATAGGGTTCTCTCTGCCTTCATAGTCAAGTGTGGTCAGATATTGCAACAAAGTTGGTCAAGGAATGATTTTTATCACACACAGATTCAAGAAAACCATTCAAACAAAAAAAAAAAAAACCAAAACACCACACCCCAAAAAACACAGCTCCTTTTTAAATGAAATTTTTTTGGTTTTTCCATTGCCAAAAACTGAAAAATTGTCTTCAAAGTTTTTCATTAAGGTTGATGAAAATGGGAATTTTTTCCACAAAAATGTCCATTTTGCTGAAAAGCTATTTTTAACTTGAAAACACAAATCAATGGGACAAGGTTTACTAGTTGTATATACCAGCGTGTTAGAACAAGTCTGGTGGAGCCTTGTAATGACTACATGAAGGGGAATAATCTGGTTAAAGAGGCCATTTGTCATTTTATAGTGTTACAAGGAGAAATCAAAGGAGTCATGAGAGAGAAGATTGTTAAATGTTTTGACTGGATCCTCATGGCTTTTGTAGGGAGAAGTATCACTTTATGGTGCTATATTTTCATAGTGGGACACTTTTCAGAAGAGTTGTTAGTGAAAGATTTACAAGTTAGAGTCTGTTATTTTATACTTGCTATTGTGTCTGTGCTTGGCATTTTAAAGGGGGATTGTTTTCTGCTCCTTCTGGAGAGTTCAGGGGCCTTCTCCATCTCCCTTAATAAAATAGAATTCTGGGATTTTGCACAATCCTTGCTACTAGCTCTAACTGAAACAAATACAGAACTCTGGCATATACAGAAAGCCTGCCAGCAAAATAACCTTGAGCTAGCCTATGCTCTCATTCCCCTCTCACACAATAAGATCGTAATATGTATTTTCAAAGTGTAATTTTGACCATCACTAGACTCAAAGATAATTAGCCACTGTACATAGTCCTAATTTCTACACAGTCATGCCTCACTGAAACAGAAAAGACCTCTCTGACTTTCCCCGTATTGTTGTGTTCAGATTATAACAGTTTAAATTAAATGTGATCTTTGGGCGAGATTATGATTTGGACTGAATGCCCATGCAAGGGAGTAAGAACTCCCCTAATATCTCTGCACAGCCTACCTAGCCTCTGTGTCCAGGTGCATAGAAACAAGCAGGCACTGTGGGCTAGATTCACAAAAGACTTAGGTGCCTAAATACTGCTATAACGGTGGTCCCTAAACTTTTTACACTGCACGCCTCTTTAACCCAGTCCACACTGCCCACCCTCTCCCCAACTGGGGCAGAGGCCGGGAACAGATGTCCAAGCTGGGAGCGGGGTGGGGACCAGGGACAGCTGGGGACAGTCAGGACATCCCAACGGTCAGAGTGCTGGGAGGGCCGCAGCTGGGCCAGGAGCCAGGAACCAAGGCCAGTGCCTTGGCTGGAGGCTGAGACTGCAAAGGGGAGCTAAGTCTGGACCAGGGGTTGAAGAAAAAGGGCCCAGGCTGGGTGCCAAGACTGGGTTGGTCCAGGGGCTGAAACAGGGGGCCTGGCTGGAGTAGGCCAGGCCAGGAGCCAAGCATCTGCAACTGACATCTGGGGCCATTGCAGCCAGGCACCATGGTAGCAAGGCAGTCCCAGTGGCTGGAGCTGGGGACCAGGCACAAGGGCCAAGAGCTGTGGCACAGCCAGGAGCCAGACCTAAGCCCGGGGCTGCGGCGAGGGGACCGGGCCGGAAGCTGAGGACACAACTAGATCAGGGGCCGTGGCTGTGGTGCTGAGGCCAGGACAAGTGCCAGGAACTGAGGCCAGGCACTGGGATAGAGCCAGGGCCAGGGGACAGGAAAAGAGCTCTGGGCAAAGCGGGGCTGGGTGGCACTCCCTCCCTGTCCATACCCCGCCACCCACTCCCCTGTAGGGGTGCACCACACAGTTTTGGGACCTCTGTGATATAGGCACCTACATCCCAGGCTCAGGCCATACTGGGATTCGCAAAAAACCTCCTGCTCAGCTGCCGTCAAATCCTGAAGGCACCTAAACTTGCTCAACACCTAAATTTTAGGTAGTAAAAGCTCCCTAAGCACCCATGTTTCTGCCCTGCACATGCACACTGCAGCCTCACTCAAGGCGTCAGGATGTCTGTGCCCCAGAGTGATGCACAACCTGGGGGAAGATAGGTACTACACTATCTAACTCACCTGTGGGGCCCAATCCGGTAGGCATGATCAGAGTTCACTCATTTGCTCAGCCTCCAAAGTGGGTTCACAGAAAACACTCAAGGAGAAGGGTAGGAGGAGTTCCCTCACACCTTTTGGCCCAGTGGCTAGGGTACTTACTTCTGTCATTATTTATTCACAGTAAAAAAAAAATCAATCTACAAAAGGAAAGACCGAAGGAACCCAACACTGCTTGACATAACCCCTCTTAAGTTCCTTTCTAAATTTAGCCTTCGTGCTAGATTTTACTCCTCTGCTTGGATTTGGTAGACAATGGGGAAAAGGGCAGGTACTCGGCTTTAATTCCTCCTCCCTCACTGGCTTAACAATGGAGCTAAATCAGCATGACCTAATTTGCAGGGGTATTGAGCAGCACCAAATTATTATCCCCCGGCAAGGAGGAGGAAGCAGTAGAAGGATTGTGGCTCACAGGTTTGTCCCAAGATTATTCTTTAGTGGTGCACTAATGTTGGAGCTTGCTCAGGGATATGCATCAACTCCCGCAGTCTATCTTACTTTCCAATGTCAATTAAATTACAATGAAGTCAGGACCTTGGCTATAATAAGGTTGTGGATAGAGAACATAACAAGGTGGTGGTCTGTCTAGCAGTGTGAAATGCTGTCAGGGCCCTAATTGTGCCATCTAAAGATTAGATAAGGCAGTGATCTAAACTTACATGACTTAACTAGAACTCAAAGTAACTAACAAGTCAGATGGATTCAAATAATGGCAAAGGAATAAAGAGAGAGACTGACTATGCCAGGGTAGTTTCTCAGCAAGCAATTAAAAAAATAAAATAAAGTTAGTAATATTTGCACTGTGACTATTAAAATAAATTATAGGTAGCATAGTCAGTGGTGTTATTTACATTCACAGTAACAGTGTATGTAACAGTTCTTTGGTTGTGTGATGGATGTTTAAACACTATTATTTATCTTAATGTAAAAAGTCTCCTCAGGGAATTTTCAGAACGCATGTAAGAGTTTTGAATGCAAGTGTTTGCATGGGGATCTTTATATCATCAACCACCTGTCAACTTCACCTCACAGAAAGGTGAATAGTTCTACCACAAGCATCATGTAGTCTGTATACATGAAATAGATAACACATGCAGTTTTCAGGGACAGTTTTAATGAGCGCTGAATTAGGAAAGTAACTTTTTTTCAAGTTCTCATGCTTCCTTTTGGAACATCTCCTGCTCCCATAAAAGATGTGAAGTTCTGGAGTTGATCATATTTTGGAGTGGAAAAGAATGCTCAAGAGTAATGGGGGTGAGCTTTGTCCTCAGGGAGATAGACACACACACACACAATTTTACCCTCGAGGGAGTATTGTTCATATTAGAGTATAAATTTTTGTTGTGTCTGCACAGTACCTAGCACAATGTGATCCTGGTCCATAATTAGGGCTCCTAGCCATTACAGTAATATAAATATTGTAGGTGTAGAATTATGATTTATTGGATTAGTGTATTTTGCACTGTTTGGGGTATAGAATAAAAATACATGATGATAGCAGCCGCTAGCTTGTTGTTATGGAAGGTTAGCAAATAGAAGCACAAAGTATTTAAGAGGGCTATACCATGTTTTGATTCTTATATAAAAGTAGCCCACAGCCAGATTCACCCACACCAAAATTAGAAGGTCAGATTCTGAAATCACTTATATAAATCCCAAATAACTTCTGTCTCTAGTGGATTTATACTAGGTATAAATCTGAAGTAAGTGAGATCTGAATCGGGCTCAGTGAAAGTAATCTTAAATTGTTCCTTATTTAGTATGTCCAAGACTGAATACTGTTATGTACTCAGGGTAAAATCTAGACTAACGAGTAGCTGTGTCACCTCGCCCTCTAACGTGAAGTGCTCTTTTCACTGCTTTGTTGATGTAGCCTCCAGCTTGGAATTGCTCACAAACCACCCCCCAGCATTCAAGTCACTCCCAGCAATGTGTGTGTGTGTGCGCGCGTGCTGCAGCCAGCCAGCCAGCCAGAGCTTGGATCTTACCATCCTTAGTTATCCTGCAGGGTGACCCCAACACACTCCCAGTCTTAGATTTTCCCCCAGGAATGTAGGTCTTGTATTACCCAACCCTGTCCTAGAAAATAGAAATTCACATAAAGCCTTTATTTAGTAGGAATAATATGCACACACCTCATTACCACAAACGGAGTTTCACAGGTAACGTCAATCTAACACCTTTGATTAAATAAAACAAATACATTAACTACAAAGATTTTGAGTACACTAATGAGGCATAAAAGTCAGAAATTATTACAAGAAAAATAAAGAAAAAAATGCACCAGATGCTCTCAGCAGTCTTACTGACCAAACTGATCATGGGGTCTTAGGCCAGGACCCCTTTTTTTACTTCAGTGGCTGCTTCCTCTGTCCCTTCTGTGCAGAGAATCGATGGAGAGAGACAGGAGAGGAGAGGTGCCTTGGAGTGTCAGTCCCCCTCTTGAAGAACGTTTTCAGATGAGATTCTGGAGACAAAAGGTCTATTGCTGTTCTTCACCTGTTTGAGGTTTCTTTATTTACCCTTCTTGCTTCAGGACTCTGTTTAAATGCAAATTAAGCAGAGCACACATTTCTTCATTTGAGGCAGACCAGTTAGCCAATTTCTGCTGTGGTTTAGAACATGTGTTACTGGCATTATACAGGGAAATCTTATCACATAAAATGTTGCCACATTTATTTTATATTGACCAGCAAGTTATGAATTTTCAGATGATGCATCACAAGGTGTATTGTGTACAAAGAGTATTACACCAGTGTGTAGAGTTTGGACAGAGGCATACTTTCTGTCAAAAATACCTTTACCATATTGATTTTTCTGATCAAATTCATGCATTATGTGACTGGTCTGGCCTGTTTCCTCTAACTAGCATATGGCTTTTTTCTCTGTGTGGTCATGCTGAATATTTACAGGAAATTTAGCAGTGGTGAAGTCCCAAAGTACATCACCTGTGAATTACCACAAATGCTGGTATACACCTGGGCCACTATTTTAAAATATGTAAACTCGGAATACTTTGAACTCTGAGAACAAAGTAACTGGCTTTTCTCAAAGTCTATAATTGAAAAGTGCTTCCCTATAGTATATTGTGTTCAGGTCTCTTACATTTCAGCCCTACTAGTGATCTAGCTCTTCAAAGTTAAGTTATTACATTTCTATTCACGCTGCATAATAGAATCTAAGCTTGCTCTCTACTTACCTGTTGAGTTATTTTTTACAGCATGGTTTAATTGTCTTAATATAAAGTGCTGTGATAACATTTTTTTGGTGGACTAGAATCTATCATCCTGCCAATTTGTTTTTCAAAATTCTGCTTATGACAAATGTGTGTTAAATTCACAGAGAGAAATTGACACTTATTAGCATATGCTTCTTCTAGCCAGCATTTGTGGTAATTTGCAGGTGATGTACTCTACCAGGAACTCTGTATATACATACACATGCATGCCATGGTACTAGCTAACTACTCACAGCTGTGGTCCTGTCTAACTCAAATGCCAGTAGGCCACAGTACAGTAGCTTTCCCTTGCTTCTATATATAATGAGTCACCAAAGGCGGCAATTCAGAAGTGACATTAAGTACATGCTTAACTTCAAAATGGAACGTATGTTTGTGCCTAAAGTCAATGGACCACAGAGCACAATCTTATAGCTGTTTTCCAGAAGAGGGATGGACTTAATAAATGCATGGGTTTCAAACTGGGTCACACACAGACACCTTTGGAGCCATGGAGGAGGCAGAAACAGGGAAGTGTCAGGGGTACACTAACATTGGGATGTTCCTAGACATTCTTGTGGCCCCACAAAACCTAGGATTAGTCCTATTGAAATTTTTTACATTAAACGCCTTTAGTAAGTAAATACTAGTACTTGAAAATGTGAAGCCCTAAATATCATCTTATAAATTTCACTTTGTGATTCTTATGGAAAAAGTTAGATATGCTATTACCTAACATTTTTTAATGCCAAATTCTACCTTAGGATGGAAACTAGGTATAGCTGACGGGCAGGATTTTTACATAGTTTGGTTAACTTCTTACTCTAAAGACTCATTATTAATTTTGTTTAATCCATACTTAGATACAAGTGCTTTATTTTGAGAGGTGCTGAGCACTTGAAACCCATACTGGTTTCATTTTGAAAAACAATCACACCATTTATTTATGTTCCTATTTTTCAGCATTTTTGTTATAGAACTTTGGCCTACCCTCCATATTTTAGAGTTTACATCAGCATTTAGGTGCTGAGTTGTTATCCTAAAACTCTGGGATGCACAAGGCTCTGTGCTGGCTTGGGTATACTAACAACACTGCTCTCCACTTTACTTCTGTAAGTGGGTAATTACAGTGGTCCACCCTAGATTTCCAAGGTTTTACTAGGGTATTTTTTTTTTTAAATAATAGAAAATCATAGAAAAAACTCCCTAGAGCTGCCTGCCTGGGTTTACCCTTGAAACGACACGGATACACTCAAAGGACTGACACAAAGGATTGACTCCACTCAAAAGGATTGACACGTAGAAAATAAATTCTTCAAAAACAAAATGTCTCCTTATTAACTACGAATTCTAATACAATTGGTTTTAAAATTGAAAATCAATACAGTAAAACATAGAAAAAAGCTGCTGAAGACAACACAAAATACAATAAATTATATATGTTATGCCATTATATATAATATAAAATTCTAAAATTGCATCACAGCATTCATAACACAATATGGTATTTCCTTAGCATAAGATACATTGTTATGAATGCTTAATTGTGGCACAGCAAAACAAACATACAGTGTAGCAGCATAAGACAAAAATACTGCATACATATGAATAAACCTTTAACACATTGCAATATCAAACTTATTACAAGGCAGTGAGCAATATACCTATATAGACACAGTGACATTACAGTAATATACTTAACAATTCTATTGTAAATCAACTAGCATTCTATGAGTGTAGATCAGGCAGTGATAGAATGGGTGGAGAGATCATTCAAGCCACAGGCATCCACTTTCATTTTCAGTCATTCCCATATTCCTAATTTTTAAGGAAAAATAATACTTATTCCTCCTTGATTTAGTCCCTCTGATTCATCTGGGATCCTTCTGCTCTGTGAGAAAGCAGTTTTGCTACTGTCGTCGTCGTCGTCGTCGTCGTCGTCATCACCACTCTCCTCTTCCATCACCATCAGCATCAGCATCTTCTTTTGCTACAACCCAGATCTTCTTCAGCAGTCACAGTCACCCACGGCTATCTGCCTGATATACAATTTGTCTGACCTTTACAGATCCTTTCTGATTGGTTGTTTTCTTAATGTCAGTCAACAACTCCTTCCCACCCAAAAGTGAGATGATTTTGGACCAATCTACTGCCCACTATGCTAATCAGTTTTACCTTGTTTACCTCAAACTCGAACCTCCTCCTGCTCCTCCAAGTTTTTTAACCAATCAGCTCTCTAATATGCTAAATAGCTTCACTTTGTTTACTCCAACCTTGATTCCTCCTTAGCTCCACCTTCTCACCTAAAGACCACGCCCTTTAGGTATTAGGAATGACCTTTATTTCACCCCATCCTACCTTCCTGCTATTGGTCAGTTTCTTAATACCTCCATTTTGTTTCTTTCCCCTCTCCAGCTGATGACATCATCAACCACCATTTTGGGTTTCTAACTAAAACTTACTCAAAACTATCATTAATTATTACTTATCAAAACCCTTAAACTAACTATATTACTATTCATGATTAATCATTATGATACTGTCACCACTTTTGTCTCTGATTAAAGCAAGTAAAATCTTTGCCAATTTTTACCCCTTTCTCTTTGCATTTTCAGCTATATGGCTAAATGCTATCTCTAGTGCTGAGTATCTTATGTGAACTAGAGCAGCTAAAAAATCTCTTGTATCATAAAATTATTAATAATAACATTTTTAAAATTGGACAGTCAGGTAAATAGGATTTCTAATAGTCTCTCAAAACTTGATAGGAGACAAGGAAAAATGTAGAGGTTTTTTTTTAAAAAAATTCATCCGTAGAAAGGGACGCCTGCACTTTTCGGACTCTCGGCTGTGATCTACATGGCACCTATTAGTCAAAATATTCTGTAGGAACTGATGGTGCTGTTCAAGGATTGGATCCTTTGAGATCTGTAGGGCAGCCTCATTGTCCTCTGGAGCTACAGACCATATTCAGATAGGATGTATAAGTTAGCCATACTAACACCAAGTTACACTTAAGTTACATCACTCTTGCAACTTCTTATACCCACTCTGATACATCAACACAGACTATTTTTAGCTAAGTTAAAGTACAGTGGTCACAAATGTAACTTTCACACAGAGGAATAAGATGATGGTTTAAGCTACTCTCTAGACATTTTGGCTTTCTTAGACTCCCTTCAAAATTTGGCCCAGTAAGAGCTTGTCTACATGCATACTTCATGCGGGAGAAACCAGGTAGTGAATATACAGCACACTAGCCTGCTGCACATTAAATCGCCATGTGGACCCTCCAACCGTGCACTAGAAGTTTCATACTGCATGGCAGGCTAGCGTGCCCTGTCTTGCCACTATCACCAGACCTTAGTCGGTCACAGTTGAGAATACCAGATGCAGGACAAGCTGCTAAGAAATAGGGCAAACTCGCCCCAAACTGATGATTATTCTATCACTAGATTATACCAAGCCAATAACAAAACTAAACTTCTGTCTCACCACACTGGTTAACAAAAAGTAAAAAATGCAATCTCTTAGGCATTCCAGCCCTTATTTCACCATCCAAGTACTGTAGTATGTGATGAGTGGTTACTGAAAATCAATTTCATTACACAAAGTTTTCTCCTGATCTCATTAAATCAGCCACAGAGCCAGGTCAATATATAACTCAGATCTTACACAATAATCACCTGCTGCCAAGCCTTTAGTAACTAAAATCTATAGGTTTATTAATAAGATAAAATAAGAAGCATTAAAATGGTCAATAGATCATATACCTACAGTAATGGCAAAGTTCTTATATCAGATTTGCCACAGACTGTTAGCTTGTAAATTCTCTAGTAACTTCCAAGCAATTGGAAGATCCTCAGTCTGTAGTTCAAATGCTCCTTTTAGTTGGAAATCCTCAGTACAGAGAATCAGAGCAGGAAGAGGGAAAATCAAGATGTTTCCAGGGTCTTTTATATCCTTTGCTATGTGTCAGGAAATGTTCTGTTTCAAACAAAGCTCACAGCCTCAGTTTGTGGAAAGTTACAGGCACAAGATGGAGTCCAGGTTCACATGAGTATATCACATGTCTTTACATGCTTTGATGATTCATAGGAGCAGCCACTGTTCAGATTCTTTCTGAAGCATCCACGGATATGGCTTGCTCAGTGAGATGAATTTCTTCGATGGCTCATTGTTAGAGTGAAGTGTCCTTAATGAGCCATCAACACATAGCTGTTTGGCTCAAATGTAAATCTTATCTGGTGGCTGTCATCCAGGAACAAACATATTTGGGATCAAATGTATATATATATATATATATATATATATATATATATCCATCCATCCAATGTTCATAACTTTAGATATAAAGAAGATACATGCATATACACAGGATAATCTTATTTAGCAAATCATAGCTTTGCCAATGACACCTTACATGACATATCGTGTACAAGATTTGTTGCGGTTGTTTAACAGTGACAATATCAATGATATACATGGTCATATTTCAATCATACAGCATCACAGCCACACACAAGTCTCTGTGTAGACACACTCTGAATCCATAGAACCTGCAGCCCTGCTACTAACAAAGCCCTGGCCATTCATGTGAGACTGTACATTTTATATCATCTTAAATCTGTGATTAAAAATCTGGCCCTTTGAATACAGACAAAGGAATTTAAGCACCTAAAAATGCAGCTAGGCACATAGCTTTAGCTTTAAAAATCTGACCCAAAACAATTCTATTTATTTTTTTAAATCCATAAGAATAGATTTGTTCACTTACATAATTCAAACAACAATGACAAGTGAAAAACATTGTACAGCTCCTAGCCTTTTCCTAGATATTTCCTATATAGAAAATTATATAGTATTGCTTGGGTAAACTATTCATTATAAATGACTTAACTTACTCTATTATTTTTTACCAGACAACAGAATGGCCCACTGGCTCTGAGCAACATCTGTAGCTGATGTGAGTCCTTTGTCAATCTCCATATATTGGGAAGTGAAATACATTCATTTCCCTGTTTGCACTGGCAGCAAGTCCTGACAAATATACAGTCTTCACCCCCCAATAACCATTACCAGTTCAAAAATAGGGAGCACTTATGCCCACATTTAGGTAGTCTGCTGGTTTAAATGAGCATAAGACAATTAATTCAGAAGAATATGGCTGCTATGCATTTGCAGACACTTGAGCAAGTGCCATGACTGTGGACACCATTTGCTCCTGCCAACTCTGAAGAGGGTTCAGGATTTAGAAAGACTCATCTACATAGCCTAGCAATTCTAATACCATGGTAGATAGAAGCTCAGTCCGTTTATCTAGGGAATATACTATCTATCAGACTGGCTTATGCACTAGAACTAGTCTGTCCCACTTCCGTTACTTATACCAGGACAAATTCTGCCTTCAATGACATCCATGAATCTCTACTGAATTCAGAGATGATGCGCTGGTTTTAACAAAGGGCAGAACCTGGCTCAACTAACTTTAGGTGAATCTGAGAAGTACTGTAACAAAACCATTTGTATTTTATTTCGCTGTAGTAGACAAATCCTTCAAAAATCAAAGCTCAATCACTCCTGTCCCAATATATTTAATTTCTTTTTCCTTTTACAGTCATTGATCACACATAAATTTGATCTAGTTGTATTTTTCATATCCTCTAAATGGTAGAAAACTGAACATTGGTAGTATTAATATTGGTTATATATGTAATATTAACTGCACCATTTTGTATAGGAAACAAGGCTAAAATTTATCCAGTATTCTCTCTGTGAGTAGGGCCTTATGATCCAAAAGATGATTCTTCTAGTTTCTTGAAAAAAATAAAATATGCCTTTATTATTATTTGGATCCCAATCCTAAAATGAGCTGTGCAGACAGACTGCTGCACCCCACAGAGATATCCACAGTTATGTAAAGAGCAAAAATATCCAAAATATACAGTGGAAAGGAACCAAAGAAGTACAGTAGGGGTCAAGTGACCATGTTTATAACTACATATAACATCCAAAACCCATATCCATAATCTGTGGAGTTCGGGTGGCTTGTGAAACACAGAAGATAGTAAGGGTCACTAGATCACTTAAACACAATTTAAAGCAGTACTGGATGCTATCTAATTTCTATGCACAACACTCCACTCATTTTCAGAAGGGCTTTGTAAAAATGCAGCAGTCCACCTTCCTTATAACCAGGGCCTTGGTATTAACTTAATCGGTATTTAATAATTCTTTTCTTTGACTTGAGTAAAAAACAATGATAAAGTAGTGTATGACACAAAACATTTACTTGCAGCTGATTCAAGAAAAGAAAAGAAAAGAAAAGAAAAGTTGATTCACTCATTGCTAATCAAAGCAGTATTTCCTCTTTATACTGACAGCCAGCATCCCTTTGCTTATTAAAATTTCACTAGCATATTTCGTTTCAATTTCAATGCAAGACTAGTTTTCCAAAGTTAATCAAGTATAGAGTTTTTTGAAAGAAAACATAGAAATGTTATGCTGCTTTAATAAACATTTATGGAAAGATGGTACATATTTTATTCACCTCACAGGCAGTTAATGTATTTGAACATGATTATTTTTTTCCTTAATTTAAATTTGTCTATAATGCTATTCAGTTGTTTCGCAATAGTGCTAAACAGACAGAAGATAGTTTGAGAATACTTATAAAAAGAAGAGTCATGGATGATTTATTTAAAAGTTGAGGCCTTTAATTCTATCCTCTTTAGTGTGTTAATAAGTGTATTTAGCTTGAAAATAAAAACATCAAGCTTCCCAATACTTTCTGAAGTACACAAAGAAATTATAGGAAGCAAGAAACATGAACTCTTTTTGATAACTACTATCAAGCATCTATGCCTCTGTCTATATGACATTTCTGTAATGGGTTTCATAATGCTTTTTCTCAGCCATTTGACTGAATCCGTAGGATTGATAACGTAATCAAAAGGGAAATTGCCAGAGATGGAAGACAGAAGCAGTTTTCCCTTAATCTTCTTTGTTTCTTTCTTTTTTACCATACCAGCAAGCATGGATGTAGCAGTAAGGATACCTTAGTATGCACCTTTAGATTTTTATTTTTGAAGGCTTATATTTTAGTAACATAATTGCTCAATGATCTTGAACATCCCCCAACCTCAAAAGATTTGGCAGCTTTGTTCAATTTGGAAAAGCATTCGAAACTTTGGCTGCATTAAACACAGTTTACACAGACATTCAGATGTTACCACAGATCCCCTCAGCAATCCTCTAATAGGTCACAGCTCCCACCCCACATTAGGGGAACCATTGATATCAGAATCTTCAGAGAGACTGTGGCCCTTTCCTCACCTATGGCAGTAGCAAGTCCTCCTTTGGTGGAAGAGACAGTCTGCTTCTGCTTTCACTGGAGCAGCTATTTCACTCCAGGGGAAAGTCAAGTAGCCATTGTCTCTGTTCCTCTTCCCAGTACCACCTCTTCAGATGGAATTCAGGTATTTCCTCTTGAGGCAGTAGGCAGAATGAGAGGAGGGGCCAGTTGCCACTCTGTTGAAATTAAGCAAGCCCTGTTAAAACTCACTAGCTCTGGTATGATTCCTCTTCTGAGTCATTCCTTTTGTATGAGTCTCAGGGGAAACCCAGAAACAAGACATCAGAAGTCTGATACTTAGGACTGGCTATGTGGTGCCCAGCACAAGTTTTGTTGTTGTGGTGATGGTGTTATGGGGAATAGCAAAAAGAGACTAAGCTGCCTCATCTTTGGTTCCAGAGGCACCATTCTGGGCCCAAGAAACAACTCAAGGCAGCCCTGAGTCTGTTCTAGGTTGCACTGTCTGCAGTGGCCCATAGAGCCATTCTGGACACTGAGGATCACCACTAGATCTGGTCAAGAATGTTTCAATGAAGTGGTTTTGTCAAAATATACCAACTATCATCAAAAGCAAATATTATTGCAGGAAAGAATCTGTTTCAACTAAACTTCTGTCAGGAAGGTTTCTCACGTCCAGGAGGGAATATCTGATCAAAATGAGAGGGAACAGAACCCAAATCACTTACACCCACAGGGATTGACCTGATCACTGAGCTGTAGGGCTTTCTGAAATGAGAGAGTCTCTCTCTCTCACTCTCTTGTTGAAGCTGTTCCACTATGTATAAATAATTATATATTCAGTGGCTCAGTAAGACACTGACTCCATATCCCACTGGTGAGAGTATTCACTTAGGATGCAGGAGACATGAGTTTTTGCTGCCATCAGTGAAGACATAGCCTAAGTATTAAAATCTCAGTGGCCAATTAAGTTTTGAAGAAACCATTTGGTTTTGGGGTTTTGGTACCGTTTGGTATGGTTTTTTTGTTTTGTTTTTAACTGTAACTGCAGTTGAGGAATGTTATCAGGTAGAAAAATGGCACCAGAAACTCCAATTCAGTAAAACATTTAAGGTAATCCAATTTAAGTCCTACTCTTTTGAGCAAAATAAGGGATAGAGTTGCTTAAAGGCTTGGTTGTATCTAAGGCTATATGAATATTTGGTGTTCTACTGGGTTACTGTTCTGCAGTATTTGATCCTACTGACACTAATGAGTCATGTATCATGTTGACCAAGGATAGTATTGAGAAATGAATATTTAGGATGAGAAGTAAGGAACTTGTGCATGACTCAGAAATTTGTGCGATCCATATTGGAGACTCCATGGCACTTTTTCTACCTACTTGTACATGAAACTATAATGTGTACTGGCTAAGTTAAAATGTAGCAGATGGGGGGAAGAATGTCAGTATCAGATGTTTTAGTCCTAATTATAGCTTTCATATTGTTGCCCAAAGCAAAGAGTTTTGCAAACATCTAAAACAAGTGGATAAGAAGAATTACATGAAAGGGAAACTATGACAGTGTGCAACAGACAAAAGCAATAATAGCTCATTGCTTTAGAGTCTATTTAGTCAAAACAAAACAGAAAGAGAGATCAGAGTATGAAATAATAGCATTTGATAGAAGTACACCCACAATAGTGGCATAGAACTGGAATCACATGCATACTGTATATGGAGAAGGCTGTAAATTCTTTTGTTTTATGTGAAGACAAGACTAGTTTTTATATTTTATGTCATAAATTCATTATTTTGTTTTAGTTTTCTTTATTACAGGTGTTAAATATTAGCCTGTATATGGTATATGAGAAAGATAGCAAATCAAGGTTATCTAAAGCCTGCTCTACACTGGGAAATTAAGTCACTATAACTATATCCACACTCCTGAGCAATGCAGTTAAATCAACCTAACCCCCGGTGTAGACAGCACTAGGTTGACAGGAGGTGTCCTGTCAATTTTGTTACCACCTCTTGCTATTTATTTAGAGAAATTACAGTTAAAAGGAGTTGCATATAGGTAGGATATTGCTATATAAACATTGAAAGTTTGACCTTGCTGTTTTGTAGTTTTTCTTCTCGATGTTTTGACTCCTAATCTCAAATTTTTAATCCATTTAATTCAAGTTCAAGAGTTCTTGCTTCATGTATTCCTCTCGCTGTGGGTTTAGATCCAACACTGGGGATAATAATATTGTTCATATTTTCATTTTGATACAGTATATTGTAAAGTAGCTGGATTCACGCACAGTGGAGAAAGGGTTATGAAAAGAGTAGGTGAGGATCTCATTAAGGCCCGGTCTACACTTACCTTTGCGATTCGGCTGCAGTCGATGGGAGATACGACTTTGCAGCATCTCCTCTGCGTGGCATCCATACTGCGCTGCGTCCAAGCGAACAGCACTCCCTTCGACACAGCGCTACTCCACTGTACAGACCGCTCAGTCGATCCAGAGCAATCAATGTGACGGCGGTGAATTTGCTGCCATCAGTGTAGACCCAGCCTGGTATACACTGTCACTTTGTAATCTTTGTTTTAGCTTCTGGCAATGCATCAAAGCGTGTGTCGATTACTTTTGGTTTAATTTGTACAATTTCCCTTCATTATAGATGGCCTTGTTTTTTTCTGGTATTTAATCATTTGCATCTTCCATCCAATGTTATCAATGCACTTTATAAACTGTCATGAATTAGTACTTCCATTGGCATAAATGTGAGAAAGTTAAGCATTATTGCTATCTTATTTTAGAAGTGCATGGATCCTAAGTGACTCTCAAGGTCATACAGGTTTGTATAAAAGTCAGAACCAGGTTTCCTGCCAAACAGTCATGAACTTTAACCACAAAATCATCCTCAAGTGGTGGCATTTCCTAACATCCCCTGTTTTCCTAGCTATCAATCTGAACATAAGAATGGACATACCGAGCCAAGACAATCGTTTCTCTAGCCCATATCCTGTCTTCTGACAGTGTCCAATACTGGGGGCTTCAGAGGAAATGAACAGTAGAGGAAATGATCCATACCCTGTCATCCACTCCCAGCTTCTGGCAATCAGAGACTAGAGACACTTAGAGCATGGACTTTCATCCCTGACTATCTTGGCAAAATAGCCATTGATGGACCCTTTGTCCATGAATTTATCTAATTCTTTTTTAAACCCCATTATAGTTTTGGCTTCACAACATCCCCTGGCAACAAGTTCCACAGGTTGTCTATGCATTGTGTGAATAAGTATTTCCTTTTCTTTGTCTTAAACCTGCTGCCAATTAATTTCATTCAGTGCCCCCTAGTACTTGGGTTATGTGAAGGAGTAAATAACACTCACTTATTCACTTTCTCTACACCATTCACAATTTTATAGACCTCTATCATATCCCCCTTAGTCATTTTTTTTCTAAACTGAAAAGTCTGTCTTTTTAATCTCTCTTCATTTGGAACCTGTGCCATCCCTTAATCATTTTTGTTGCCGTTATCTGTACCTCTTCCAATTCTTATATATCTTTTTTTGAGATGGAGATATATCTTTTTTTGAGATGAACTGCACACACTATTCAAGGCATAGATTTATATAGTGGCTTTATGATATTTTCTACTTCTTCTCCATCCCTTTCCTAATGGTTGCTAGCATTCCGTTAGCTTTTTTGACTCTGCTGCACATTTATAATGGCTAATTTAGACCCATCATTTTGTAAGTATAGTTGGAATTATGTTTTCCAATATGCATTACTTTGCATTTATCAACATTGAATTTCATAGAATCATAGAATATTAGAGTTGGAAGGGACCTCAGGAGGTCATCTAGTCCAACCCCCTGCTCAAAGCAGGACTATCTTCAGCTAAATCATCTGAAAGAGGGTTTTGTCAAGCTGCAGCTTAAAAACCTCTAAAGATGGAGATGCCACCACCTCCCTAGGTAACCCATTCCAATGCTTCCCCACCCTCCTAGTGAAAAACGTTTTCCTAACGTCCAACCTAGACCTCCCCCACTGCAACTTGAGACCATTGCTCCTTGTTCTGTCATTTGCCACCGTCGAAAACAGCATAGCTCCATCCTCTCTGGAACCCTCTTTCAGGCAGTTAAAGGCTGCTATCAAATCCCCCCTCATTCTTCTCTTCTGCAGACTAAACAGGCATAGTTCTTCCAGCCTCTCCTCATAAGTCTCGTGCTTCAGCCCCCTTATTATTTTTTGCTGCCATTTTGTTGCCCAGTCACCCAGTTTAGTGAGTTTGACAGTCTCTGGGTTGATTTTTGCAGCCTTGGATTCTATTAATAGATTTCCTGAAAAGAGTAGGAATTTAAAAAATAAGTTTATAATTATCCAGTGAAGGATTTTTATGAATATATGGAAGCCTAAGGGTCGTGTGTGTTCCTTTGAGTATTCACTCTTTGGAATGTGCTATTTCAGCTGTGCTCTTTTCGATTTAAGCCACATGGTAATGCTTCTATTCTTTGACTGGATGACTCAAACGTTATAAACAAAAGCAGAGCCTGAGCAATTAACAGTGGGTCTTTGATTCGATCTGGTATACATGAGAGATACACATATATGAAATAAGGCAGCCTAGGAAACTGTCCTCTTTTTCATAGGAAAGAAAATGAATATTTGGCTATTTACATAAACTCTAGATGTAAAAAGAATTTGGTTCCTTTGTGTCTGAAATAGAAAGATAAAATACACATTTAATGGCAGATTATGTGGTGGTATTCTGCAAATTGGCCATGCCACACTGAAGATTTAATCCTATGTGTCTTAAATGATCATATTTCCTGAGTACATTTTTTAAGTCAGAAGAATCTTGCTAGCATATCTAAATCACTATTTAGATTTTGGAATAACAGTCAAACATGGGGTGCCTAAAACACATCTGCAAAATAGGTGACTACACCTGCTGGATATGCAGGTTATGCAGTTTTGTGACTGGAAGCCAGTTTTTGTATGCGATTACTTACAGGTATGTTGGGTGTATGCAGAACAGTTGTGTGCATATTGGTGAGTGCAGTTTAGATGCATATAATTGAACACAGGGTCTTAGAGAATTTTCATTTATAGATTCTTATTTCATTACTATTTAATGCAGTTTATTTGTTATCAGTACCAGCAATCTGCACCCCCACCTTATGTATAGACAGAAAAAGCCTGTGAACTCTTAAGTTACAATTTGTTCAGGATGAAAGAGCCTTTATTGGCTGTAAAGATGACAATGGCATTGTTCTTCTCCAGAATGAAAGTATGAAGTAAAAGAGCCATAAATAGGGAAATGAAAAAGTTTGATGACTGCCATCTTCGCTGACACCAGAGACCTTAAACATAAATCTCTACAGCTGGAGCTAAGGGACCAGCATGTATAGCTAAGGGCTATAAAAATACAATTCAGCTCTTGTATAACGCTTTTAATCCAAAGTAAATCCAAAAGTCCTTTTCAAATGAGATCAGCATAACAGATTCCTTCCTTCTGGGGATTGGACACAGAGGAAAATGTGTCACACTCAGTGACCATTAGATCACGGACAGACTGCAAATAAACAAGATAAAAAAATACTAATGAAAGCAAAGGAAAATTTGACAATGAAAATACTTACTGTATACGTAAAACAGAATCCTGTCATAGAAGATTCTCCCTCCTTAAACTAAGGGCATTATCTCCATGATCAAGAGTTTGCATAGTCAATTCTGTTTAAAAATACTTAAGTTGAATAAAGGAAATGGGGGTTTGCCAACTCCCACTTTGGTTTTAGATTGAATTTATTTGACCACTCCCAAATTTAGCTTCCCATTTCATTTGGTGAATCACTAATCAAATTTAATATTCAGCAATTCTATGATTCTGTCCATGTGGAGTCTTTCAAAGTGCTTTACAAACAATTATGTCTCCCCAGTGAGGTCCAGGGTGTTATCATCCACCTTTCAAAAAGGAGTGACAGAGAGTTTAAGTTAATTGCCCAGGGCACTTCAGCATTTCTGTGGCAGAGCTAAGACCAGGACCTCGAACTACCAACTCCTGCTCCAGTGCGTTAATGAACTAGTCAACATACTAAGAAAAACATAAAGAGCTCTTTCCAAGGAACTTTGACTTTATAAAAAGCACCACAACAAGGCTGAATGCATCATGATTAATAGCCTTCCTGCAATTTAAGTGAGACTTCTAGGAATCAAGGAGAACTGAAATGGAGAATTGAGATTTAGACCTAGCCCTTTTACATTGAAGATATGTTGAAGGGGGAGAGAATGTTACAGTTTAATTGGGATGTGTCCTGACTAAGAAGCAACTAAGAATGTCTTATTGGATGTTGTTTTATTACAAATCTAAAAGTATTCCCAGCATAAAATAAATAATCTTATTGATCTCTGAAGTTGAAATATGCTATCATCCTTTTCAGAAAAGGAATCAACTGTCTAAGAGTTGAGATTTTGTTTGGATTTTGGTCCGGGTTAGAAAACTTATTTTTACTATCAAAGGCTGCTCCCTATAGAAAAAGGACATTTAAAGGACATCAGTTGGTTAGCACTTATAGTTAAGCCTAATGGATTTTTTTCTTATTAAAAAATATAAATCACTTGGCTTGCTTGTTATATCCTTCATATATCTTTGGTGGTAAGATCAGCAGGCCAAGTCTAAAACTTGCATAGAACATTCTGGTTGCTAGTATAATCTAAGTAAAAATGAACTGAGAACTACTGAATAACTGAAGATTGTGAGAAGCAAGGGTTCAGTCAGGCTAGTCCTCAGCAGTTCAGCAAGCTGGTAATTTTTGGAGACTACTATCTTGTGCTTCAGAATGTAAGTTTTGATTTAAAAAAAGCCTATTCTCTAGTTCTTTCAGTTGTGAAGATCACACTCTATTCCTATGTTGAAAATTAAGTGTTGCAGTAGTTTTATGGAGTCTACAAACAGAATAGTTCTTCAAGCTGTGAAAAGCTTCTATTCATCTTAATGGGATACTAACTCTGCAGTCCAACAAAGATAACTTTAAATATTAAATATTAGCTATTTCATTGCTGATAAAGTAATCACAGGAAATTAGAGGAATGATTTCATTATGAAGATGTGCATTATCTACTCCAAGAACCACTGCAAGTAGTTTGGTTTATGGGCTCACCTTGAATACATCCCTACATTTCTCTTCCCACATCCATTCCAGTTTAACCTCTGATTAAATACAAAACCATGCTACTGTCTCCTAAGACACATGTAGAAGTCAGCATGATTCATTGACCAGGGTGGATGACTATAGTAGTCAGCCAATCAATAATCCATCTAAGATCTACCATGTACAGACTTCTTCAGGTCACCTGGTTTGTATATTTGTAAGAAGATTGGAGAGGACACTGATGCACTTTTGTTAAGAATTTTGGGATCTATTATACAACAATGGAAAGAACCTTATTATTAATTGTATAGAGAAATACATTGAATCAGCATCTGTATTGGCAGGAGACAACATGAAAGTGATTTCCATTCTGTCTCTTATCAAAGAAAACATTCAAGAAAACATTCCCAGCTCAAAGGTGCAGTTGAGCCCTTTTTGACTCAGTAGTTTAAAGAAGTGCTATGTAATTCCATGTAGAAAGATGAAGAAATAACTGCCAGAGTTTATGTTATCCAGATGCCAAAACTGTGAGTAGCAGGGGAAAACACAAGTATCCCATTTTATTTGCAGATTTTGCTTTTAGGTTTCTTTTTATTTTGGATTTTATTGCTCATAAAGCTCCCAGAAAAGAATACAACTAAAGACTCTTGGCCACATTCGTATCACTTTAATTAGTCCAGAACCTTGGCTGTTGTCTTCAAACCTAAACCTATAGTGAACACTCACTTCTTTGATTCTAGTCCTGCCACTGGTAGAATAAGGCTGCTGAGGGAATAGTTTATATAACTAAATGGCCTCAGTTTTTGTTAGCTTTGGTGGTAAGTTTAACATGGCTGTAATATTTTTTTGACTGAAGACTTAGGATAAAAATAGATAAATTTTAAAAAATAAATATAGCTAAATCACTGCTGAAAGCTTCCAGGTTTGGTTTGTATGAGGTTCCATGGGTTGCAAGCCCTATATTTCAAAATAGTACAGGCTTCTAGATAAATATTTAGTCCTGCCATAAGTGCAAGGGACTGGACTAGATGACCTCTTGGGGTCCCTGCCAGTCCTATGATTCAATGATTCACTGAATAACTCAGTTTTTCCATGGTTGAATCTCATTTTGAGATTATAGACAAGATTTTTATATGCTGGATTTGCATGTAACTTTGTGTAGTTATCACAACCAGATGCAGAAAAAAGGGAATGTTAGAAAATACCAGCCATGGCATCTAGCAAGCTATTAGGTCTCTGCTCCACACTTCTAGAAACAGCTGAATGGCACCAAGCATATCTGGCACCCAATTCTACCTTCTGTTCTTTTAGCTGATGGGCAGGGAGAAATCAGCACTATTTGTTTTTCCAGGAGTGGAGAGCACACACAAAACATGGAAATTCCTCTTAAGCAAATGACATCACTCCTCAGCACATTGAGTATTCAATCACTAAGGCTTGGTCTACACTACATTGTTAAGTTAATGCAAGGCAGCTTATATCGACCTAGCAGTGGATGCGTCTACACTTAAATTTCACTCCCCTTGATGAAAGTGCCCCATTACACCAACTTAATAACACCACCTCCCCAAGCAGTATAGAATCAGGATCAATGAAGTTTAGGTCAACACAGTTTCACTGTAGACATCACGTTACTCACATTGACTGTTATGAACTCTGCTGCCCAGGGGTCAGTGGACAGGAAGCCACCTCCCCCTCCGTTTAAAGCCCAGTGAATTTTTTTAATTCTTGTTTCTGGTTGCCTAGCTTGACAAGCACACCTAGCAGCTCTCCAGTGTTGAATACAACTGCCCAGATGAGCATGCCAGCTACATGCTGCAGAAATGCTCCTGTGTGGAGTACACAGGAGGTGTTGGATCTCCTGGGCCTGTGGGAAGAAAAGGCTGTGCAGGCACAGCTCTGATCCAGCTGTAGAAACGTGGACATCTACGAGCAGATCACTCAGGGGATGCAGGAGAAGGGCTACAACAAGGACAAGCAGCAGGCGATCCTCAACAGAGACCCCACCACTACTCCCAAGAGCACCATGGATACTTTGGAAGAGGCGGAGTCACAGACCTCTGCCATGAACAGTAAGGAAGAGTTGGTGCAGGAGGAAAAGGAGGAGGAGTATGGAGGACGGACGAGTAGGGGATTTAGTTGTGCCATGAGCCAGGACTCGTTTTTGACTCCAGCACAGAACAGCCAATCTTGACAGTCAACCACAGTCGAGCATGTGTGAACCTGATTCAGGGGAAGGAACCTCTAGCAAGTATGGAGTTTTCTGTGAAATTACAGGGATGGAACCCCCACCGTAGGACATATCTATTGATTTTCAATTTTTTTTATGTTCTAGAAGACATAGTGGAACAACCAAGAGAGGCAGAGGTGCTATCATTCCCCTCTAGAGTTAGGTAGAAGGTTTGTTTATGTTTATGGTATATCCTGTGAATTCTCCATAGAGATCATGATGAAACTTTCATGGAGGTACTGTGCAATCCTCTGAAGAAAGTTTCTTGGGAGGGCTACCTTATATCTTCTGTCACAGTAGGAAACTTTCCCATGCCACTCAGCAATTACTTCAGAAGGCACCATTGCAATACAAAAGCGAGCGGCATATGGGCCTGGGCAGCATCGGAATGCCAGCAGCAGCTGTGCTCTCTCTGCCTCTGTTACCCTCTGGAGTGAGATATCAGCTAAAATCACCACAGCCAGTGGAAAGCAATGGCAGTATTTAGTTCCATTACCCTATACAAATATATTCATGCCTGTGACCTATTCCCCACTCATTTCCCCAATAGCCCTCAAGGGCAATGCTCATCAAGGCAGGTGCTGTGCTCTATCAGTCCCAAAGATAAGTGAGAACATAGCGCTTATAACTTTTGGGGATCAAGGGCAGTCAGTTCAGCATCCTACATTTTGATTCGACATTGATTGATTTGACTTTCACTTTGATGTCACTCATATTTGTATACACTTACAGTGGTACCTCTGTGTGTTGTATCTGCAGTTGCTGCCTTTGCAGCCTTCAGGGTGTCCTCCTCCACATGCAATGAATGCCTGAGCTAGATAAGGAGGAGAAAGAAGATGACCTGGGATGACAAGTTCCAGGAGATCCTACATGTCAGTGCCGCATCAGCGAACATGACCAGGGCCTGGAGGATCACCCTTCCAGAGAGTATGGAAAAGGAAAGAGTGGAGAGGAGAAAACGCTGGAGTCCAAGCAGAAATCCAAAGGAGAGGGAGTTACACCAGGACACAGTGGGGTTTCTCAGACAGCAAACTGAGATGCTGTGGACTGCGGTGAACCTGCAGGTTCAACAATCCCATGCTCGCCTCCCTCTGCAGCCCTTAGAGAACTCAATATTGAGACCTCCCTACATCTCCTCCCCATAACATTTCACATGTTGTCAGGGGCCACAGACCTACTTCCACCACTCTACCCCAGCTGAATATTTAAGACAGTCACAGCCGCACACACATTGCCTTGTTAAAAGCCATGGTAGGTGTATGTGCACCTGAAATGAAAATGTCTGTTCTTTCCCCTTCATAAGTTCTGTTCCCTTAAGTTATTATATTTTAAATGTTGGGGGGGGGTTGTTTGTTTTGTTAATTGTCTGTTTTATGGTACCAAGTAAAATTCTGTTTTTGGGATCTAGATTCATATTTATTAGTTCACTACTTGTGCTGGCTGGTGATAATTAGGTCTGACACACCAACCCCCCGTTATTTCATTTTGCCACAGAACCCATAACATACTTTGCAGACAATATTAATTGACAATGTTATATTTCTACATATAGGGGAAATCACAACAAGACTCATACTGGGCTGCAAAAAAAATGGCTAGGTAGAGCATATTACAGGAACACACACTACTCTGACTCACTGTTAAAATGTTCTTTCAAAGACTTCTTGAGCCATATAGCTCTGCGTTGAGCTCTTCCAATAACTCTTGTTTCTGGCGGTTCAAATTCAGCAGACAACTGCTCCACCTCCACCTTTCACCTGCGTGGAATCTTTTCTCCTTTTGCTTCACAGATATCATGCAGGACACATCTGTCATTTCAGATGGTAATCCACATTAATTTGATGACAAAATGGCAAAGCCTGACTATGGAATTTATTCAGACATATTAGGGATATTGCAATACAGATAGTGTAAAACACAGTATTGGATGGTATATGTGATGAAGTTTTTGTTTCTTTGTTTTTTTTTTAAATAAACACAGGAATTGCCATACTGGATCAGACATATGGTCCATCTGTCCCCATATTCTGCCTCCAATAGTAACCATGTATTCCATGGCAAGTTTAACATAAACTCTCAGCAACAGATATTCATTGAAGTAAATAGATTCAAGAGCACATTTAAATAGCAAAAGTGAATTTTGTGTTAAATTAAAGGAGCCTGACAAAGTACATCTTTTACAAACACTTTGAATGCTGTCTAATGTAACTATAGATACAAGGGTCGTTCAAAAAGTTCTAAGCCTCACCCAGAAAGAAGAGCCATAGCTGAACATTTTTGTTGTTGTAACACACTACCACTTTTTATAAAACTAGAAAAACTAATACAGATTTCTGTTTTAATTTGTGTGCATGTGAGGCCCCTACAAAGGTGAAGGGTAGTGCGACAAATCTAAAAATGGACAAAACAAAGGCCCGAGCAGTCATAAAGTATCTGCAAAAGAAAGGTATGACATCCAAGGAAATCCATGAGGACATGGTACAGACATTTGCTGAGGACTCCCCTTCCTATGCAACAGTGAAGAAGTGGGCTGCTGAATTCAAGCGGGGCAGGGTGAGCACAGAAGATGACCCTCGGTCAGGTCGTCCAAAAACCGCAACCACTGATGATCAAGTTGATGCCATTCACCGTATGGTTTTGGATGACAGATGTCTTACTGTCCAGCAGATAGCTAAGTCCATAGGCATTAGTTCTGGTTCAGTTCACACTGTTTTAACTGAGATCTTGGGGATGAGCAAGCTGTCTGCAAGATGGGTCCCAAGAATGCTGACGCCAGAGCAGAAGCTGCAAAGGGTTGACATTTCCAGGACACTTCTGACTCACTTCCAGGCTGACCCTGAGAATTTCCACCGCAGATTAGTAACTCAAGACGAAACCTGGGTTCATCACTTCGAACCTGAATCAAAGATTCAAAGCAAACAGTGGAAACACCCTGGTTCTCCACCCCCGAAGAAGTTCAAGCGGGCAGCATCTGTTGACAAGGTGATGGCTCCTGTTTTTTGGGATTCTGAAGGCATAATCGTGATAGACTACCTGGAAAAGGGAAAAACTATTAATGGACAGTACTATGCATCAGAATTAACACAACTGAAGGAAGCAATCAAGTCGAAATGCAGAGGGAAGCTGAGGGCAGGTGTGCTCTTGCTCCAGGATAACGCGCCCGTTCACTCTGCTCAGGTTGCAGTAGCTGAAGCAGCCAACTGTGGCTTTGAATTGCTACCTCATCCCCCTTACTCACCAGACTTAGCTCCATCTGACTTCTACCTGTTTCCTAAACTCAAATCCCACCTACGTGGTCGCCATTTTGGAAACAATAATGAGGTCATATGTGCTGTGGAGGAGTTTTTGGAGGACCAGGACGCCACCTTCTTCCGTGATGGGATTGCAATGCTTGAGCATCGTTGGACCAAGTGCATTGATGTCAAGGGGGACTATATAGAAAAACTGTGAAAAACTGTCTTGTTTCTGCAAGTCCTTCTGGGTGAGGCATAGAACTTTTTGAACGACCCTCGTAGTTCTACAGCTAGTGAAGATCTCAGATCCTTGAAATCCTCTTGAACTCAGCCTCAGTGTTACATAGTGCAACATTAACCTGTGGAACTCATTGTAAGAGTATTCTACATTTATATAAAAATAAGACACTTTATGTGTATGCCTTCAACTCACTCCAAGATAACTTAGGTTGCTTGACTGTTTCTAGGATTTTTGTTGTGATATCTAAAACACTCCACAAACATGAAACTGAGTGCTATTACTTTCTCCCCCCCCTTCCCACTGAGGTGGACCTACCTCTCTAAGTAATGTGTAATGACGCTTGGTGCCAGAACTGGCAGGAATCAATAAGCTTCATGCCTAGCTTGTTTTTACACCTGTTTATTAAAAGGAAAAATATCCTGACTAGCTCTCACTAAAATAGAATCTAAGTTACTGCTTGACATGCATAAATAGGTTAGCAATGTTTTCTTCCCTCCTCATTTCAGGCAAAAGCACAAATTGTGAGAATTGGACATTCAAACATTCCCTGCAAAGAAATAAAGTGATTTACTTGACAAATCTATATCAAAACCCATGTTGCTCTTTGAGGAGTAAAAAAAAGAAAGAGATTTGCTACTCATGTATACAATTTGCCTCCCATGGAGTGTTATTTTCTGATCTTTAAGGGCCCTCTTTCCAATTAAAAAAAATCATTTTGATGGCTCTAAAATGAATGGAGGTTTTCCTAATTTCATTTATTCACTTATGAGCTATGGGTTAGATTATGCCTTAAGGCAAAGGCCTGATTTGGGATGAATGAGGAGCCAAACTACTTCAGAAAGGAACTCCTACTTTGAGAATGTGATTTAGTACCTTGCATTGCCTTTCAGGAGAATGCAGCTTGGCTTGAGCTTCCTTCTGTGGAGGAAGCAAGTCGAGTGTCATGGCCTGCTTCCTCTCTGCCTAGGCCTTCTGGAGTGGCTAGCATCCACAGGGTGCTAGGAGGGAGCAGTCCTTGTATTCAGGAGAAAACAGGCCTTTAGTTTTGCCTACCCCTTTCAGGAGAAGCATACATTTGTGAATCTGCATAATGAGGGGAAAAAATTGTAATCGAGTCAGTGAAAATGGAATGAGGAAAGTTTTGCTGGGTTTGATTTATAATTGAACTGCTCAAATGTTGATGTGCATACAACTGAAGTGTTGGAACAACAGTGCTCTGGCATAATGAGAGGATCATTGCCAAATAAGATAGTGATGGAATTTAGGTTTCTTTCTTATTTAATATAATCAAGCTCCTTTGTTCAGGTTTACCTGATGATTCTCCACTGAAACTTGCAATGAGGCAAGTTGCAGGTGATAATAATGAAGCAGTTGCAGTGCACCCACTTATGCCACCAGGAAATTTGCTTCAGTTTGATTATCTCATTGTGGTCATAGTCATTTCATTACTATGATTATGAATTTGTTCTCTTAGAGAGTGGCATATTTAACATTTAACTGCAGGAGTCTGAATAATCTGTGATGTTAGAAATGAACTTTCATAACGTTTTTATGGCTTTTTAGTTTTAATGAGACATAAAATGAGTTGCATGTCTGTGACACTAAAAACAGCCAAAAGGCAAAAGGCATCCTGATATGTGGCTATGAATTTCATCAGGCATCACCAATTCTAGTGTACCCCAATTCTTTAATGTCATGAAATGTATCTGAGAAGTGTCATGTCATCAATGAAAAGCTCATAACTCACTGGTTATTAATATTATTGTGTAATGTGGGTGCAAGCAACTGATGCAAAGTTATGGATGTCTAATGTTCATTCAGTTGCACTGAAGGGGTCAGAAACTAAATAATTTTTTAGCAGACAACTCCAGTGGGAAAAGAAGCAGCAGGACACTTCCCTTAAGACAGACTCCATATTGCCTACCTAAAAGCTGGAAATAGACTTCTATCTGGAGGTATCCTTCAGAATAATTTATTTGAAAGATTCACTGGCCTGTAAAAGAGGAGAGCCAAGAAACCACAAATGATCCATCTTTCACTTAAAATGACAAAGGTACCAGTCCTTTGACTTTGGAGAATAGATATCAATCCATCTAGTTCAGTCAGTCCTCTTGATGGAAATGTGTGGTGAATACTTTACCTTGAAACAAGTCTTGGTCATTAAGTTTTAGTTACTAAAAAAGGGTTCTATCTTTATTTCTCCTGTAACAATGTTTGACTTTAAATCTTATACTCAAAATCTCACTTTGGAATTAAATAAACTTTCTTAATTTTTAATCTCAACCAATGCAGTGCTTTGTTTGAAGTTAGTTATTTGGTAACTCCAGTTAAACTAACTCACTGTTGAATATTGACTCTTTAAAGGAGAAACAAACTTTAATATTCTTCTGATTGTTCCAGCACAGGGCTGGATATTTCAGAATATACATTTTGGGGAAAGTCAGGTTTGGGGAGAGTATGGAGTCACCTTACCAGTTTTTGACAAAGACTGGTGAAGACAAATGGAAGTCTATGGTATTGCAGGCAGGCACCATGATCCAAAGTGCTGGAGCAGGGCTGCCTAGTACATAGGCACAGAGTACATGCTTGTTGATGACTGTGGGTATCCCGGGCAGAAAGCTACAGTAGCAAAGCTTAAAGGCACTTAAAGGTTACAGGGTAAGAGGTGGCAACAGTTCACTGGGTTCGATTGTATCCTAGAATGTAACAATGTCATACAAAGTTTATCTCAGATAAAAAATTATCTTTCATCACATAGCAGGGATTGAACTGCAGAGACTAGAGAGAAATTTGTGAAAAAAAGAATGTCAATATGAAAACATGGGCGCTTTCTTTGATGCAGCTTTTTTATCCTAAGCTCATTAAAAACTGCATTGAAGTTTCAAGGGAAAACAAATGCATCACAGATAAATGATTAAATCTTTCACAGAATGCAAAGTAGTGAAATGTTGGTTTGAAATATGAAGTGAATCTGTTTCTTCTGAGACATGCAATTTAAAATACAATTCCTTTCAGTAATTAAGCCAGACATTGATGTCCCTTTCCTCTTGCTGCTATACCCTTTTCAGTAGATCTTATAGCCTACTAGTTAAAGTTTTTTTCCAACTAGGTCTTCTTTTCCAACCACATATCGCATCAAGTGCTAAGTTTCTAAAGTAAGGCGTCAGTTTGCTACTAATACCTGTAACAGAACCTCAGTTCACACATTTCTTGTAGGTTTTTTAAATCTATATCTTTATCACAGATGCATTTAAGCTATATGATGAAAATATGAATTTAGAAATCCAGGCTGAATGACAATTCCCTTTATCTATTATTCATATGACATTTCCTCATCTGTTTGGAGTTTCAACAGTGCTTCATTTGGCTTTACATTTCAAATAGTATATAAACCAATGATGCATAGTGAGAAGAAAGTAATGGGCCAGTGTTAATTGCTGGCAAGCATTTGCAACGGATTTGTGATAACACAAATTTTAAAAAAGTGATAAGGAAGGTTTATTTAGCTCATTTTTTAAGCTTTGAGCTTAGTGTTCTCCACAAATATCTATCCTTACTGTGATTAGCTGCATTTTTATTAAATAAAGATTATTAAGTTAGTAATTGGTATTTATCTAATTACATTGTTAAATTGAAAGTGAATTTAATTTCTGATTATATTTTAATTAACTTTTCCTACTTACTGCACCACATCCTAGCATTTTACAGCTCACTAATTAAAAGCTATTGCCAACATGGTCCTAAGATTTGTCCTTTTCATGTAAGACATTTCACTATTTTGGTCTTCAGGTTCATCAGCTCTCACAAGATATAAAAGTCTGAGCAAAGTCAATACTTGATTAAGAGCCATCTGAGAAAAAAGATCAGTGTTCTGTAGAAAACAGTGGGAATGATCAGTACATGAGACTTCTTTATAAATCCAAACTGAATGACTGGCCCAGCATGATGATACAGTAATGCACAGCTGGGAGAGGACACAGCTTCAGATGCAACCTCAAACCATGGTCCTGACCACTTTTAGTTAAGGTTGCCATGGCACTTTTAACAAGTGCATGGAGTCTTGACAAGAGCCAGCGTCCTTGTAAAATTCTAGTAGGATAGCTACATTCTGTCCTCATAAAAACACAACAGAGGACCATTTGAATAGGGTATTTATTAATTATGGGCTGCAGAAGTCACCAGATGATGTTGAAAAAACAGTTTTATATATTCTTAGAACACAAGCAGACAATCAGAAGATATCCTGTATTGTTAGTTTTGGCAGTCAGATTATTTTGGAGGAACTGCTGAAAACAGCTTGAGAGTTTGCTCTCTTCCTTTGATTTCTAACTAGCCAATTACTGGAGCAGAATTTCTCCAAGTATACTGGCTGTTGGTGAAGAGATTTCTGAGACAGAAGATTGCCTCCATTGTCTTTGTACCCACCTCTGTTCAAGGATTGGTTCATAGAAAATAAACAAAAAAGAGTTATACTAAAAATATGGGTCACTAAAGCCTACCTGTAAGACCCCTTTCCTTTCCCCCCTTGCCTAAATATCTGCTACTAATTGGTAGAAGGACAAAAGTATAAAAATAGCTCATAGCGGAGCTGAGATGAGGGCCCCATTGTGCTAGACATGTACAAACAAATGCACATGAAAAAACAATCCCTAACCCAAAGACAAAAAAAGATAGGTGAAAAGATGGTTCTCCCAGCCAACCTGTTTGACCTCTGTCTATCTTGATCAAGCCCTGGCCAGGCTGGTCTGGCTAAAGTCACTATCTTGAATTAACACCAAGAAAGCTAAGATAGTGCAGAATCTAGATCTGATGAAGAGATTAGTTGGAGCTGTGTGACAACAGTATATCAAAGGCTCTGCTCCTTGGAATATCTCATTATCGCCCTGTGAACTAGTGGTATGCACAACCTGACCCAACCAAAGTCTACTTGTGCTGTTTTAAGTCAAGTTCCTTACTTTTAAGAGTTTGGCTTTTTTTTTAGTAACTCAAACATATTTAGTCTCAGCCTAAACTAAGCTGATCTCCCTAAATTTTTTCTCTCCTAAAGCTTCCACAGAAACTTGCCATTTCTACCAGCCAGAGGGTCACCTCTCACTTCGATATCCTTGTGGATTTCACAAATCACACCTGCCATAGTGAGTCAGCAGAATTTGGCAGCATTAGGCAGGATTCTAATTCATCCCAATAAGGTGGGTCAACAAAAGAGGTTGATAAACTTTGAGTTGTAGAGCATGCTACTGGGAAAGGGAAAATAGAACCCAGCTCCACTTTCCTCAACACTCATTTAGTTGCCCAAAGACTCCATTTGGGATTATAGAGGAAAGAATGGAACTATTCCAGAGGAATTCTGTGTACTCCTGCCAGGGTCTCAGTTAAAGCAGCAAAAACTTGGTCAGTTGTATCAGAGACTACCAGTTGATTCAAAGTGATAAGCATGGGCAATCAGCCTTTTTCCATTGCTAGGAGATCAGGCAGCAAGAACAGTGTCCTTTCTCTCTATACCATAACCAAACCTGAAATATTTGTTAACATTAGCTATAGGAACTTTGCATATTCTTGTTATCTGTATACATATACAAGTTCCACTATCAAGCTACATTTGAAAAATCTGTTTTAAATATGCCACTGGAATTTCACTGGATGAAATTCTTGTGTTCTGAGAGAACAGAAGCTCCCTGTTTGGCTTCTATACTCCATTAATGACTTCATATGTTTTTATTTGTGCCCTTCCCCTTATTTTTGTCTCCTTTCTAAAGGTAAATAATTCCAATATTTTCCATTCTTCAAGAGAGTTTTTCCATGTTCCTAATCATTATATTTAACCTTCTTTGACTGAGCATATTCTCCAATATACTTTGTAAGATTGGGTGACTAATACTGAACATAGGATTCTCAATGAGGCTACACCATCAAATTATAGAGTGGCATAAATTTGTGTTATTCTCATTATGCGACCTAATGTTTGATTTTTTTGACTGCAGCTTCATATTAAGTCTTCCCTGAACTTTCCACAGTGACACCTTGTAGTTAATGGAGAATCCTCTAAGGTGTATATACAGTTTAATTTTTTTCCCCTCCAGTGAGCACTATTTTGCCTTTACAAAACTGAACTTCATTCATCTTGTTCAGTTAAATTCTTTTAACTTTCTCAGCTTCTTTTCTAGACTTTATTCTAACCTGCATAACTAACATCTGCAGGCTGCTACTTCACTGCTCACCCTTCTCCCCTCTTTTCAAATTGATTAGACATCAGAACTAGTGCAGAACCTTGAAGCACAGCATTGTTAACCGTTTGCTATGGTGAAAGTTACTATTTAGTGATACTCTTAGTTAGTTCTTTATCCATGACAATACTTAGCAATTCATCCCACCTTATCTGGAGCCCAGAAAGTGCAGGTTAGAAACAAGGTAGT
>ML675601.1:14539492-14606814 GCA_007922155.1 Mesoclemmys tuberculata
GAGAAGACTGACAAAAATCAGAAGATCCAAACTGGATCACAGACTTAGTGCCATTAATACATTAGTATTATCCTAATAAATATACTCCATCTACTTGCAGAAGTGAACCATCACAATTGCTGCATTTCAAAAGATATTAGAGGCTGGGGTCTAGCTTACAGGTAAATGCCCAAATCTTCCCTAACACCTCTAAGTCGGTGAATGCAGCTGGCTAAAAAAAGTCAACACACAGCTTTTCCTCTCCTCACATCATTCTTTTCCTAATGATGCCAGGAGTCTCATGAGAATCCAAAGTGTCTTATCCACAACAAGTTTGAAGCTTTGTCACAGCTGGAAATATTCATCTATTTCCAGGAATGACAATCTAAATCCACTAAGCTTCCAACACTCGCCAGCATTGTTAGACTTTGTATATGCTTGTGTGAAGGATGCTGAAGTCAGCAATGGCAATAGACCTGGACATTACCAATACTTGACTGAATTCTTATCCAGTCAATTCATCTAAGGAATATGAAGTGCTGCAGAATAACCTCTACACCACAAGTCTTACCAATTGCCACTCATGAGTCAAAGTAAGACTCAAAAGCAAGATGGACACACAAGAATCCATTTTTGGACATGGGTACCTTTTACATATTGCATCAGAAAGTATAGCTAGATCACTCCCCCAGCTCACAAAAAAGGCCATATGGGATCACACCAATGATCCATGTAGCTGAGTATTTTGTCTTCCGACAGTGGACAGAATGCAAGACGCTTCAGAGGAAATAAACAGAATAGAGACATTTTTGCATGATCCACTACCTGTGTTCCACTACCAGTTCCTGGCAGAGCTTAAGGACACCCGGGGCATGGGGTTGCATCCCTGATCATCTTAGCTAATAGCCATTGATGAACCTATCCTCCAGGAACTTATCTAATTCTCTTTTGAGCCCCATTATAGTTTTGGCCTTCACAATATGCCCTGGCAATGAGTTCCATAGGTTGCCTGTGCATTGTGTGTAGAAGTACTTCTTTATGTTTATTTTAAACCTGCTGCCAATTAATTTCATTGGGTCACTCCTGGTTCTTGTGTTATGTAAAGGAGTAAGTAACATTTCCTTATTAATTTCTCCACACCATTCAGAATTTTATAGACGTCTGTCATATCCCTTCTTATTGATCTCTTTTCTGAGCTGAAAAGTCCAGTCTTTTTAAGTTCTCCTCATACAGAAACTGTTCCATACTCGTAATCAGTTTTGTTGCCCTTCTCTGAATCTTTTCCAATTCTTATGTATCTTTTTTTGAGATGGGCTGACTGAAGTTGAGCACAGAAGTGAAGACATGGGCGCGATATATATTTATATAGTGGCATTGTGATATTTTCTGTCTTATTATCTATCTGTTTCCTAATGGTTCTTACCACTGTTAGCTTTTTTGATGGCCACTGGACATTGAGCATTCAAAGAACTATTCACAATGACTACAATATCTCTTTCTTGAGTACCCACAGCTAATTTAGACCCCGTCATTTTGTATATGTATTTGGGATTATGTTTTCCCGTTTGCATTTATCAACATTGAATTTCATCTTCCCTCTCATTGCCCAGTCACCCTGTTTTGTGTGATCCCTTTGTAACTACTCGCAGTCAGCTTTAGACTTAACTATCTTGAGTAATTTTGTATCATCTGCAAATTTGCCACCTCATTTTTTACCCCTTTTTCCAAATCATTTATAAATATGCTGAACAGCTCTGGTCCCTGAACAGATCCCTAGGGGATACCACTATTTACCACTCTCCATTCTGAAAACTGACCATTTATTCCTACTCTTTGTATTCTGTCTTTTAACCAGTTACTGATCTAGGAGAGGATCTTACCTCTTATCCCATAATTGCTAACTTTGCTTAACAGCCTTTGGTGAGGGACCTTGTCAAAGTCTTTCTGAAAGTTCAAGTACACTATATCCACTGGATTACTCTTTTCCACATATTTGTTGACCCCTCCCCCCAAAGAATTCTAATGAATTGGTAAAGTATGGTTTCCCTTGACAAAAGCCATGTTGACTCTTCCCCAAAACATCATGTTCGTCTATTCATGTCTGATAATTCTATTATTTACTATAGTTTCAATCGATTTGCTCGGTACCGAAATAAAGCTTACCAGACTATGATTGCCAGGATTGCCTCTGAAATCTTTTTTTAAAAAATTGGTGTCACATTAGCTATCCTCTAGTCATCTGGTATAGATCTAAGACTGCTCTATTGGCTCCTCAATCTGGGATAGTTCCTCAGATTTTTCACCTAAAAGGAATAGCTCCAGGGTGGTAATCTTCCTCATATCTTCTGCAGTGAAGATTGATAAAAGTAATTCATTTAGTTTCTCTGCAATGGCCTTGTCTTTCTTGAATGCTCTTTTAGCACCTTGATTGTCCAGTAGCCCCACTGATTGTTTGGCAGGCTTCTGACTTCTGATGTACTAAGTTTTTGCTGTTAGTTTTTGTATCTTTTGCTAGATGCTCTTCACACTTTTTTGGGCCTGCCTAATTACACTTGACTTGAAGAGTTTATACTCCTCTCTATTTTCCTCTGTAGAATTTGACTTCCAATTTTAAAAGATGCCTTTTTTGCCTCTAAAGACACTTATTTACTTTGTTGTGTACTTCTTGTCATCCTATTTTTGGTACTCTTACTATGTTTTTTTTATTTGTGGTACACTGAGGGGCCTAGTGCTTAGCATCCACTTAGTCATGGAGCAGGGACTGGGGAGCCCAGGTGCACTCATATCACTGGGCTCCAACCTATGGTTCAAGGAAGGTCAGCAGCTTTAGGGCTCTGGGAGGGGCCCTCTAAGCTGCTTTCCTTTCTTCCAACCAATTCTTTCTTCCCTCAGCTTCTGGTCCCAGATAAGGAGGAAAGAAAAAGGAAACCAAATTCCCAGTGCCAGTTGGGATCCACATATAGTCCTGTTCCTTCATGGAGGCTTCTCCAGCCCCTTTTGGCAGGAGCCGCCAGGGTAGGTCTGCACTCCTCCCCAGCCTACTTGTGAGCTGAGTTGTTTCCTTTTCAACCCTCTCACTTGTTGGAGCATGCACTGCAGAATTGGAAGGGTGGGGCTAGCTGGACTCGATATAGGCTTTAACCCCTTCCATCAAAGATATACATTTAATCTGAGCCTTACTATGGTGTTTTTTTAAAAGTTCCCATGCAGCTTGCAGGCTTTCAGTTTTATGGCTTTATCTTTTAGTTTCCATTTAACGAGTTTCCTCATTTTTGTGTAGTTTCCCTTTCTGAAGTTAAAGTTACTGTGATGGGCTTTTTTGGAGTTTTCTCTCCCACAAGGATGTTAAATTTAATGATATTATGGTCACTCTTACTGAGCCATTTAGGTATATTTATGACTTGGACCAGATCCTGTGCTCCACTTAGGAATAAATTACAAATTGTCTCTCCCCTGTGGGTTCCATGACTACCTGTTCCAAGAAGCAGTCAACATGAGGATAGTTGAAATATCTCATTATTAGTGAGTTTTCTATTCTTACTGCCTCTCTAATCTTCCAGCACACTTCACAATCACCACCACCATCCTGTTCACATAGGCGGTAATATGTTTCTATTGTTATTATTCAAGCATGGAATTTCTATCCATAGAGATTCCATGGTACAGTTTGATTCATTTAAAATGTTTACTATTCTTGACACTCTGCTTTCTTTCATATATTCTGGACAAATTTTTGTGTTATTCCTGTATATTTTGTACTCTGGTATTACCGTGTCCCATTGATTATCATCATTCCACCAACTTCTCACATTGCCTATTATATCAATATCCTCATTTAATACCATGCATAATCAAGTAATGCATAATACCATGCATAATCTGACGAAGACAGGGCTAACACAGGCCTTTTCTTTATCCTGCAGCTAGGTCTTTTCTACAAGTTAAGTGAAGGGTCTCATTTGTGATCAGATTACAGATGTCTAATTATCCGCTATTGACACTGCACTTAACTTCACAAACTGAACAGACTCTGACAGCTTATGTCACCCTCAGACAAGACCTATTGAACTGGTAATAAGTGTCCCACTGTTGCCTACTCTGTCTTAAAGAATTCCTCCCACTTGCCTTCCCCAGGCCTTTTCTGCCAGGAGTTTGTATGGATAGTAAACCCAATACCCTGAAACCCATTCTTCCCAGTTGTTCATAACCAAGCCTACATGTGCCTTTTATACCTCACAATTAAGATTTACTATATTCTTTAAAACAAGCTAACATTTGCTTAGCATGAATTAGTCTATTAAGTCTAAATTAAATGCATTGTTAAGTGTATTCAGAACACCTCATTTAGAATGTTAACCTTTTAACAAAGAAGCTTTGAGTTCCATGCTGAATTTAATGCTATACCTAATTATCAGGAGTAATTAAATATGCCAGAAAAATTGTGAAGATCTTTTCATAGCAGTAGTACTTTAAAAGAAGCACATGGATATAGATCTATTTGTTGATCATGAATCCTTGCAGGTCACACTTTCAAACTAAATGAGCCAGGAGAAAAAATTAAAATAAGAAAAAAAACCAGTGGCTGATTCAAATTTGACACAGTCTGTTATAAACATTAGCTTTATGTGCATAAATAACAAGAGTTTCCAGTTAGACTGTGTCAGACTTACAAACTAATTCAGTTTTAAATGTCATTGTAATCTGTGCTTTGCATATATTTGTATTAATTTAAAATTAAAATTATGCACTACTATGTTTTCAGCATCCTGTAATCCTCCCCATTTTCACTTAGCATCAGCAGCAACTATCATCTTTGATCATTCAACTATGCAATGCCTGCTGTCAGATGCACCTGTGTCTTTGCGGAAGAAAATGAAGACTCACTGAATGAACAAGAGCTTAATGTCATCAATTGCACATGACAAATGCGGAACCAGAAGGTGGTACTATAGAGCGTTTCAGGTATAGCAGAATCCAAAAGCCTTGCAAGGAGGATTTTATACTTCTATAACCAGCTACTAAATATGTCTGATAAACATCGATCCTGTTAGAAGATTCTGTCAGTGTTCTCAGACCAGTCATCCTCTTTCATTCTGTTTTTACACATTTTCACAGTATTGTCATAACACTAATCAGACACCTAACAAATCCACAGTAATATGCTCAGCTTTCAGTGAAAGAGAAAGCAGAAAGTCATATAGAAATTGAAAATAAATATTGTCAAGGAGAAAAGCTATTGGCCTGCTGGAACCTAAAACGTGTTGGAGTGTAGGAGAGGATTTCAGGAGAGAAAATGAGTGGGATGCAGGATTACTAAATTAATACTAATCATCTTACATGCACTTTTCACAGTTATGATTCAAACCAAATATTAAACAGGTTATTTACGACAATTTAGGCTTCTGTGATAAATGTGCAAGCTCTTCTGATAACCTTTCTTCCTGCTTTTCAGTACAGTTAAGATTCTTCTTTCCATGATTCAGCAATGACCATACCAGATCTGGTGGTACCCTGTCTGACAGTGAATGCTACCCAGTGCTACAAGGGAAAGGTGCAAGAATCCCAATGGGGCTTGTCTTCATTAGACAATTAGATCATATTAGATCACAACGCTGAAGAGTTAATACACATTATGTTCAACATAATACCTGTCAGTATGGACAGGAAATAGTGTTTAACATCATGCCAACTAGTAGTGGGTAAACCCTATTGGAAATTTAACCCATCCATAGGGGAAATTTTTCCCCAAACTTAAGTTAGAGTTTGTGCTTTAAAGCTTGATGGCTTATATTCCTTCTAGAAAAGATTGTATCTAATTTAGTGTTGTGTGTTCTCATTAGCCAAATAAACCTTTATCTCAATTGTAGCTTGTGGCAATAAATGCCACCAAGTAATTATGCATTGTGTAGAAAAATACAGCATTTTCTTTCCATTTTAAATTTGTTGCTCTCCATTTAATTGAATGTATCTTTCTAATTGTATTATGCAACATTCTCCTATAAAAAAAATGTTTCTGTAGACAATAGCTCTCATATCTTTTCACTTAATGTTTGCAGTTTTTTTCAACCTTCCCAACAGGAATTCAGATGGAGTCACAATTTCAGGTTAACTACACCTGTATTCCCTTTCTGTGGTCCCTCAAGGCCACCCACTCAATGTTTTGACTCCCATACGTCATCTCTCTCATTTGGAGACCTGTGTCTAAGCAAGCACATTTATTCTTGTGATAAAGCCTTATGGAGAAAACATAATAAAAACAACTAACAGCTTTAAAACACACACTACGCATATGAAGGATCCATAAGCCTTGTGGGGCCCTAGTAGGCCAAAGGCCTTCCAATTCTTCTGCAAAGGCTTTGAACAAAAAGTCCTGTCTATTTGATGGATCAGTTCGATCTCTTTCTTATTCTCCTACTCTATGGAAAATCCAGTTTGAACAAGTATATGCAAATCACTCCATGGGATAGTGCCTCTCTAGCATTGTTTAGACTCAGTGACTGCCTTGATCACTGCTACCATCTACTGTTTTTAGTCCCTAGAGGAGCTGTGGTAACCCTATCCTGTGGAGTAGAACACAATCAGACATAAAACCTTCATGGATTTAATATAATGGCCCCCTGCAGACACTGCATGGGGCTGCAATATCTGTCACTGCTGGAAAAGTTAATGTAAACACTTAAAACCCTGTGACCACTGAACATTTCAGGAGCCATGACAAGATAGGTGGGGAAGCCCCATGTTTCGTATTGAAACAAACTTCACTAGGGTTGCTTTGCAACTATGGATATGTCTACACAGCAGCTGGGAAGTGCAACTCCTAGTTTGTATAAATATACACATGCTAGCTCTGTTTTAGCTAATGCATTAAAATTAGCAGTGTAGCTATGGCACCACAGAGGATGGCTCATGCTATCTGCCCAAGTACAATTTTGTCCAGCCCCGTGGATACATACTTGAGCAGCTAGTCTGAGCTAACGCCCATACTGCCACAGCTACACTACTGTTTGTCCACATGCCAGCTCAAGCAGAGCTATCATATGCATACTTACATGAGCTAGGAATCACATTTTCCCAGCCACTGTGCAGACATACTCAGTGGGTAATTTAAGATAAGTCCAGAGTTCTTTTTGCAGACAGACTCCTTCTATTTGAGGTAATGGCCTAAGTTTTCTAAGAGTTTGGTGGGGTTTTTTGTTAATGCCCAACTAGAAAGGATTTTTTTTTAGATAGAAGTGCTCAGAACTTTGAGAGTCATCCTGGTAAAGAGATCTGAAGTTGGACACCCAAAAGTTGAAGCACCCAAAAATAATCAGTCATTTTTTGAAAATTTAGGACAATAGCACTATTGATTTATTAATTGTTAGCCCCTGGAGACTGTTTGGGGTTGTTCTGGGTTTTTTTTATGACTGTGTAGTGGGTTTCATACTTATTTTTTTGTATCAGAGTTACCTTTGCCATAGATAAATGTAGTAATTCCTTTAAAAAGTAGTAATTATATCCTTCACCAGATACATATTCTTGTGAATACAAAATGCAAGTGGTTTTAAAATGGGATTTATGGTCCCATGGTAAATAACGAATTAGTGAGAAGTTTGGAATATTATAGCTACACATTTTGGAAATATTTCCTAGATCAATATTCTTGAAAAACATGGAATAACTTTGAATGAACTGTACACTGTAAACTATCAAAGCAAGGAAAGCAGATTAGATAGGAGATAGTACAGTCAAATCATATGAAGCCTAGATTGTTTTCAGGCAAGACTGGGCCGCTAAAGAAATCAAGGACTGTAAAATAAAGTTTTGAGCATGGACTCAGTCGCCTTCTGTGCATGTGGTGAGATCCTGGCTCACTGGGGAAGCCAAGAGAATACAGATAAATTGTTTTAGGCAGAGCTGCTGGCAAAATGAATGTCCAGTGTTGTCAACTCATAATTTTATTTTAAGTCTCACAGGATTTGGTGTTTCTCTTAAGAACTCTAACACCTGGAGTTGAGTGATTACATGATAATTGTCTTTTAAAAGGCAGTTTCTAGCCTTCATGGTTGTGGAGAAAAGTGTGAAAAAGTAACTCTTCAAAAACAAGATGACAAATTTTAAAAAATCCACAGTTTTTAAAAATCATGATATTTTACTCAGTTCATAATTTGAGGTTGGGGGGAATCACAATGTCGGAATGTTTGGATTTAGCAATTCTGTGCTCATGTAATCAAATACTGTGTCATAATGTAAATGTACTGTAGCCTGATCTATAGATTATATATTTATTGATTACCGTATATTGTTTATTTAAGAATCCCCAGTTATTACTTCGAGTGTCGACAAATTTTTGTCCCAAGATCAGGCCCAGCATTATTCAAATTATTATATAGTTGGGAATCCTGATGTGAAGAGCTGCAATACTCAAACTATAGGAACTTTGCTATATTTACCAATAGTTTATTAATACTTTTAGCACAATCACAAACACCCCAACTCAGTCAGATAGCTAGAGATACTATAGAATGTCCATCTCCACATCCATATACTCACACCATCCCTTGTAGAACAACCTGTTAGCCATCATCTTCCTCATCACCATCACCTTCCCCCTCATCACCAGTGGCCATCCTTGTGGTACTTCCCAGGACTACATCTCCTTCTCCTATTGCCCTAACTTGGGATGTAACTTTCATAATATGATATGCTGACTCTTATTACGTTTGATGCATATTCAGTAGGGGATTTCCCCCTTTCCCTTATTTGTATTTCTTTACCTTACTAATGTTGCAATGTCCTCCTCTAGGTTAGTATATCAATGATCTCCACTTATTATCATATAGTCAATTCATTACTATGGCCCTCTTGTGGTTAGGTATCTGCAGATGTAGCTTAGGTAGCTGTTATGTATGTCAACTCATTGCCATGACACCCTTGTGATTGGGTCATATTTCGGTAGTCAGAAATTCCCTTTAAACACTCTATTTTCAGCTCCCTAATACTTGGGGTTTTCCATTACACCATTTATCTGTTTAAAGTTTATCAGTTCAAAGTTCATAAGCCTCAAGCCTTATGCTTACTTGCTGAAGCTAATATCTTACAGGATATAAGTCTGTAGTTCCTTGCATTACTGCTGAACATAGTGGAGAGCAGCGAATATAAGAAAGGCAAGCTAGCCCTATGGGTTCAAAGAGGCTGAAATAAGATTGCCTGTGCAACTTTAAATATGGTTGTTACTAACTTCAGAGTGTTTGACTATGCAAGCTTAGCAATCTATTTATATAGTTTTTGAATGCAATAAACAGTTCAAGATGGATGGTCTAAATTAAATTCCAATATTGTATAAATAGATTCTGGAGACATTGAGAATAATTTGGGTAACACACCCTAAAAAAGATTATGAAAATGAGATTAAGTAATGATATGAGTGTATTCCATGAACTGCAGAATTAGGCTTCTGCACTATGTTGATCCTGTCAGCTAAATGTGCATGAAAATGCAGATGTTATACAAAGGCCTGAGAATCAGCTGTATGCAAAAAACAGACATTGTTTTATAAGTCTCTATTAAAAAAATCGTTTTACTTGAGTTGAACACTTACAATTTCACTTCAAATTTTCAGTTTTAAGTGAACTGAAGAAAGACATTGAACAGAGTGAAACTTGGATCAAGCTGCCTATAAGAGAAGCTATGCTAGAAGTTGTGAAGAAAAGAACAAAAAAGTTTTGGATATTTTTACATTAAGATTTCTGTTTTGAAACTTACTCTTGTGAAAAGCAATTATTTCATTCCAGTTGATTTACTCACACACTAGATAATGTTCTTAGTATATAAGTTAAGTCTCAAATCTCTCAAACTAGTTCTATTGAACAGCACACAATGAACAAAAAAAAGTGTTCACTAATGCAGCCATTCTCAAGATATATTGTTCATAATTGTTGGTGGAAGGAAAGACAGAAGTCAGTAAAGTATCTTTTTTTCACAACAGAACTGATTCTGATACCCTTTCCTTACACTATATAGAACTTTAATCCAGGAGTGCTCCCATAAAAGTCAATAGAATTACTTATGGAATAAGGTGCTAGTAAACCAGAGTAAGTATATTACATTCTGACCCAATATGATCAAAGGTTCTGTCAGTATGATAACGTTAAAATTTCTCTCCTGTTTCTAACTCCTTTTAAAACTCTTTACTCTCCAATAATTAAGGGACAGATTATTTTTCATGAAATTACACTGCTTACCGTACCATACTGCTACCATCTGGACAGATACTAATACATGTATTGAATAGCAACATTACCTCCATAAGTAGTCCCAGTAAGACGATAGGAACACTCATGGAGTAAGATGCTACTCACCATGAGTAAATGTATAAAAACCTGGCCTTTGGCATTTATGCTCCCATCACATGCAACTTCTTCAGTATTTATACTAGCTGAGGCATTGCCCTGTGGGTAATATTTTAAAGAGTAGGAGACAGAAGTCAGTGCCTTGATCATGCTAAATAATATAATAATTTTCTTACAAGGAAATTCAGTGCTGACAATACTGTTACATGAAACATCATATTACTATAGATATATGTAATATATCTCAATATAAAAAAGGAGCATATAGTATCCATCACTTTATATCTCTACGTGAGATTTGGTTGATGTTTGAGAAACTGCACTACAATTGAAAATAGAAAACCACAATAGCTAAGGCCTTTATCTTTAAGGTTCAATATCTACAAGAACCAAAAATGTCCTTACTGGGTCAGACCAATGGTCCATCTAGCCCAATATCTGTCTCCTGACAGCAGCCAATGCTGCGTGCTTCAGAGGAAATAAACAGAACAGGTGACTATCAAGTGATCCATCCGCTGTCATCCACTCCCAATGTCTGGCAATCAGAGGCTAGGGAAAACCTGAGCATGGGTTTGCAGCCCAGACCATCTTGGCTAATAGCCGTTGATGGACACATCCACTATGTACTTATCTAATTCTTTTTTTAAACTACATCCCCTGACAAAGAATGCCACAGGTTACCTGTATAGTGTGTGAATAAGTACTTCCTTTTGGTCATTTTAAATCTGCTACCTATTAATTTCATTGTGTGACCACTCATTGATATGGTATGTGAAAGGGTAAATAACACTTCCTTATTCACTTTCCCCTCCCATTCATGATTTTATAGAACTCTATCACATCTCCCCTTACTTGTCTCTTTTCCAAGATGAAAAGACCCAGTCTTTTTAATCTCTCCTCCTCTGGAAGCTGTTCCATTTCCCTAATAATTTTTGTTGCCCTTCTCTGTACCTTTTCCAATTCTAATATATCTTTTTCGAGATTGGGTGACCAAAACTGCACACAGTATTCAAAGTATTGAAGATGTGGGAGTACCATGGATTTATTATCTATCCCTCTCCTAATGGTTCCCAACATTCTGTTAGCTTTTGTGACTGCCATTGGCCATTGAGTAGACGTTTTCAAAGAACTATCCCCAATGACTTCAAGATCCCTTTCTTGAGTGGTAACAGCTAATTTAGACCCCATCATTTTGTATGCATAATTGAGATTATATTTTCTAATGTGCATTATTTTGCATTTATCAACATTGAATTTCATCTGCCATTTTGTTGTCCAGTCAACCAGTTTAGTGAGATCCCTTTGTAACTCTTTGCAGTATGCTTTGGATTTAACGATCTTAAGTAATTTTGTATTGTCTACAATTTTTGCCATCTCCCTGTTTACCCCTTTTTCCAGATAATTTATTAATATGTTGAATAGCAATGAACCCTGTATGGACTGTTAGGTGACACCTCTCTCCATTCTGAAAACTGACTATTCCTACCCTTTGTTTACTGTCTTTTATCCAGTTATTGATCCATGGGAAGACCTTCCCTCTTATCCCATGTCTGTTTACTTTGCTTAAGAGCATTTGTTAAGGAATTTTTTAAACACTTTCCAAGTACATTATACCCTCTGGATCACTCTTGTACACATGTTTGTTGACTGCTTTCAAAGAATTCTAATAGATTGGTAAGACATGGTTTCCCTTGACCAAAGCTGTGTTCCCCAACAAATTATGTTCATCTTTATGTCTGATATTCCCTTCTTTACAACTGTTTCAATCAATTTGTCTAGTAGTGAAGTTAAGCTTAGTGGCCTGTAATTGCCATGATTGCCTCTAGAGCCTGATTTAAAAATTGTAGTCACATTAGTGATCCTCCAATTATCTGGTCCAGAAGCTGATTTAAATGATAGAAATTATAGCTGTGGTATGTAACCTATATTATTGAATTTAATTTATGATTATGGAATTCAGTGACACAGAACTTGTCACATCACTTGCAATAGTGACAAGATTGGTAGCTTGTGGTATAGCAAAATCAAATATTTTCAACATGCCCTTAATGGTGTCTTTGAAAATCTACAAAGAAACAGCATCCTGAGTTGTACAAAGGTAGACCTTCTACCTAACTATTCCTCACCCCCTAGGGAAATTTACAAAACAATGTTGGTAAATTACTTATAATTATTGATTTAATAGAAACAACTTATGCATGCTTACAGTGTGTGGGGGCGGCTGAGGGGCGGGGGGGGGCAGAGTGAGGGCAGTCAGGTTCAGCAAAGTTACTGAGCATACCCATGCGAGCATACTCAGTACAAGCCAATCAGCTAATCTGGGAGAGGGTATGTGACTCCCGCATGTCCCCCACACGTCTGCTTGATTATCACAGCTGTTGTATACTCCCGGAACAAAGTTAGTATGGCACCTAGCATGAAAATTACAAGACTCTGGGTTTATCTACACATGAAAATTCATCTGTAAAAAAGAAGGGTATGAGTTTAGCGTAGAGTAGGTGTTGGTCTGATGATCAACACATTTTTAAATTCTTACTCCTGAATATTCCAAATTTACTCAATCCACTTCTGAAGCAGATTTTGTTAATGTAGAATAAGGCACATATTCCAGAATAAGAGCGTCCACCCATGGACCTGGTCAGAAATAGCTCCTTATGTAGACAAGATCTTAGACACACATCTTAGAACCATGTGATTGCTCTTGAATGAACTCCCCTGACTGAAGTAGAGTTACAAGTAATAAATTTGGCCCTATTTTGTGGTGTACTGATTTTCAGTTCTAACCAATGAAACACCCCATATTTTAAAAATAATGAAATTGGTGTTTATCCACTCAACCTTGGAAAAATTTCACAAGTGGTTATTTATATCTAAGGGCTTGTCTACATGGAGCACTACTGCAGGCTACAGGAGTATGAGTTCTAAAGCGCTCTAATGTGTTATGTATTAATTGCCCATGCAGACCCTGCTGGTGTGCACTTAATGTTCCCCAGTCTACTTTAACATAGTGCTTTTTGAAACAGTACTATGTTAAAACACACTAGGGAACATTACAAAGAGATTACTCATTACAGTACATACTACTAATTCATTAATATAATATATTACTCATATCCGAGCCCTGAAAAATCCTGATTTTGGGGCATCTACATAAAACTGAAAAATTGCGACAATCTCCCTCCTCTCCCCCCAAAAAGAAAAAGAATAGAAGCCCTATGTATTGAGAATTTTGTTAGAATTGCAAGCTATCATTTTAAGAGTGGAGGTGGGAGTGTTTCTTGGTCATGTTTGCAGGCTTGGGGCTTCTCTGGAAATCATGCAATCAGAGTAATCATGGGAAGAACCATTTTAAAGCAGATAGGGGTGATTGTGCCTCTCTGCAATGGGAAGAACCATCTTAAAGCAGATAGGGGTGATTGTGCCTCTCTGCAATAGAAAGTAACCTGTTTCCAGGTGCTTGTATGTGTGATCTTTTTGAATTCTAAGAAATAAAGCAGTACGATGTTGCAGCCTTCCAACTGGAGTACTTATGTTTTTTATTTAATTACTCTGTGTGTGCTGTAAACATAACATACAGGACTCCAAGAGAGCAATAAGTGGGTTAACATCAATTTGCAATAAATCATCAATATTATGTGGCTTATAGTAAGCCCTACAATGATGTTGTGGTGATAAAAACAAAATATTGCATCAAAAATGATTGAAACAGATACTTGTTTACTAACAGCCTGTCTTTTTAATTAACCAAAGATAATTAGATACTTGCATCTATTAAAGTGTTTATTTTAATTTAATAGAGGACTTGTCTGCAAAACAGTTTCAGAAGCCAAGCAAAATCTGTCAACATTATATACCATATTATTAAGTGTCTCCATACTTGCCTTCAGCAGTCCAGATTACCACTTTGACTGCAGGATGTTATGTTCTTCTGTACCAGACATGGACTGGTCACAGAACTTGCTTATACACATACATGCCAGATGGGTTCATTATAAGATTCTTGTATGCCCTCCCAGGTATGGCTGAGGTTCATGTAAATAAAGCATTTTATACACAATGCTACCTAGAGGCTGAACAGTATAATACATTGTAATTCCATTATAATATATGACCTAAGTAACCTTGTACAGTGGTTTTAGTTCAGTATGCAATTAAAAATGCCACTTATTTTATGCCCTTTATTAAAGCATTCTTAAAGCACTGAGAAAATGCACAATTTAACACCTTCATTTGTGAATGCAGTTGTTGAAATTTTCTTACACTAATGACTGGTTAGACATTTAAATGACCATTTACATGCACAAGTACGGGAACCTTAAAAGATACTCAAGTTAGTTTTATTTGAATTAGTAACTCCAACTAGTTCTTGTCTACAAAATGGAACTTTTTATAGTGTCTCATCTCAGATGTACTATTTATAAGAGATTCCAAAGAGGCTGAGCACTTCATGCTGCTACCAAAAGGTGCATATTGGAAGATTGAAAGAGGGAAATAGAACTTTCACTTTAGACTTTCACTTTAACAAGCAAGGCATTTAGATGCCATAATAAAGGGGTGCAATATAAGATCCTGAATAGATAAAAGAGTTTTAAATTCCTACAGTCTCTCCATTTGGAAAATGAGAGATGATTTACACTCCTTTGCACCATGTCTTGAGATCTACATGTGAAAAAAATACAACAGCTAAACATTTTTATTAAAATAGATTTGTTAAAGTAAATTTTGGAAGTTTGCCTAGCTGGCTCGCCAATATTTCCAGTAACTCTTCAAAAACAGTTGATTTGGGTAAGTGATATGTTACACTGGAGGGAATAGTTAAGCTATGTAACAACGCCACTCTAGTAGTGGAGTTGAACATTATGTTTCATTGTAAAGCGAATGAAAAAGAATAATGTTGGTTTTCTTCATCCAAGCAGTCAGTCAGTCAACCTACTTCTTTTAGCAATGTACTTTTGGGAAATAACCTCAACTTGTTCATAAACTGTACTTCCTGAAACAATATATGCAAGTATTCCCTCTCACAGTAAAGTCTCGAAACATTTTCACAAGAGACCTGATGCAAAGATATTTTTCAAAAAGGGTATTTCTAAATAACTTCAATAAGCTTTGGCTCAGGCCCATGTTTGTAATTTTTTCTAAGATGATTATGATGATTATTAATAATAATAAATAAAAGGCAGGCATATGCATTTTCTTGGTAGGCTATTAAAATGTATATTCTTTATAAAACCACCTCATTACACATTGGTATGAGTTTTTAAATTCAGAAAGACAAAGTTTAGTGTCGGGAATAGAGGGATGAGTTGGGTACTGAATTTTCTTTCTATTGCAGAGGTCCACAAACAATGAGGCAACATACATCATGGGGTTCCAGATCTAGGACAAAAGCAAAAAAAATGAACAAAATGTTGTGCGTTTCACATAGAATCCTGCTTTCAGATTGATCTGTAAAACTGGGATAAAGGTCTCTAAATTAAGACAGATAATTGAAATAGTATCGCAATATTTGGAGAAATGGATGCAATCTATTAAAACAACATCCATTACACTATCTTTCTGCAATAGTGATTCTTTTATTCACTGTTTCAAGATAAATTTTATGGCTGTTACTAAAAGGTAAAAAACACTCTTGGAGCAACAATTTTTAATGGTCAGCAGTTCTCACTTCTTGAGATCATATGTCAAGGTCTTTTTGTTCTGGTTTGGTACATTTTCCAGCCAAATGAACTGAAAGAAATGAGTCTTCGGCTGGAGCACTTCACTCACACTACGCTTCCAGATATGCTCCAGTTGAAATTTTTTGGGAATAAACAAAGCTGTGCAAGCCACTACTAACACATTTGATAGAAGCAATTGTTCAAGCTTTGCACCAAGAATTCTAGCTATATTAAATTTATGTGTAACTTCTATTGAACAAATTAATGCACTTGTCCGCTTTTCTACAAAATTAAAAACAAACTGATTTCTGTGTGATAAAATAAAAGGACTTTGAAATTTGTAAAGGTCTCTATTAGACAAACACATTTAATATTCTCTTGTTGAGATACAAAATGGATTATAAAGCAATACCTAGTCTGGAGTTGCTTAATGTATGCCACCTCTTAAAAAGCAAACAAAGGAAATAAATCTCTTCATATGCCACTGTAAAAGTGACATTAAGGATTGGATTTCCCCCTCTGTAGATGACCCACATAAAACCTCTTACGTGGAACATGAGCTCCCCATTAAAACCTATTTTAGGGCTATTGGGTGCCTAGGCCTCCATCCGGCCTTCTACTCAGGGGAACATTTAATTAAAAGAACATGAACTCTACAAATCTCAAGAGTCTGGAAATGCAAAATTGAAGGTTGCCTATACAAAACTTTAAAAACTTACCCTTTTGTTAATATGCATTATGATACAGGGTCTGTTACACCATTGTAAGACAGGAGTAACTCAGTGTTGTAACAGGCCCTGTAATTCCATTGTAAACACTAGAGTAACAATGATGAATCAGGCCTAATGACTTCAGCGTATGATAACATACTGTTTCTCAAAGGCAGTATAGACTTGTGATGGATCTGCTAAGCAGGAAACCAAGGTTCCCATCCATCCCCCTTCCTGCTGCACAGCCCCTTTCTTCTGGCCAGGTAAGAGGAGGGGGTACACACTCCATGAAAAAACATTTCCATTGTAAGTCTGTTTTCAGTTATACATAACTTCAATCTTTAACAGTGTGGATTGAAGTTTTCCATTGCAGGTGTCTTTTTCAAGTTGGATTTTGGGGGGAAATTTTCAGCATAATCAGTTTAGCTGTTTCTCAGAATAAGATTGAGGAACAGTGTTTTGCCACTGTTAACAAAATTCCTTTATCCTTTTTAGAGAGAAGTTCTGGAATCTCCATGCTTTAAAGCATGGATATCAAATCTGGTGGGAGCCGCACTTGTGTATACTTCTTACCGTGTCCACTAAAATCTGCCCAAGTTATGAACCCCAAGAAATCTCAGTTTGCACATGCTAAGTAGAGCTTTGTCAGAGTTTGGCATCTAAATTCTCTGAAGAATCCATGTGTACAGAGACTGTACCATCCAAGGAATGAGCAGGACTTTCCCTGCAATTGTTCCTCCAAGTTATTAGAGGCTGCTGTAGCAAAACCCAAAAGAACAAAGAACTAGGAGACAGTCTCTCCTGTGATTTTAATGCTCTTGACTAGCAAGGGAAAGGAAAAAGCTGCCTGAACAAAATGATTATTTTTGCTTCTGCAGTAGTTAAAAAAAATTGGTTCAACCCAAACCTGAAGATTCAGAAACATTTTTGTGATGATGGTGCCTATGACAAATATGCTAACTTCCTGAAATATCCTGGACAAAACTTATTGAATTAAGCTTGTCACGTTGTCTGGAGCTCCTCACAACTGTAAGTGCCTACCTCAGAGCACACTGTCAGAAAATAAGGACAGACATCCCAAGCTGGTGGTGTGTTCTATAATTATAATATTTCACCAACCCAGTTACAAATGTGAATTCCTGGATCACTATACTGATCTTACCATGGAATCACAGACAGTCCCTTCTATCTTGCCACCCAGATAAACTGAACTTAAACCAAAAATGACACTACATCAGGTTTCTCCCAGTCTCAAGAGACCAGTCACTTATACCAGATCAGTTGGTACTCTGGAACTCACAGCAAATATAATGCTGGCAGCCAATTCTACAGTAAGCTAACTAAAGGTTTATTAGCTAAGAAAAAAGAATGAGAGTTATTAGGAGATAAAAGCAGGTAAAATATATGTACACAAGTGAATTGCCCTGAATACACTCTAGCATGACTTGGTCTGCCAACGTCACCTCGTTTAAATATTTAGGAGCTCATTGTATTAAAAATGCAAATGTTTATGTGTTACTGTGGAATTGTACATAACTTCTGTAGGAGACCTGACTAATGTAAACCTTTGGAAGTGTTATAGGCTTCAAGAGACTCTTTGAAACAGTAGGCTAGAGAAACAAAGTTTATTGGAATTCCTAAGAGATACCTGGGAGGAGGGGAAGGTAACTTATCTCCAGACCCATCCCTTTGAAGCTGCACCCTGAGGAGAAACTCATTTTCTGTTGATCTCCTGTCACCTGAGGATCAGACCAGAGACCGAAACTGAATAAAAGAGTGACTCACAAATTCATGGGTGTCCTTGTTCTGAGCTAACAGCTGTTATGAACTTGTAACCACAGAAAAAGGATTTTCAAGGATTGTTCATGGCCAGAGCCCTTACTGGAGCTAAGGCGAGCTCTGGTAAGCTTAGTAGCATGTGTATAGGTTCTTTGTTGTTTTAATATGTTTTGCTTGCTTAGAAAGAGCTGTGTGGTATCTTATACTTGTGGCAATTACTCAGTTTATAGCCTTCAAGGAGTAAGCAAAAGCCTTTTTAGGCAGTCTGTCTTTGCTGGGGAATACATTTTGTAGGCAGGGAACCGTGCATCCTGGAAATGCCTTGTCAGGAGGAAGAGAAATGTGGGTCTTCACCCAAGAATGGGGACAGATGAGGAGTCTGGAGTGGGTGGGCTGGACCATAGAAAGGGAATGCAGATGCAGTTGTCCCAAACAGGGGAAGTATCTCCTTTATAACCTTTACCCAGTGGTAAGAGCTGTCACCTGGACAGAGACGATCCAGGTTCAATTCCATGCTCTGCTTGATGTAGACAAATTATTTGAACTTCGGTCACCTACATTGAAGGACAGTCCCCTAGCCACTGGGCTAAGAGATAGACTGATGCAAATCTGTCCTGTTGAAACTGTACCTCTACGTATAAATAGTTTTTCAAGCAGGGACTTGAACTCAGGTCTCTCCTATCCTAGATTAGAGCCCTAATTGTCTTGCTATAGTCTTATTCTCCCTCTCTCTGATCCAATGTAAAATTATTTTACATTTTGTTTGACCCAAAATGAAATTGTGCTGCCTTTTTCATTGAATTGAAATTTTTCCAATTTCATTTGGGTCAAACAAAGGTGGGTTTTCTTCTCCAGAAATGCTAGATAACTGAAGAGTTATAGCTGTTCTATTCCACCTTTATGTTACCTTTTTTAAACAAGCTTTACTATATACTTTTCAGGTGTACCCAATGATAGTACTGTGTACTGCTCCATGAATGTCAGACTGTGAAAGGTGTTATGTGCATATGATTGCGTAAATACAATTTTTTCCCCATCATGTTCTTTGACAAACTGTATGTGTTCAGGTAAACAGAGGCCTATGAGCCACTAAAAAAAATGGTTAAAATTGAACAAAAACAACATTAACTTATAATTAGCCTCATCCAGCAGCCCAATATGATGCATTCTAAGTAGTATGGCATTTTAGGCATTCAGATGTTCTCCTTAAGAATGCTGTATACATTTAACATCAGTGTACTCCAGGGTATATTTTAATACCTTGTTAATACATTTCTCAAGGTGCTGTGAGATTGATTGCTTTCCATCACTCAGGGCATGTATTAGTGGCCAGATAAAACATACCATGGAGTATCTTAATGTTATTATTCTATAACTAAATTTAAATTACTGTGTTTAAACTAGCTCCTCTTTTTAAACACATCTTTCTGCAACAGAAAGTACTTTTTAATAAAAGGATAAAAGCTAACAGACATAAAAGTTTTAAACATTTTTCATCTATATGTCATATGTAGTTTTATCTCTACTTTTTCTGCTGATTTGTAATCTGTCATATTTCTCATTTCCTTTTCTTTCTGTCATTGTTTGCCCTTCCCATCTTGTTATTCCAATTTCATTTCACCCACTTGTCCATTCTATTTCTTTCACAGAAGAGACTTTTAAAATGCTATATTTGGTCTTCATTCAGATACTATTCTGCTGTGTTCATCATCACTCTGGCCACTGTTAAAAGTTTTGATTAATTTCTATTTGCATTTCTGGTGATATTTTAACAGTTGTTGGAACAAAGTGACATTCTAAACCACATAGCTGTAGATTTAAGCAGCAGAGAAATCTGAGTGTAAGAGAAAGACCTATAGTCTGAATTAATTGCAGTGAGCAAGGAGAATAAGAAGATATTGATATGGACACTAGTATAAAAGTATCCATAATAAGAGATGTCAGTGCATCTATCAGAAGCAAGTCCAGTCCCTATGGTACACAGCCCACTTGTTAAGTGTCTGTAGAGCTTTTTTGGTGAATTATGAAAAAGAAGTTGTAGGACTTTCTTGGAATAGATTTCTTAAGAACACATTGCAAAGAATGTGGTAAACCTCCAACTAAGCATAAGGAAGCTCTGGTACAAAAATTATGAAGAAGTATCAAAGGTGAAACATCAAACAAGATAGTGCAGAGAAGGCAATGAAAATCAACATTTTCCATGGCTTTTAGTAAGGTTATTATACAGTTCTCATCTGTGACAGCTTGGGGAATTTATGTGAAATTTATTAATTCTAGTTGATTTTATGAAATTGCTGCATTGTTGAATGCCTCAGTGTATATCAAATAAGCCATTTGCTACCTAGGCTGGTGTCTGTATCTCCCAGACCAAGAACAACTGAGTCATGAACCTAAGCCTGACATTGGAATGGCATCCCTGTGGCAGAATGGGGGAGATACAACCTTGGGAAAACCAGTGCTACCCAGGTTGTATGCTTGAGATATTGGAGAGATGGAAAATTCCAAGAAAACAGAACCAAAAAAACCTCAAAACCAAACAACAAAAGAGCAAGGTGCTAAAACTGACTTAAAAAAAAAAGACTGGCAAGGTTCAGGGAAAAACAAAGGGATATTCTGTGAGTAAGAAATACTTTGACCTCCCTCTTCAACAAGCTGTAGAGAACGAGACTGGAGCTTACCCAGGCCCAGGGTACCTTAGGCACACACAAATCCAGAGCATGAGTCTAGAAGGGGGATCTCAGCCAGGACTGTGACAGTATCTTAGATCCTGAAAAAGATCCCTAGATCTTGCTCCACAGGAAAGAATATTCCAAGTAATTTGTCAGAGCATGAGAACCAAGGTTAGGAGAGCTAGTCAGAAACTGATTGTTGTGATTCAAGCTAATACTGCCCCTTCACACCCAGCCCCATTCACTGACATAAAATGCAACAAACTGACTGCCGTTTATCTACATGAATCAGGAGACTTTATCCTCTACTGGACAAAATTTGTATCTTTAAACAAACTTAACACAGGACTGGGAAGGAAGAGCAAATATTTCACTATACATAAGTTTTCCAACTATATGCAAAAGAAAGCTTACAAGAAAGGAAGTTCTCATAAAAAGATATAAAAGATAGATTTTCAGTGGCAGAGACTACAGGATCCCTGTTCCAACTGTCAACATTTCTTTGCCAGAGCCTGGATTTCCTCAGTAAGGCAATATTGTCTCACTAGACTCACAATGCCTCTACACTGAGCTGTGCCTAAAGGGTTGACTAGCTGCTTGAATTAGTTTCTATTGTTTCAGAGAAGTCATGGTGTTCATTAAATACTGTCCAAGGATACGCACACAACAAAAAGACAAAGGTTGACCAGGTCAAGAATGAAGATCCACTGTGCACAGCCAAGAAGTTAAGTCTTACAGCTCCATAGCTCTGACAAGGGAAGAATGACACTTATCAGCCAGGAATACTATGTGTATTTGAAAACTCCATGTCTATGGTTACGTACATGGTTGACTCTTTAGCGTAATCACTGAGGTCATGCTGGGGACTAGCCTAAATAGAGGAACACTCCTAACAGTATAACAGAATCCAAAGAGGCTGGATAGGAAGAGGCAAGAACTGGTTATCCCTCAGCCTGAGTTAGTATACTAGCATTTAATTTCATGCCAAGGAAAACTGAATTTACTATGCAGTGACAACTGTTGGATGCTGCAGTTTAATCCCTGCAGGCAAACAGGGGACTCATGTAAGCAGAGGGAGCAGTGAAGCCATCTAAAAGTCCTTCGGACAGGTGTGGATAATTTATTCTGATGGGGCCAGCATTATGATTGCTGAAGGAAGACTCTTTCTAGTGGATTGGAGTGGGATTCAGCTCCCAGAATCCATTTATCTTGGGGACTCTTTGGGTGGCCAGAGTGACAAGCTCCAGGCCTAATCCCCAATACTTGATTTGCCCTGCCAAGAACTCCTCCAATAATAGTTTTGCCTGGAAAGCCACCTTTTCCCTGCCCCCACAACACTTAGGAGCTCTGTTGAACAGCTCAGGCAGCCTCAGGTGAGTGGTTAACAGGCCCAGTTGTGCTCTCAGAACCACATAGACACCTCCCACAAAAATCCACATGAGCATGTGCCATGCCTAACTGAAGCAGAACTGGGCCCTTCAGCCAAAGGGGTTGGGGTAGCCAAGAGCACGGGAAGGGTTGCCACCCCTCTGTTTTTTTCCCAGACAGTCCAGTTTTTGGTTTCTGTGTCCAGGAGCCTTTTCGGGTTGCCTGGCAACTCTAACAGGCACCCAAATCAAAAGTATGATTTTGGGGGGTAGGGAGACTCCTTGAGATGACCCAGTGAATGATGAGGGGGAGGGGAGAAAGAAGCAAGCGATGGGGGCCTTGTGGGAGAAGAGATGGAGCAGGGGCGGGGCCTCAGGGTTCCAGTTATCAGCAGTTACAAAGGTGGTAACCCTAAGGGCCACGCAGAGGTTTTTGGGGTCACCCCCCCACTTCCAAAAAAATTACTACTGATGGGATGCTGGCTGGGGAAGGAGGGATTGGAGAGTGAGCTTGCACCACACTTACCCTGCAGTGTCAGTTCCTGTCCTGCAGGGCTGGCCCCAACTTCTTGCTCCAGACAGTGTGGCCTGGCAGCTTTGCAAAGTCACTCAGGTTTGGCCCAGCTTTCCTGTCATGCTGGAGAAGCTCCTGGGCCAAATTTCAGTAAGTAGCACTGCAACCCTGTGTGCTGGATCACAACACCACTCAGTTGGGGGCCCTCTCAAGTACGAGTCCTGGGGCCAACTGCCCCTCTTGCCTCCACCCTCTCCTCTTCAATGGACCTGTTTAAAAGTGGCCATTGGCTTCAGTAACTCAGCTTCAAACAACTTTGGGTCTGACTTTCAGAGTTGCTACACACTCACAATTCTCTTTCACTTTAATTGAAAATGCTCAGCACTTCTGAAAGAGTCAGGCCCATAGTTTCTCAAGTACTGGCTTTTGCCATTAACTGCACACTTCAGCTGCATCAGGCTCTCCATAGAAATCCCACTGAAATACCCTTTAGCTAGGAAAAAGTGCACTGAGCTGAGAACAGGAGTTCTGTCAACCTCTGACTGATGAATATATTATTTCATAGCCCTTATCACTGAGCTATGAGTCAATCCCTATGTGGTAAAGGCAGGATCGCATCATTCCCTTCTTCACATTTACAGATGGGGTAACAGAGGCTGCCAAAGATTACCTTAAGCAGAGCTGGGGAGAGCCCATGTCTTATCCACACCATCTGACTGAACTCAGAGAGTTCAGAGAGATTCTTGGCTTCGCAAAGGAATAACCTATACAAATGTAGAATCTAGAAGTCATGACAGTCTCTACCTAAAAATAAAAATACACATGAAATGATTTGCAGACAGACTGCAAGTTAGACCTAAGGTTATTTTCATGTGTATTAAAGGGTCTTGCATTGCTAGAAGCACACACTGGACACTGTGAGTAAATGGGATTTTGACTGTGTCTAGCTATATAGTTTTGCTATTAGCTCTGGGGTTTTCTTCTCTCGCTGGGAAATGTTGATATATCTGTGGAGTGGACTTTTCTGCTCCAACAGATATTTTAGAAATCAAAACAAGTATGTGATTCTTGCTTAGTGGACGATCACTAAGATGTTCCCAAAGGCTATTTTAAAGCGCATCCTAAAATTCTTAAAGGTTTTTAAAACTCTCATTCATTAAATTATAGCAAAAATCAAAACCTCTCTAAATTCAAACCATCTCTAAAACAGGGGAGAAGGGAAGCCAGAGATGCAGTGGTTCTTAAAAGGTGCAAGAGTATTTATTTTACAAGCTTCTACATCCTTTACTTTTAGTGTCATTTCCCCATAAGTATTGTGGGTGGGATGAAGGGGCTTTGATGTTACAACACTGAGTATCACAGCACCTACTTTTTTGGCATCTAGAACAATTCATAAAGTCTGATTTAGGCATCTAGGCTCTCTATACAACGAATAGGAAGAAATAGGTATTCAAGAATGCTATCCACAAAAGTCAGCATGCTAGGCCGGAAGCCAGCTAAACTGGCCAATGGGTGATGCCAACTAGAGGAGTGTGTCTTTAACTCCTCCCTTCTCTCAGAGTTAGGTGCCCAAGTCTGCACTGCAGTGCAATGAAGTGCCTATTTTTTATTTAGTCATCCACAAACAGGAACAGGGTTCACAAGTAATTTTTTATTGCTGGGATTCTCCCACAGTGCTTTGGTAGAGACCCACAAATAATAGCTCCAGAAATCCCTTCTAGTCTCTGATTTTCAAGCCCAAAATACCATATCTTTCCTGAGTTGTTTTCCCTCAACTCTTGAACTGTCCTTTTCCAGAAGAAACAAAAATACTGTACCTAATCCCCTTACATATCTTGCTTTCCTCAATCAGTAATTTACTAGACTTGCCCTCCCATGATCTTCGCAGTCACCTGACTGTCCTACTGTCTTCAGTTCCTTTCTTCTATCTTTAAAGAGCCAGATCTTGGATGCGGGTGGGGCTAGACCAGGGATCTCAAACTCAATTGGTATGGCGGGCCACATTTACATTGAGTTGAGTTCAGGGGGGCCACGCATGACACACACTTCTCTGCTGTACCTTTCATGCTCTACTCTCCGCCGAAAAAATCTCCCCGCAGGGTAAAATTCGGCGGCACAGTAGAAGAGAGAGAGGCTCTCACAGGGACTTGCAGACTCCACTCTCCGCCGTTAAATCTCCCTGTGGGGCCACATTCGGCAGCCATTTCCTTTTTAAGGTGGCACACAGTAGAACAGAGAGAGAGGCTCTCACAGGGACTTGCAGACTCCACTCTCCGCCGTTAAATCTCCCTGTGGGGCCACATTCGGCGGCCATTTCCTTTTTAAGACGGCCACAACTTGCCTGAGCTCCGCTCAGAAAATAATGACAGCACAAGCCTGCAGCCGGATTCGGACTGCGGGCCACATGACACAAGCCCGCGGGCCGCAGTTGGCCCGCGGGCCGCGAGTTTGAGACCCCTGGGCTAGACACAAGCCTGTCCTGAAAGAGGCAGTTCATCCTATTGGAAAATGGTATGTTCTTTTTTCCCACTCTGGGAAAATTCAAGCAGGACAAGGGCTGGACAATACATTTCTATTAATATGTTTTTTTCAAATGGATTATTGAGTTTTTGACCAAACAGAACTTTTTGCAAAAGTATGTACCTTCCACAAAAGGTTTCCATTTTTTTCGTGAAAAAACAGATGTCTGAAAACTGAAATATTTTCAATTTATATGTTGCTGTGTTGCCTCATGGGACCCTAGATCATAGTTCAGTGTGTCATTTCACCATTTACCTCTATGGACTGCCTTCCCTGGCTGGATTACATCTCTCATGATGCACAGCAGCCAGGGAGTCCCCTAGTGCACCACCTCCCCTCTCCGAGATGGGAAACCATAATCAATAATGGGAGATGTAGTCCAACCAGGGAAACTGGCATATGGAAGAGAAGCATGAGACATCTTAACTACAGCTCCTATGAATTACCCAGGCAGTATTTCTAAATAGAAATATTTCACTTTATGGCTAATTGGTATTCCTATTTCATCCAAGAAATCAAAATTTTCCAAAGAAAATTGAGGTGAAAATGATTTTTTGAATTTTTTTTGTCAAAGTTTGCCATAAAAATTTTTTCCAATAGCTTTATTGAAGATAAAGAGAGTTAAGAGTTAAGAGGAGGCACCAACAATCTTTCTTCCTTTCCCTAACTTCATTTAACTTGTCTGCTCGATCATTTGCAAACTAAGATTAATATGTCATAGTAAAGACGTTATTTTCTACTGATTTATAGTTAGTAAGTGACTCGAATGCTAGGCTATTCTCCAAAAGTTCACAGCTTAAATTAAATCAACCCTCCACTGAACTAGATTATTAGTTCAAGTAACTAAAGGGTTAATAGAATTTGAGTTCTTTCACCCATGGAGATCGGACTCCTGCCTTTTCTCACACGTGGAAATGAAACCTTGGCCTGTCTCATTCTAGTCATTGTTTCTATACACCGCACAATTTGGCATGACTGGCAGTGCCTGCTTCAGACAGATACAGGACTGGAATATTAAGTAAACTGTAGGTGAAAAGTCAGGTGCACTGGCAGAAGCATTCACAAATCCTGCGTGTACTATGCCTGGTGCAAGTCAATATTACAGCCTTCATTTGCTTTGTGATAGAAATATTATACCTAACATTAAAACAAAGCGCTTTCAAATTTTTAAAGTTCTGAACAAATGCTCGTTTCTATACCGCTCCCCATAAGTGTCTTAGTTATTCACTGTTAACCACATTTTACAGGTGGAGAAATAGCTACAATGTTACACCAATGCTTGGAAAATAGGGGAAAACCTGCCACACTTTTTACAAAATGTTTGGCCAACTCTAAGACTAAAGTCCTCAATATAAAATTCGTTTTCATCCACCTTCTCCCTGGCTTCCAGAGCTATGCGGCATCTGTCAGGAAAATATAAGAAATACAAGAATAGACACAAATCAGTGTGGTTCATTATCCTGTAACCTCTTTGGGGTTTAGAGAGCATGGCCCTGTGGGGAAATGCTGATTGTTCCAGAAGGAGGAAGTACTATTTAGGCAGGGGGTGAGGGGAGAGTGTCAAAGGGTGGGCATGCCTGGAGCTCCAGACAGAAGGGCTACAGTGAACAGGCCCTCACAGAGTGAAAGCAGCCGAAAACCTGCCCGAAGCCCGGGAGGGACAGAGCTGCTGCCCAGGGATGCCCCACTGCCAGAACAGGAGCCAGGAGGAGCACTGTGCCAGGGAGGAATTGCCCAAGAAAGACAATCTGGAGTGGGACCCAGTACCACTGTCGCCCAGAGCTCTATGTGGCTGTGAGTACTTGGGCTTCTAACTTTGCCCTGGGAATAAGGAGGGAGGCTGTAGCTAGTTAACTGGGGAGTGTGTCGCTCTGTGGGGTTTGCAGAGAGCAGCAGAAGCAGGCCACGAAGGGGTTTGCTGGGGAAAGTTCACTGGTGCTGAAGACGACTAGGAGCACCCAAGACTCACCCCGGCACTGGAACTTTGCCCAGGACTCCTGAACTCTTAAGTGCAGATGCATTGCTCCATGTCTGCCCTTTTAGTCTGTGGTACCACCAGGCCTGTGGGGCCTTGCGTTGAATGTAACCCTGTTTTACTGCTTCCTCTCTCTCCCCCATTTTTTTCTCCATTCATCCCTCTGTAAATAATTATTTCCCTTTCCTATATTCACTGTACTATTCCGGTGTGTGTGTGTGTTCACTTCAGAGGGTTTGGATCAGGTGCCCCTGGGATGGAAGACACTTTCTCTGTGCATTCCTGAGTGTGTCTTTTCTTGGTCAGAGCAGACTCCATCTTGGCCACAAGGGCACTAAAGATATAATCCTAAAAGTTCTGTCTTCTTGTTTCTCTTTCCCTTTTTCCAGATTTTTACTCTTTTCTTTCCATCTTGCTCTTTCATTCTCCCCCTTTTATGTTCCTCCCTTTTCTTTCATCTCATATTTGCTATCTTCTTTTTATTTATTCTCTCTTCTTCTTGTCTTTCTCCATTTCTCTTTCTTTGTTTAAAAATTAACTTACACCACTAGTTAGTTTAAGAAAAAAAATCTTTTCCTTTTCATTCTACTTTCCTCAGAGCCTGGTCTCTGTTATCCTTTCCCCTTAACTTGTCCATATTCCACTCTGTCTCCATGTTCCCCCAATATGGTGTTCTCCATTCTCTGCTGTTCCTCTCTGATTTGCCCTCCCTTCCTCCACCACTGTTTGTCCATTGCTCCTTTATGTTCTTGTCTGGCTCTCCCACATCTTGCTTCTGATATCGTAACCACTGCTCCCTTCTATAATGTTTAATGATCACTTAGATGTCAGATTGGTTGAAGAGTAGACAGTTTTAGCAGAGCTGATTAAAAGATTTTATATTGAAAAATGGAGTTTAAACAAACCTTTTCACACAGCAAATCATTTTCATCAAAATTTTTCAGTGGAATTTCAAAATGTAAACCTTTGGAGAAAAATTGAACTTTTTTGTTCTGAAGTTGTGAAAAGAAAGACTATTCTCTCTCTCTCTTTTTTACTTTCTTCCAAATTTTCCTCATGGACAAAGGGCATGGGAGAGCTTTTTAAAAATAAGAGAAAGTGAGATGTTTCCCATCAAAACTAAATAAGATCATTTCAAAATTAAATCTTTCAAGAGCATTGACAACTTTCATGACAAATTCAAACAAAGAGAAACAAAACCAAAAATCTGTTTCTCCAAGTTTTTTGTGTGAAACATGTAGATTTAATTGGAAAATGGTAACTGATATCAGTACATTCAGACTAAGGCTATTCCAACTTCCTGAGATATCTAGTTTAAGCTGGGCATGTTCAAAGGATTAATGCAGACATTAGCTCAATCACTCCAGTACTAACATTAGTTCTTGTTTGTATAATTACTGCCATGCTTGTAACTTGAAACCTATCCTTACATCCCACTATTTTAGCCACTTTAATTCTTCTAAGGAAATGCTTTTAACTTTGAAAAGATATTAGTAATTAGAATTTGAAAAACCTTTTAATGCCATTTAAAATGTAAAGTATAATTATTTCCATACAATATATATATACACACTGTGTGTGGCTTAACTAAATCATAATATTGAAAATTGGTGATTGGTGTTTATAAACTATTCAATGTCTATTTCTGTTTTTCTTCCTAATGACCATCAATATCATTTGAAAAATAGTTTAACATCATTCAAGTGCCTCCAACACTATGTGAATCCAGAAACAAGTACAACATGTGCATTCTCTTAGTTAGACTCAAAACTTTAAGGTCAGAAGGTACCAATTATGATCATCCTGGATCACTCCTGCACATTGCAGGTCACAGAACCTCACCCCCCACTCCTGTAATAGACCCTTAACCTCTGGCTGAGTTACTGAAGTCCTCAAATCATGGTTTAAAGACTTCAAGTTACACAGAATTTACCATTTACATTAGTTTAAACCTGCAAATGCCCCAGGCCCCATGCTGCATAAGAAGGCAAACCCCTCCTCCCCCCCAAAAAACCCCAAGGTCTTAGCCAATCTGACCAGAGGGAAAAATCCTTCCCAACCCCAAATATGACAATCAGTTAGACCCTGAGCATGCAGACAAGATCCACCAGGCTGATATCTGGGAAAGTATCTCTGTAGTAACTCAGAGCTGTCCTCATGTAGTATCCTGTCTCCAGCTGTTGAGGATTTTTGTTACTGGCACTCACCAATGGGCCACATGCTATTGTAGGCAATCCCATCATGCCATCCCCTCCTTAAATTTATCAGACTCAATTCTGAAGCTAGCTATCTTTTTTTTTGCCCCCAGAGCTCCCCTTAGAAGGCTGTTCCAGAACTTCTCTCCTCTGATGGTTACAAACCTTTGCCTAATTTCAAGCCTAAACTTGTTTAAGCCACCTTATAGCCATTTGTTCTTGTGTCCACATTGGCGCTTACTTTAAATAACTCCTCTCCATTCCTGGTATTGATCCCTCTGATGTATTTATAGAGAGCAATCATTTCTTGCCTCTGCCTTCTTTTGGTTAGACTAAACAAGCGAAGCTCTTTTAGTCTCCTCTCATAAGGTAGGTTTTCCATTCCTCAGATCATCATAGAAGCCCTTCTCTGCACCTCTTCCAATTTGAATTAATCTTTCTTACACATAGGAGACCAGAACTTGAAACTCTATTCCATATGAGATCTCACCAGTGTCCTGTATAATGGTGCTATTTCTTTCCTGTCTCCACTGGAAATAACTCACTTGATGCATTTTAGGATCGCATTATCCTTTTTCATGGCCACTTTACGCTGACAGCTCATAGTCATCCTGTGATCAACCAATACACTCAGGTCTTTCTCCCCCTCTGTCACTTCAAACTGATGTGTCCAGCTTATAGCAAAAATTCTTATTGTTAGTACCAAAATGCATGAATTTGCACTATTAAATTTCAACCCATTTCTATTACTCCAGTTTTCAAGGTCATCCAGATCTTCTTGTATGATATTCTGATCCTCCTCCTTATTGGCAACTTTCCCAACTTTTTGTCATTCGCAAATTTTATTAGCACACACCCACCTTTTGTGCCAAGATCAGTAATAAAAATGTTAGATTAGTCCCAAAACCAATCCCTGAGGAACTCCACTAGTAATTTCCCTCCCAGGCTGACAGTTCACCTTTCAGTATGACTCATTGTAGTCTCCCCTTTAACTACTTCCTATCTGCCTTTCAGATTAAATCCCATCTTCTCCAATTTAACTAATAATTTCCCGTGTGGAACTTTATCAAATGCCTTATTGAAATCTAGGTAGATTAGATATACTGCATTTCCTTTGTCTAAAAAATCAGTTTTGTTATGATCACCTTGGTCTGGCATGATCTACCTTTTGAAAACCATTGATAGACTTTCAGCAACCAAAGATTAACTAGAGGTTTTGACTGAGATGCTGTCTGATGTGGTGATAACTATTCCCAAGTCTTATTGTCCTTTGGGACTTCAACATCAAATTGACAATGCCTCTGAAGCAGCAGCCTAATATTTCCTCTTCACACTTTCAACCCTTATTTTTCACAATTAGACTCTGAAATGTCACTCTCATCCAAGACCTGATTTTCACTTTAGATGAGATTATAAATTTAGATACTAACTTTCAGGCACCTTGAAAATCATTGGGATCCACAAAGCCTGAATTAGGCATGTAGGCTCCATACAAGGAATTGTGGGAAGGAGTGACCTAAGAATGAGAGATCCACAAATATGAGCACCCCAGATGGGAAGTTGCCTAAGTTAGCCAATGGAATATGCTAGTGAGAAGAATGTTTTTTCAGCTCTGCCTATCTCATAAAGTTAGGCAGCTTTCTCTGCTTCCAACCCACAGCTGGGAGCCCCTCTCCAGGAGTCATTTTTAAGCCAACAAACCATGTGTGGGTTACTCAGTCCTCTTATAACCTTTGCCAATGATTAGGACACTTCCCTGGAATCTCTCAGGGTCAGGAGGCTTAGGCCCTTAAGTCATTTCTTGCAAGAATGTCTTAGGTACCTGCGTAAGTTCATGCAAAAAAACAGGTGAGGAGATAGTGGCAGGCTGCCTGATAGCCTTTTGCCCAGTGGTTAAGGTACTCCCCTGGATGTAGGAGACCCCAGTTCAAATTTTCCCTCTGTCTGATGACAAGGGATTTGAACAGGTGAGTACCCTGACCACAGGTCAATGGGATATTATTATATGCATCCCAGTCTTTCTTGTTGAAGCCATTTGCACTAATAATTAAATTAAACTAATTAAATATTTATTGGGGCAAAGACAGCATGAGAATGGCTCTGTAGCCCAGGGATTAGAGCATGCACCTGGGAAGTGGGGGCTGCCTGTTCATCAGACAGAGGGGGAAACTGATCTGGAGTATCTCATACCCTCACCACTGGGATAAAGTTTATAAGAGAGCCTTTCTTTCCCAGTCCCAAGTTCCCTTGTGTGGAGGTAGGTGACCTCTGAGCCTGGGTACCAGATTGGACTCTGCAGGTGAGCTAGACAGAGTAACACCTATCTTCTTCCTGGTTTGAGGATTACACTGAGCATAGGCATCCAGACATGTACCTGAAGCAGCAATGTGCATGCCAGAGGCAGAAATTTAGGTGCCTACAGGACTCTCACAGCAAAAATATGAGTGCTGAATGAGTTTAGACTCCTAGAGAGGTAGGCAGAAACTGGAGAGAGGGGGATTGTGTGGCACCTACAGCTAAGTCCCTTTGAGAATCAGGCCCATAATCAATTTAAGAAATCTTCAATTCTGGACTGATCACTCACTCTTTTGAGTGAAATTTTTGGGAAGTACAGTTGCTAAGTAACTCTGGAAACCAGATCACTTTCATTTAGATGCCTAACTATAGACTCAGAAGTTTGAAATTTTTGGTTTAATGCTGTCTTGTAAGCGGGTATTCTGTGGCTACAGTACCCTCAAATGAATACATACATTTTGACAACTGTTTTTTTATTTTCCTCCTCCCATTTAAAAGCATGAGATGCCTACAAAGCTCTGAGCACATGGAGAAATGTCACTGTGTACAGTTCAGGTGCTTTTCCTTAGGTTTCCTTGGTAATGAAAAAGGTTTTAAACTGTTGTTTAAACTGACACCCTTTTTCTGTGAAGTTATTTTGCTAGTCCACTGGGCCCAAAGGAAATAATTTCTCTGTCTTTGATTTGATATAAATTATGCCACTATAATGTTTATTGAGCAGTCAGGGATAAGGCATAGGAATTCATTAACCCCCTGAGTGCTCATCTCAGACAGTCTGCTCAAGTTTTGGGAAACCTTTCATTCATGTTGGACATGTTCAGAGACTTAACAGATACTAGCACAGTTAAGTCCATAGAAGTTTTACATCCTTTCATTTGAAGATTAATTCACTGTCATGCTAGTAACATACCTATTTTTTATGTCTCCCATTTTCTATGCTCTTTCTATCTTTTCCACCACTCCTTTTCTACTTTTTAAGCAAGAGAACATAGGAACGGAAAGCCAGGAGGCAGGGTACACAGAAGAGGGGTCACCAGCTGTCTGATGGTCAGGCAGTAGCAGAAGATCACCCCCAGAAGTAGTAAAAGAAAACCCCACACACAAGGGTGTGGCTTTTTCTTTGGTCTGTCTTCTGAGGTCACATGTAGCCAGTTATACCCCTGGTTTCATGGAAAGCTTTAAATTACATGTACATCAGATAATGCCCTGTGCAATTGCATACATTTCACATGTCTAGGACTGGCTGTGCTCTGGCAAGTTAATGCATTTGTTATTCATGTCACCATGGAATTGTGATCCACTTAAGGTCAAAACTGAAAGGAGTTGACAACATTTAAGAAAACAAAAACAATTGCTTAGAAAAATTCATTCTGAAATAATCAGCCCTTACAGCCTCTTAGTCTTTTTTCTCTCTGAGGAAATATGATACCATGCAGAAAGAACTTATCGAAAGAACAGGAACAGAATTTTAAACTGATGAGTCTGGACTGCTATTCGTTAACTTAATGATGTGGCACTTTACTCTTTTTTTTTTCTTTTTGGGACAAGCCCACTTTATATGTAAATTTCTATACTGCTCATAAAATGGAAAATCTCGTATAAACTCAGCAATATCATTGTGCAGCGCAAAAAAAAAATTACAACAAAATGGTTTGTCTTGATGATATGCATCCATTAGTAGAAGACCATAAAAGAATGTTATAAACATATTTGAAGCTTCTAGGTGATGATTTTTCTTGACAGGCTAATGTGCTGTGCTATGAGTAGAAATTGACTAATATTGTTGAAAACAAGAAAATGACTTCAGTCTCTTTTATGCAGAGTAAATCTCAAGAAAAATAGTGCACTTTGGCAGTACCCAACAGTTAAGATATCCCCTCAGGAGCTGCAAGTAGAGATATATGCTTTTCACTTACTTTTCTGCTTTATCGAGATAGATGTTGATTTTCTTTATATTTTTATTAGGGCTGATGCCATTCGCACAGTTATAGTTAAGGTTGTGTCAGCACTTCATTTGTAAACATATTCCTGGGAATTTTAAATTTACCCTGAAAAAGGCACTGAGGACTGCAACTTGTCATGCAAGGGTATAAGTTGCTGTGGGAACATTGTTTTCTTACTAGGACTTTTGTTGTGTTTTACAAGATTTTAAAATTAAGTTGGTTAATGTGATTTAAAATTCTAGTGGAGTAAAAATATTACTGACTAGTGAGTCCAGAGTTCTAGAGCTTTTCTTTCCAATTTCAGACTCAAAAACAGATCCATTTATTTTAACGGGTTGTTTTAGTAGCAAAGCACCGGTTGTTAAATAGAAATGTGGTTCTCAAAAAGGACTGAGAAGCTGTATAAACCACAAAAAAAAATAATCAAAGTTATTTCATTTGACGATCAGAATTGAATTGATTCCCTTTCCTCTTGAAGCAACGAGGACTGAGGGTAGAAGAGTTAATGTCACTGTAGCACACTGGCACCATATGTTCCACAAACCCTGGGAAAAGATTTTACACAGGGCCTGATTCTGCCATCTTTACACTGACTAGTATGTCACTTAATGAGTAAAGCCATTCATATCAGTTACTCAATAAGACTAAGGATGACAGAATCAAGACCATAGTGAGAGAATCCACAAATGCCTTTTCATGACCAAGTCGTGCTCTTTCAGCCACTTCCAGTAGCTGCCCCTTCCCAAATAATATCTAAATCCCTCTCTCTAAAGATTCTTATCTTTAATGAGCCCACGAGGCCAACTCCTCTCCTCCCAGACCACTTCATATGAGGCTGGGTGTCTCTCCTCCAAGACTGAACAGTGATGACAGATCATTTCCCACTGGGGACTTTGGCAATCTGTGCAAGATAGGACGCGTCCCTCTCTCCCAGTATCCAGTAGGGCTCTTTAGAGACAAGGGATGTCATTTTCCCCATAACTAAGCAGCAGTAACAGGGAAGTCTGCATGTTTTACTAGCCACTAGATGGAGTTCAGGGACAGAGATGCTCTGTCATAGATGCTAGAGAGTCCTCACTAGTCTCTTAACAAACATGTATTAGAGAAGATACCTCCGTCCCTCACAGGGTGTTGCTACCAAAACCTACCTAGCTATGTTTTGGTGATGTCCCTTCCCTTGAGTGCCACTTGGGGACGACAACTGCGGGAGTGGGATAACGTGAGGTAGAGTCTATTCCTGCTTATATATCTTCTGCAGAATTATTTACTAAGTTCCAATCAGTTTTATATGTGCAAATCCATTTAAGGTAATCAATCTGAATGTCACAAGGGATAGTCAGCAGGTTCAGGCTGGGCAGCAAGAGTAAGTGGAAACAGAAAAAGGCCTTGGGACACCAGTGAAAAAAAAAGATAAAGGGAGTGCAAAGACTGCTGTCACAGCCAGAGCAGAGAGTAGTAAAGAAAGAGCTCAGACTAGTAATGGGGAGGGAGGTGCACATGGTATGATATAGGGCTTTACAGACAAGAACAACACAGTTGAATTTGATGTGCAGGTTGATAAGGAGTCAGTAAACTGACTCTAAGGTGAATGAGAGGAGAAAGACAGGGTCAAAGGGGAAGAGCAAGAACAAAAAACACACAAATAATATGACAAGTATTACCAAATTGAGCTTGGTACTTTTATTCACAAATCAATTTTTTATTGTTCTGCCAGTTCTGAGAGGAAAGTTTGTCTAACCAAGTACTGCAGCAACACTATTGTATATGAGGATTCAACATGTTGATAACGCTCTGCAGCTCCAGACTGTGAGAAAGCAAAGAATTAAACAACCCCTCTAACAGTACTCACTGTGTAGAAATAAACCTCTTCTGTGTAAGCTTACTGAGAGACGGTAATAATAATTTAACATCTGGTTATATAAAAATCTACAACTTCTTCCTGCTTTAACATAGCTCAGGTCTCTTGAGCTTCAGAATATGTCTCAAGGCTCATCTACTACTTAGCTTTTGCCAAGTCTATGAGCAGATGGAGAGTGTAGGGAGTTTTTTGTGGGGGTCAAGTATGTTAGCAGCTGGGGGATTATTTGTTTTTATAAAGATGTCAGATCCACCCATTGTTTCAGATAGTTGCCTTTAACCTTCAACAATTAAAATAAAATATAGGGTGAGGTCCATATGTATAATATGTTGCCACACTGCTTCTCAATCTTTAAGATACCTTATTTCCCACCTCTTCATCCCATTTTTACTTGAGACATTGATAGAAAGTTAAATGGTAGTAAAATTCCATTAAATAGCTAGTATGCCCTTTTAAGGTGCCTTAAAGAATATGCATTTGCAACATTAAGTAAATAGGTATTTTTGTATATTTGCTAACAGTATCAATGGACAGTGTGATGGGTTGTATCAACCCTGCACTAGCCAGTAAGGGTTAATCAATCACTGTGGGCTCAGGAGGCCATATCCCCTTGTCCTGTTGCTGGTCACACTCAAGTTGGAACCAGGGTATAAAAGGAAGCAATTCAGCTCAGACTGGCCTGACTGAAGAGGAGATTGGTTGCACGCTACAAGCTCCTGCCAGGAAGATGCTTGACTTCTAGACTACGGAGGCCAAATCACCAAACACACCGAGGACCTTCGGTCGACTGTGGAGTCAGATGGCTGCCACCACTGGAGGAACAGCCAGAGCTGGAATCCTGGGTAGGAAGCAGTACAGGGAATGAGTTTGTGGAGTCGGAACCTGAACTTGAAACCAGGACTACTTGTTTCATAGGGTCCTGGGTCGGGACCTAGAAGAGGATGGGCCTGGGTCCCCCTGCCACACCTGTCGCTGAGCATGGCAACTGCCTGAGATATTAAGAACCACTGCCTGGGACTGAGAACTCTGAACGGTAAGCTTCACTGCCCTGAATGTGAGGCACTGTAGTCACCAAAACAGGGTGAGTTTTTTCTTTCCCCCGTCCCTTTTTCTCTCGATGGCCAGACACTCTGTGACTTGGTGTATCAATCCTGAGATAGGCGTTGTATTAATGAAATACACAGGCAGTCGGTCTTTTAAATATACCTTTAAGAAAAAAAATATATTAGAAACCCCCCCATGTAGATATTTGAATCTGATTGAATATGGGTTTTTCCAAAATAGTGTTTTGGTCTTTCTGGTTGAAGCAGATACTGACTTCTGTTGATAGGTTGAGAGTAAATATTGATTGAGGGAGCCGGTATTTACTGTAAGACAATGAATAATATTTACTGAGGCAAAGATCAATACCTGTTATATCATGGCACAGCAAATCATGATATTCACTGAAAGTTAGTATACAGTGTGTACTTTCACAAACTTGAACTGTTACAGTCTTTCAAACAGGCTAAAATTCCATCTTACTCCATAAACTGCACTAAGGGCCTTTGTCTTTTAAGCTGTTTAGAAGTGAGGTGAAATGATAGTGCAGAAAAAGACTTATGAGACGAGAACATTAGTTATCATGGAGCTCAGTCTGGCTACATACATTTGCATAAACATTCAGGTTGGTTATTACATCAACCAGTTTTTTTTTAACAGGACCTCTTACCATAATATGAATGTCTCCCAAATAGTTTAAAAACTCAATCTACAAGTCATTGAAGGCCTGGTTTCCTCCCTACTTCTCCCATAGCAGCTTTACAACACTTAACTTTCAGTGGTGAATTTTTTATTCCCTTTTTACTCTTCTCCCCACTACTACTATTCTGTCTTCTTTCATTTTTCTTTCTTCATCTCCTTTTGCTCCTCTTTGTGGTTTGCAGGTGGAGTTGAGAGAGGAGCTTTACATGTTGTTCTTAAGGTTGAATGGTTACTTCGACTGTCCTCTTGGAGTACATTTCAAAGTCTCTGCCCTGTTGTTTGAGTCCTATTCTCACCACTGCACATTGGAATTTGGCAGTTTCATGGCTCCTTGGGAGCAAAGCCAGAGGGGAGAGAGAGATTTTCAGATATTTACAGTAAGACCTATTCCAAGAAGGAATAAACGGACTGTAAGTGATCAGGTATTCTATAGGTACCCTGTGAAGATAGCAAAGTCTCTAGAGCTACTGATGAATTAGCTTTGGTATTTATACCTAGCTATAGTGGTAACATTTTAATTATTGCTGAACCAGCTTTGTTGCACTCATCATAAAATTGTGACTATGTGGAGAATTCTATATTGGATTAATTCAATGTAGACGCTAAAGGAAAGAACTAACAAAAATGATGCAATTACTCTTCCATGGGAGACAGCTTTAGAACACAGATGGAGTTAGTCTGCATAAAATCTTCTCTATTTCTTGACCTCAGTTCCAGACTCTCACTTTGAAAGTCAGACAGTGAAATCCTACCTCTTGTGGAGATGGAAAAAAGAAAAAAAGAAGGAAAAAACCTGAAAGGACTTTCCTGTCTGTTTTCCTCTCTTCTGGTGTCTTTTGCAGGAGAGGTCACTCTCTTTCTGCCAAGGCGTGAACTGCTCTGCTCTTGATTATTTTAGTCTCTGAATTGTATGCCCAAAGTACTGCTCCCCGATATCCTCCTCTGCCCTGGTTCTAAGAGTGTGTAGAGTGTTTGATAGCAGCAGGTGGTAATGGGCGATAATGGGGTTAAGCCTCCCCCAATTGAGCCTCTCTCAAAATCACTATGTGAGACATCTCTCTAACTCCATTGTTCCCTCAGTACCATGGAGAGAGAAGTGGAGGGCAGAGGTCAGTTGTAGTAAGGGAAAGGAAAGGGAGAAAGGGATTGGCAGATTTCTAGCCCCGTCCCAGTAACAACATCACGAACTGCATCCAGGAGACATAGGGCAGGTTTGTCTCCTGCGCCTAACAGCTCCTTCCTCCACCAAGCACATACAGCAGAGGTGAGATCAGAGGTTGCTCACTGGCTGCAATTACAGTCCCTTTTTGGGCTGAAGAAGATATGATCCCAAAGAGCACAAGTGCAGGTACAGCCTCAGAGCGGAGCTTCACCCACACCTCACAAGCAGCACCTGAAGCAGAGGAAACAAAGAGCTGGTCAACCTGCAATTTTGAGCAGGTAGGGGTTTGTGACCTGGCAAGGCACAAGAGAGCAGAGCAAAGCTGAGGCTGCCATTTCTTCTCAGAAGGAACATCAGGAAGAGTTATAGAGGAGCTATTTCTACAGAGGATAAATTATTAGAGGTGACAAATTTACTGGAGGTGGGAGGGGAAACAGTCCCCAATTGTTCAGCTGATTGATTTTATTTGGGAAATCAGTCATGATTGTGAAGCAGGGGAGAGGAGGGAGTCAGAACTAATTTTTGCCAGGGATGAAGAGAAGATATAAGCACCAGCCCCAACTCTAATGCTTATTTTGGGTACATGCCCACATTTGTGTCTAGCTTCCTAGGCATGTGCGATTAGCAGCAAAGTTATGCTACCATTTCTGAGGAAAAGGCAGCTGAAGCAATACACAGGAGGATCCTATATATCATTTGAACTCTGTGATCCACATGAATGGTCAAGTAAGATTATGCAAACATACTATACATGGGATTTGATGCCTGTGGCCATGGCCCCCTTTTCCACACAGTTGGTGAAATCCAAATCTAAGACCTAGTCCAGGTCCGCACTAGGACCAGGTCTGCACTAGGAAATTAGGTCAATCCTCACCCTTGAGCAATCCAGTTAAACAGATATAACTGCCAGCATAGACAGGCCAATGGGAGAATTCTCCTGTCAACCCCAGGTACTACCTCTTAGAGAAGTGGTATATTCACGCTTCTGGGAGAACTCTTCCCATTGGCTTAGGTAGCATCTATCCTACAGCAGTGCAACTGCAGTGGGGCTGCTGCAATGGTTTGTGCAGATTAGCCTGTAAGGTAATGATGTGGCAGAGCAATAGGAAAAGACCTAAAAAAAATCATGCTTCCCTTCTGCACACTTTTCTATGGGAAAGGAAGTATATGTCCCTGAGTTGGCTGCAGAGCAAGACAAACTGAAGGTCCTCAGTAAAGGATGAGGATGATAGGAGATGTGTATACACTGATTTATGAGGAGGTTATGTTTAAATTAACTATATGTCACACAGATGGTGTATTAGAGTCTTGACATTTTCCACCTAAAAATGTCTTGGTGTGGGTCTTGGAAAGCCATTATCTGAATCAACTGCTGATCTCTCTTTACAGTGTACCACATTATATCTTTATTTGGTGAACTGAGATACTCTTTCAGACTAAAAACCACGGCAAATTCAAATAGCATTTTTCCTGTTAAACAGTTTATTGCTGATGAGCACTGAAAGATTACGGGAGAAAAAAAATCACTCCATGCTTAAACATCATTTGATCATCATTAGATTTGAAAAAAAAAATCAAATGTAGCTCAAGAGATTTTTATTTTTGGTAATTGGATTTTAAAAGCAGTTGATGTTCAGGATGTTGAATGGTTGCTACTTGGCAAAAATCAATTATGACTATCATCCTCAAATTATAAACCAACACATTATTAGTACATAATTAAAATACAGAAAAGAAAGGAGGTGATTTGCCATTACCGAATCCCTAAACTGGTGAGAATAAAAGGGAAACTGCCTTAGTTTACTGCTGTTGCTTTATACACTTCTTGGTTTCATCAATTCTTTGCAATCTAGCAGGTCAGAACAGAAAAAAAGATGGATAAGAGGTTTTTTCCAAATAGTTTCAGCTCTTTCATAAATTAGTTCACTTTTCTATATGGGGAAGTTGAGGAAAATTATTTTGATACACTATCTATACACATACTATGACGATTGAATATATTGGGTATTTAATACATTGCCTCTCTTATTTCTGATTTTAACTATTGTTGTTAAGGCATCTAGAGACCTTTGAGCAAGGAAGTCTATTCATTAAAACAACTAGTGACAAAATATATTAGTGTTTGCGTGCTTCTTCATGCATCCTTTTGTGTTTTGCAAAAGCAAAAATTTTACCACATAGTGGAGGGTGTAGATGAAAGACAGTATTAGCTTCTCCTTGTTAAATCATTTTTTCCTTCCCCATGTTGAACTTAAATGTGAGTACTTGAACTAATCCTGTGATACATTATGCACACGCCTCACCTTACATGCATGAATAGGCATGCTGAAGTCTGTGGGACTACTCATGCATTTATAGTTAGGTCTCCTATGTGCTATGGGAATACAAATTAATAAGTACCACATGCATAACCCATTGCAGGATCAGGGCCTTAGCTACGATAGTTACTGGTGCGATCCAGGACCCTAAGATGGATAGAAAAACTTAGAAGTCAACAGATGAACAGAAATAAATGTTAGACAAGTATCATTCAAAAACAATTTAACCTATAGACATAGGAATAAAAAAATGACAAATTTATTAATTTGTTTTGTGGTAGAACCCACACATCGAAGTCAGGCTTTGCATCCCACTCAGTGCTGTACAGATATTAGAACAAGATAGCATGAAAAATAATAGGAAGGAATGGGGAAAAAGGATGGTAGCAATAATGAGAACGTGTTTATATAGTTTATTTCATGCACGCTTTTTTAAGCCTATCATCTTTGACATGACTACAAAAGCTATGCAAAGCTATTATCTGGTGAAGGAGGTGAGAGTTACTTTCTGGAATGAGGCAAAGGAGTGATAGCAGATAACTGGATGATTGAGCTGAAACATTAATTTTAGTGTGTGTGTACGCACAAGTTTTAAACAATTCAAAGCAAGTGGTAAGTGGGAAATATACTGGTAAATGTTTTCAGAAATAAGGCAGACCTAACACACAGAAAATGTTAGTTAGCATTCAAGGGCTAGGTGGGAGTTGTTAGGTATCAATAATACAGAGGAAAATGACAGCAACAATCTCCCAAGCGGTTAGAAGTACATGGCTTGTGAGACAACTGAGCAGATGTGATTGCATCCAGCAGTGGGCAACAGCACAGGTGCACTAGCTCTTTACAATCTCATTTTTACTATCAGTATTATCAAAATCAAGACAGACATTGTATAAAGCTAATTAATTTGAACGTAATACCTCTTAAGATCAGAGAAATAAGGTGGAGTTTACAGTCATTCAAAGCTGGAATGTTTTAACATTGCCTAATAAACAAACTGCACAGACTACCTCCCTTGCAGCCACAAAGCGATGAGGCTGTTCAAGTCATCTTGGCATTCGCAAATGATTCTAACTGACTGCTCCTAAAGAATAGCCATAGAGAAATGACTTTGATTTTAATAAATCATTTTCTTATGGTAAATAGGAATTTTAATTCAAAGGTGAAATTTACTGAACCATCTAATTCCTTGGAAAGTTAAAGGGATGAATTTGCTAAAGAGCCATCATATGCATTTAAGAGGTTGTATTCTCTCAGCCTGTGAACTGGATGGTTTTATTTTAACTATGCTCTGTTAATTTCATGTGCAGTGATTAATGAACCCTTTCACTATGCATTTTGGGATCTGTTATTCTCAGGGTTACCTTTATTGCTCATGTCTGTTGAAAGTGCACTTTCATAGGGCAATTTAATAACAGTTAAAACTAAAAAGACAGATGAGAGATAATTACAGAAAATTGCAGAATTTTAAAGATGGATGCTAATTAGAGCTCTCATGAAATGTCTGAGGGAGAAAGTGCATCTGAAAACTTCAGTGAATTGTTGAGAGGTATGAGGCAAATGAGAGTTATGGAAAACACAATTGTAAATTCAGTTCAAGCAAAGATTGGCCTAATTTTTACCTCATATCAATTATTTTAGTAAAGAGACACAACAGGGGCAGAGTTGAAAGCCAGTTATCATAGGAATGGTAAATAGGACTTGCAACAAAATTGCAGCATAGCATTGGAAAAGGAGATGAAAGAGAGAAAACGTTGAAGTTAACTCAATTGAAGAAAGGGAGATGCTCATTCCAGAGCTGGTGACTCACAGTACATCTACATTTGGAGCTGGAGGAGTAATTTCCAGCTCAAAAAGACATACCCACACTAGCTCTGATCAGGCTAGCACACTAAAAACAGAAGCATAGCCAGGGCAGCATAAGGTCAGGAAGGATTAGCCTTCCTGAGTACATACTAACCACTCAGAAGGGACTGTACTAAGAACACTTGGCTCATCTACCGCTCAAATCGCAATGGCTATGCTTCTACTTTTAGCACAATAGCTCAGTAAAAGTATGTGGGTATGTCTCCTTATGCTGGAAAACACACCTTTGGGTTGAAGCATAGTCATTCTCTGAGAGAATGGCTTGTATCTCCCCTATCCTCAGGATGCCAGGGACAAGTTTGCAGTCAACCATAGGTTGCAGTAACTCTGGAGTCTGCCTTAATTTACATCTTAGCTGCAACAGCCCATGTGTCCCATTGCACCACTGGAGAATAGCCCAGATATAGGAATACACTTGGCTACTGTCCCTAACATCCATTGGCATGACCCCAGCACTGGAGCCTCTGGAAGAAAAAGGGATAGTGCAGTTGTGCTTGCTGGTGCTTGCAGTTGTGTGGGTCACATGGATGCTTTGCAGTAACTTTATACTGTCTGTCAACATAAAGTGGCGATGTAGCCATGAATCCCCCCAGACATTCCTCACTTTATTGCCCATGCAAGTTAACATTTAGAACTTGAGCATCATGGAATGCTAAAACTGTACTATTATGTTCTGCCAGTAGGTGTTGCCATGTGTAGCAGATCTTACGTGAGATGGCAAGAGCCATACGTTAAAGTTTAATGCACTGCTAGGTATCTTAAAGAGAACCCATCTGTAGTATCTAGCTGTAATGGAAACTAAAGCCAGCGCATATCTGGACAGGAACCTGACCTGCTAGTAGCAGCTCTGCAACCTCCCATGCACAAGGAATACATGACAATAAGAGCATGGAATATTTGGAGCAGACCTAGAGTGACAGTTGAAGTATGTTTTAATTGCAGGGTTCAGTCAACCCTGGAGTCTGTGCAACTAAAGCTCCTAACAGAGAAAAGATTTTCAGGACTTCATGTATGGCAGTACTTTCCATTGTTGGGAAAGACGTGCGTTGTCATAACTTATTTCTAAAATGAAAACAGCTGTACCTAGAAAATGTTTACCTCCAGCAATAAGATGAACAAACTACTGTTGGCCACAGCTGTTGAGAACTCTGGTATTACTTCACTAAGGGTCAAATCAATATTTCCTTTTGGTCCTGATCCAAGTCAGTTTGCTAACCCTGATTTATACTGTGAATGAGAGGCTGAGGCAAACATCAGAATTCACAGTAAAACTCAGGTATAGTCACTGTGTTTTCACCTGCTCTTGTGCAAGAAACTGGGACAAAGCCACAGAAGTCATATACATAATTCTAAATGGCCAAAGGTTCATTGAAGATGTTTGGCAAGCCTTTCAATGAACCTGTCCTGAAGGTGTAGTTTGTAACCAGACAACTTTGGCATGCTTTCCGGTTTCATTTTGCTCTGATATGCTATTGCTTAATGGTTAAGATTAGGGTCAAGATTGTGCCTAGTCTGGCCCTTGCATGGGTGCACATGCAGAGAATGCCAGGACCCTTCTTTATCCATGGCCCATGCAGCGGTGAAGCACATATACTCTTTTTGCACATGGACAGTTTCCTACTGATGAACCCTGCAGGTGCTAGCCTCGACAAAGAGGCTTGGAAGTGTGAGGAGGCAGGATGATGTTTTAATCACCTCTAGACCAGAAAGAGAATTGGCCAGCTGCAGTGATCTCTCTTTGTTGTTCTTTCCTGGGGGATGATTCAGTAGAAGAACCCTTTATCCCAAAAGAGGTTGGGCCAGAATGAGGTGGCTCTGTGCCATGGCCAGAATACATCTGTGACTAGAGGCACCAATCTGGCCTTAAACAGGATATAGATCTATTTAATATTTGTTATCCTTTTCTTACCCTGTCTCCTCTTTGTTCTGCCACAGAACATCTCATGAACATCTTTGGGTCTTCTACCATTCAAGGTTATTCCACACAGCTGCAATGTAAGCCAGTAGGTAATAGTCACAACTGAGCCTTCGTGATCACAAATCTTGTACTGTTAGTGGTAGCTAATAGATTTTTTTAACTATAATTTAGGTTTAAGTTGGTGGTGTTTGATAGAAAAATACAGTTCAGACCTAGATCTCAATAAATCCCTTTGATCCATTCCAGGAGATAACCTCATGTGTTATGTATTTTTAATAAGTGAAAATGTTTTCCTGACCAACTTGGTAATAAAACATTGTAACTACTTAGCACCAGATTCTTTTCTCAGTTGTGTGTAGGGTTGTGTTGCTGTTTAAAGGTTGCTATGCATGTGGATCACTGGATAGAATTTGGCCTGAAGAAAGGTCAAAGTCACAGTAAAGGACTGTAGCTGATCTCATTCCAGTTCCATGTGAATATCAGATTACATCTTTGGCATTTCTGCTACATGGCCTAGGTTTTAAAGAAATGCCTAAACACATGAAGGGATTCTGGAAAGACTTAATGGTGTAAGAATTACTGTAAAAGAAAAGGTCTGCTAGTAATGCCATTGGCCTGGCTAATTTCTGTACAGTGGCTTTTTTTAAGAATCATTTCAGTACTCCAAAACACAAACCATCAGCCCACTTTTAGTGGAAACATTTAAAATAATTACTGCTCAAAACCAGCTGCCAAATAAGTTGAGAACTGATCTTATTGTGGACCCCCACCTCAGCCCCACTCTTACGTTATACGCCATCTGCCTGTTGAAGATGGATTATAGAATTACCACTGAAGTGCTAGTACATATTACATTCTGTTCTCCAAGAGATCCTCTAGATAAGATGTTTGTGTTAGAGAAGAAAAGACTCCTTGTAGAGAAGCACTAAATCATTTGTATTACAGTCTTTCCATAAACCAAGACAAAAGCTGTTATAAGGTTGAATTAGACCTGCTTACTTCAGTTGTTCCAAAGCTGGATTTGGAGAATTACTAAACAGAATAAAGTTTCTCTAGCAGCCAATCTAACAGATACAGTATAGGCCTGACTCACTACTGAATTACTCCAGAACCCTATGTTTGTATTATCTTTTTTGGAAAGAGCCACATATTGCAACATTCCACTGTCTCCTTCACTACTGGATTCTTAGAACTCTGAGACAATTAGGGACTAGACTAACATCTTAACAACCACTAATCACATCTGCATTTTCACAGCTATCACATGGTGGCACTGTTAAGTGTTAGGGGTCTTCATCTGAGAGCACTCTCTTCAGCTAAACACCAGATCAGAATCCCCAAAATTTCACTAAGCCTTTCCTACAAGTTTTAGCAGTTTAGGAATTCTATTTTAGTAGAGTCTTCTGCATATTCTTTCAATGCCAGAAATTTTAATGTAGCTGATATCACATGATGCACCAAATATTTTATTCAGAGTAGTTTTAGTCATGCTGGTAGCCAGATGGTTTCTTGTGTTTCCCTTAACTGATCCATTGCATCTTGCTGTTTTTCTACTTCCCAGTTTCTAGATAAGTAACACTAAACACTAGGGTATAAGTTTTAGAACCCAGCATTATAATGGATGCCTCCTAGCTACTTTTTCCTCTAATTTTTTTAGTAAAATGAAAAAATTCAGTCTTTACAATTTACATGTGAGGTGGGATGGTGCTAGGTCAATAGATTAGTCCAAATATGTCTCACACACTGAAGGCTACTCTTTTTCCTGTATTTTTTTCATCCTGGTTTCTCTAATTTTTTGTTAGTGATGATCCTTTTAATTTCTAGTTTCATGCTTTCTTATTCGAAGGATTACTTTGACCTCAGTAGCATATCACTGCCCCTTCCAGTTACTCTTACTGTGCCGTAAGGGTACTTACATCAAACAAACAAAAAATCCTTTATCTATGTAAACTGGTGGACCCAAACACCAGTCTAGGAGAAACAATCAGGCAAGTGCATTTTGTAGCTGTTATCTCAAAATCCAGTTTTTTCTTCAGCACAAGAAAAGAAACACAGATGAAAAACAACAAAGTAATAGTTCTGGTCCTAACTGAAACTGTGGGGAACTCTAGCCTCCGGCAGTTTAATGGCCCAGACCTTAATACCACATTAATATATATACATATGCATTAATATACATATATTTTAATTTGTTTTTAAGTCCTATCTTGCATTTTTTACACAAATGTATATGACAAACCTGAGGTCTTAATTGCAAATCCCTTGTAGACATGTGTGACTCACAATTAATTCAAATGACTTAACTGGAGCTACTCATCTGAGTGAGTATATGTAGAAATTTAAATGTAAATTTAAATACTTTTGTGTGTGTAGAAATTTAAATGTATTGGGATACCCAATTTGCTTGGATCTGCACGTGTGAGAAAACTCATCTACTTGGTACCAAAAAAAGGTTCTGTTCTTAGCAAAACTACCATTCAGATTCTCATGATTGGAGACAGAATTTTCTTATGGCATGTTGTTTTTTTTTTATCTTCATATCTGTTAAGTGATTCAGTGAGAGTTGGATTGGGGCCTTTAGGAAAGAAAGATCATTTTATGATTAGAACACAGAACCACAAAGTCAGCAAACCTGGTACCTGTTCCTGTCTGCCATTGACTTGCTAGCACAAGTCACTTGACATCTGTGCTTCAGTTCCCTTTGGTAAAATAGGAACTGTTGCACTTCAGAGTAAGATGTGTTCTGAAACTGAATTCATTATTCCTCATAAAATGCTTTGGCTCCTTGGATAATATAATGTAAGTGCCAAATATAAGTGCAAATTAAGAATTATTCTCTTAAATTCTTTAGGCAATACGGTCCAGATCCTCAAAGGTATTTAGGTGCCTAACTCCCAATGATTTTTGGAGTTAGGCACCTAAATATCTTTGAAGATCTGGGCTTATAGCACTTTTTAGGGGCAAATGGGAAGCAGACACAACATGCAATGAACGCATAGTTGAATTCTACTACATTTCCCAGAACCATACACTAGATAAATTCACTTAGTAAGCTATCTAAGAAACATTTTTAAAAGTCCCTTGCAAGAGTGAGATATTATGCATCTCTGGCCTATATTTTTGTGTCCAAGATCTATAATAATTAATTCCCTAAACACTCCAGTCACTGGGAAAGGAAGACTATTTTCCCTTCCTGTCATATGTTATAGGAGGTAAGCTTTTTTTTTTAAATTAACTCATTCAGCTCCTTTTGAACTGCCCAGAAGCAATTACAGCCCTAATACTATAATCTTAGTCTTCAAGAGCCAGCTTTATTTTCTTTTTTGACCAGAGATGCACGTTAAACCGATCTTGTAACTTAAGCTGCCCAGAATTAAACCCAGGTCTTCTCCTGAGCAGTTCCAATTGGTTTACAACCGGTAGTATATAGGAGTAGTTGAAGTTGTTTCTTCCATTGAGCATTACCCTGCTTTTGTGAACAATGAAATTATTCATCATCCTGCTCAATTGCTGATACTTGGTAGGACCCTCTGGCGTCTTAGATAACTTGCATGTCATTTACAGGTGACGTTTTTCAATATATAGTACAAATTTATTGCAGGTGACTTAGGATATATGCAGTGAGACTCACCTAATCTGTGTTTTGTTTATTGATCTGTCTGGCTGCTTGAAAGATTTAGATGTTAACAAGAGATTTGCAGTAAGTAATAAAATGCTTAATATTCCAGTTTGCCAACCTCTACCCCTCGTGCTTTTTATCAGCCAACTCTTTGAATTTTATGCAGTTTCAAAAAACATTTCAGTGCCAGGAAGTCTTAACAAAGAAACTGTTAATTTTAAAAGTTTTAACTGAGAACAGACCAGTTTGGCTCAACAGAGAAATCTTCGGTGAGCTTAAACACAAAAAGGAAGTTTACAAGAAGTGGAAGCTTGGACAGATGACTAGGAAGAAGTATAAAAATATCACTTGAGCATGCAGGGGTGAAATCAGGAAGGCCAACACACAATTGGAGTTGTAGCTAGCAAGGGACATAAAGGGTAACAAGAAAGGTTTCTACAGATACATTAGCAGCAAGAAGAAGGTCAGGGAAACTGTGGTCCCCTTCCTGAATGGGAAATTCAGTCTAGTGACATGATGTGGAAAAAACTGAAGAAGTCAATGCTTATTTTCCCTCTGTCTTCACAGACAAGGTCAGCTCCCAGACTACTGCACTGGGAAGCACAGAATGGGGAGGAGGTGAGCATCCTTCAGTGGTGAAAGAACAGGTTCAGGACAATTTAGAAAAGCTGGACACGCATGAGTCCATGGGGCCGGATGCAGTGCATCCAAGGATGCTGAAGCAGTTGTTTGATGTGATTACAGATCCATTGGCCATTTATTTTTGAAAATTCATGGCAATTGGGGGAAGTCCCGAGGCAAATAGTTTCCATCTTAAAAAAATGGAAGGAGGAGGACCCAGGGAACCATAGACCCGTTCAGTCTCACCTCAGTCTCTGGACAAATCATGGAGCAGGTCCTCCATTTTGAAGCACTTGGAGGAGAGGAAAGTCATCAGGAACAGTCAGCATGGATTAATCAAGAGCAAGTCATGCCTGATCAACCTTATTGCCTGCTATGATGAGATGACTGGCTCTCTGGATGTGGGGAAAGTGGTGGATGTGATATACCTTGACTTTAGCAAAGCTTTTGATGTGGTCTCCCACAGTATTCTTACTAGCAAGTTATAGAAGTATGTGTTGGATGAATGGACTATAAGATGGATAGAAAGCTTGCTAGATCATCAGGCTCAATGGGTAATGATCAACAGCTCGATGTCTACTTGGCAGCCAGTATCAAATGGAGTGCCCCAGGGGTTGGTCCTGAGGTCAGTTTTGTTCAAAGTCTTTATTAATGCTCTGGATGATGGGGTGGAATGCAACTCAGCAAGTTTGTGAATGACACTAAGATGAGGGGAGTGGCAGGTATGCTGGAGGGTAGGGAATAGATACAGAGTGACCTAGACAAATTGGAAGATTGGGCCAAAAGAAATCTGATGTGGTTCAGCAAGGACAAGTGCAGAGTCCTGCACTTAGGATGGAAGAATCCCATGCACTGCTACAGACCAGGGACTGACTGTTTAAGAAGCTGGATATGAGTCAACAGTGCGCCCTTGTTGCCAAGGAAGCTAATGGAATATTGGGCTGCATTAGTTGGAGCTTTGCCAGCAGATGGAGGGAAGTGATTATTCCCCTCTATCCTGGATTGGTGAATCCACATCTTGACTATTATGTCCAGTTTTGACACATCTTGACTATTGTGTCCATCCCATTATAGAAAGGATGTGAACAAATTGGAGAGACTCCAGTGGAGGGAAATTAAAATGATTAGGATTGACTATGGGAACTGCGCTTATTTAGTCTGCAGAAGAGAAGAGTGAGGGGGGCTTTGTAGCAGCCTTCAATTACCTGAAGGGGGGTTCCAAAGAGGATATAACTAGGCTGTTCTCAGTGGTGGAAAATGACAACTAAGAGCAATCATCTGAAGTTACAGTGGGGGAGGTCTAGGTTGGGTATTAGAAGATTCTTCTTCACTCAAAGAGTGGTGAAGCACTGGAATGGGTTACCTAGGGAAGTGGAAGGATCTCCATCCTTAGAGGTTTTTAAGGCCTGGCTGGACAAAGCCCTGGATGGCATGATTTAGTTGGTGTGGTCCTGTTTTGAGCAGGGGGTTGGACTAGATGACCTCCTGAGGTCCCTTCCAACTCTAATCTTCTATGATTCTAAGTGTTTTTGGATTTCTCATATATATATGTATATATCACTTGGTATACATTATGTTGTTGCATGTTTATTCAGGCTTAAGACAGATATGAGTGAAGGTACACTTATCTTTTTGCAATTATTCTATTTTATACATAATTTAACAAGTAGTTGTTTTGGTGGGCTATGTGTTAACTGGGATCTCCTTGCAAACAGATATTGAAACAAAACAAAAACAACGATTTGAAATAGCACTGTCCAGCTCTGCCAGATAAAGAAAGTAGGCACTGGATTTGATTTTAATTAGGCCACCACTTTATTATACAATATCTGGGAATATCCAGCAGATATAATTGTATTGTACATGTAATTCCATACACATTTCCATATCCTCTAGGGGCTGCATCCCTTTTTTTCAATCCTAAATCCAACCATCCCACTGCTGAGACCCCACTTCTCCCTTATATGAGGGTTTAGGTGGGTTATAAAGGAAGGGGGGTTGACGCCCCACTGTATCAGTCAGAAGTGCCCTTTCTCTGTTCCTTTAAAAGATGTCTCCTTTAAATTGTTTACCAGTTATTTTGTTTGCTCACCATAGCCCTTCCATGCAGAGAACATGCACTGGACATCTGTCACAAGGAGGTGCCAACAATTATCTTTGCGTCCTCACTCCCAATACTGGTTAAAGAAGGTTTGCCTGGAACTGCCCTGGGTATATATACCCCTCTTCCGGTCTAAGGGTGGTAACTGTGGTCCAGTTTCCTAATTCTTTACCTGCGATAGGTAATCCTTCTGGGGGGGGAGGCCTTAAAGAGGCAGTGACCCCTTCCCACCAGCCTGTTGGTCAAGCCATTTCCCTGCAGTTAAAAGGGGGGGGAGATCAATTGCTTTCTCTATTTAGCTAGACAAAGGGCTCCATTGCTTAATATGCAGTGAGGCAAATCAAGCAGTGGCCTTTTGGCTGGTTTGATAATCAGAAGTCTGGGTGTATTTACTGTGGAAATGTGTATCATTTTAACAATGTTAAATTTCTTCTTCGAGTATGACATTTAAGTACTCAAAAGCTCATCTGTAGTCTTGACATAGCAGTGCAAAACTAATGATGTGTGTGTCTTGTGACCATGTCAGAGCTGGCTCTGGAAGGATGGTTCCTAGTCAATCAAATTTCTCTGAAGGCCCCTCCACGAGTCTAAGGGGAGGAGTCACTGGGCACGGGACTCAATTAATTTTGGGGGACAACAAATGAGAAAACAGGAACAGGCGTGAATGTCAAAGGGCTAAACGGAGGGAACCTGAAAGGGACACTGAGCAGAGAACTCTGAACAGTGCCCACTGCTCCTCAAAAATAGCTAAGGAGTCCATGAACGCAACCCAGTGGAACTGTGCCTGGATACGTGATCAGAGAGAGGAATAGAAATAGGCCCCACAGTTGCAGAGTACCTCCTCAGCCAACATCCTCTCCCTTTTTGGAAGGATGGTACTATTTGAATACTTCCCAGAACACAGCACTCCAGTGGGAGTTAGGAAATATAACTTTTGGTTTGTTGGTTTAAAGAAGCTCTTGGAGCAAACTTATGGGCTATCCTGCAAATATTGTGAAATATTAAACTTCTGGAGTGGGACTAGTTTGTCCTAGGCCCTCTCAATGAGAGAGGGAGAAATGCAGAGCCTTGATGTAATGAAACAGGTGTGTTGTCACTACATGTATATGAATGTTTGTGTGTAATTATCAGATTTCTGACAGAGGTTCTTCTGCCTCCTTATACTTTAATATAGAGCTGCATAAGACAAAAAGAGTTAAGGAGCTCACTCTGAATGTTGCTGTGTGAAATAAAGCAAATTCTTTTAACTTTTGAAAAGATTAAATTGTTAGAAAAAGTCCCTTAATGTCACTATTCAAAAACAGATTTGAAGTTCAAGATACAGAAAATCTTGTGGTTTTATAGAAAGACTGCTATTGCAACAAAAGGAAGTTTTGTAGAGAATTTTAAATTCACAGTAAAGTGATTAATAAATTATATAACAACTAGACGGTGATGTTACGGAGCATGCATCTAGTTAAGGACTTAGGCTAAAAGGAGATTTTCTAGAGAAAAAATTTCAGACCACAGCTACATTAAAATGGATGAGGGGAGGATGTAAAGCCTGTAATGTTAGTGGAAAAAAACAACAACTCTTAAATAGGTATGATACAAGAAAAGCAAGGAAAGTCTTGGAGAAAATGATTACTTGACTAAGACAATCAAGAATGATAAACACGCCTATATGATGTAATAAATAAGGACCTTAGGCCAGATCCTCAAAAGTACTTATAACAATGGGAGTTAGGTGTCTAAATGCCGTTGAAGATCTGGATCTTAATCTGTTTGCATGACCAAAATGTCCTTAGGTTATTAACTTCCAGCAGAGTACTCATAGTGGTATGAAGGGGCTAAAAAAAAAAATATGGGAAGTAGTCATGCTGGAGGTGTAGTGTACAAGTCAAAGTGGTGATGGAAGATTTCAACATATTTTTTAGAAGGAATGAGTTTGGAAGAAGGATAGAAATTAGTGAATAAAAGATCAAGAGCTTTCTATTGAGAACAAGATACATGGCAAAAATTTAATAGGTAATTTAAATTGTTGGCTTTTCAGAGTGAGGACATCAGGAGAACATGTAGGCTGGGGTTTTCTTGTGCACTTTGTGATGTGCACCTCTAATCCCACTGAAGCCAGAAGTAAAGGTCCCCTCAATGGTGGCAGAGTTAGGTCAATACTGTGCACTCTTCAATCCTGCCCAGTTATTTGCTTCAATACTTTGCAAGATAGTATGGAGCACAGCATGAATCCTGTCTAATGAGACAGTTTCACCTTAAATAGTAATGATTATGCTAATTTAAGCATTAATAATTGGTCACTTAAATTGCTTAATTATAGCACAGTATTTACTAAAGAAAATTACAAAAAGACTGCTAACTGTAAGTAAAACTAGTTCTTCTCTCTTACTCTGGATTTACACATGAATCAAATGCAGATAATTGGTAGAAATTATCTCTGAGCTCTCACAGAAGACAGGTGATGTCACAGAGGACACAACAAGGGAAAATATAGCACCTATCTTTAAGAAGGATAACAGAGGACCCAGGGAATGATAGATCAGCTACCCTAACTTTGATACCTGGAAAGATACTGTAAGCAAGTGCTTACAAACTGATTGTTTAATAATTAGAGGGTAATAGGATTATAAGGAATAGCCACCATGGATTTGCCAAGAACAAATCATGTCAAACCAATTTAATTTACCAGTTTAGTGGATGGGGGAAACCAGTAGATGTGATATAACTTCATGGTTTTTGACACAGTCCCATATGATGTTCCTGTAAGCAAACTAGGGAACTGTGGTCTAGAATGATTTACTATGAGGCTGCTACAGCACTGATTGAAAAACTGTATTCAAAGAATAGTTATCGTTGGTTTTATGTCAAACTGGTAGAGCATATCTAGTGGGGTCCTACAGCAGTCAATCCGAGGACCGATACTATTCAATATGTTCATCTGTAACTTGGATTATGGAGTGGAGAGTCAGTTTATGAAGTTCGTGGATGACACCTGTCTGGGAGAGGTTACTAGAACTTTGAAAGACAGGATTAGAATTCAAAATGACCTTGCCAAACTGAAGAATTTGTCTGATATCAGCAACATGGAAATTCAGTAAAGACAAGTGCAAAGTACTTCACTAAGAAAGGAATACTCAGTTGCATGACTACAAGATGGGGAATAACTAGTTAGGTGGTAGAACTGCTGAAAAGGATTTGGGGGTTATAGTGGGTGACAAATTGAACATGAGTCAACAATATGATACAGTTGTGAAAAAGTCTTATAGCATTCTGGGATTTATTAACAGAAGTATCATATGTAGGGGAGGTAATTGTCCCACTCTACTTGGCACTGGTGGGGCCTCAACTGGAGTCCTGTGCCTAGTTTTGGGCACAACTCTTTAGGAAAGATGTGGACAAATTGGAGAGAATCCAGAAGAGAGCAACAAAAATGATAAAAGGTTTAGAAAACCTGACCTGTGAGGAAAGATTTATTTTTAAAAAGGGCATGTTTAGTCTTGAGAAAAGAAGACTGAGGGGGAGACATATAAAGGGGATGGTGGCCAACTGTCCTCCAGGTCCACTAAATGTAAAACAAGAAGTAATGAGCTTAATCTGTAACAAAGGAGATTGAGTTAGATATTAGGGAAATCTTTCTATCAGGGTAATTAAACTCTGCAATAGGCTTCTGAGGGAAGTTGTGGAATCCCTATCATTGGAGAATTTTTTAATGTGTTTGACAAACACTTATCAGGGATTGTCTAGGTTTATTTAGTCCTGCCTCAATGCAGAGGGGTGGACTTGATGACTTCTCAAGATCCCTTTGAACCCTATATTTCTATTATTCTAATCCAGCTGTAGATTAGTAGATTTTTGTTTTTATTTTTGCTTTATTCACTGGGCCAATGGATCTTCTGATCAGTGTGCAGCTCACGTATACCTTATGGGGGTTACAGTTGTGTATAGGGAGCTACTGATCATCTGAATAGCATTTTTTATCTTTTGGATACAAATCTTTCCTTTGAGATTTTTCCACCCAAGCAGTTTGGAGCCCCTTGCCTATTTTGGTGGAGGTTCCAGAGCCAGTCACAATCAGGGTTGTTGCTAGGACTCATTGTAGCAGGAACAACTGTTGGCACTATGCAACAGTGGGGAGAAAAGAGGACTTTTTCCAGAATCCACTTAAGTTCAGGAGAACTCTTGAACTCTTCACATGGAGACAAACTCTGCCTCTCATACGGAATAACTAGGGAATGGAATGAATTTTCCATTCACTGCATTCTATGTTTAGGGCACAGTAAGGAGATAGTTATGGAAGCAGCAGATAAACAGAGCTTTGAAGCTGGCATCATAGGCCCAGCACAGGCATGCATAAGGGGCAGAGCAATCAGGGGCACCTCTCTTCCCCTCAAATCTCCATGCCTCTCTGCAGCCCAGAGAGGGAGGAAGCTGCAGGGTGGCTGGCTGCTGCTGGATGTCTAGGGCAGAAATGTAAATACTGGTACTGAGCATTGGTACTATGGTGCAATTGGACACAATTTGTCCCTCTTTATTCATGTTAGGCAGTATTTCACTCTGCAGCTACTTGCAGAGTGAGGTACAGCTCAGCGTGGATGGGTGGAAGATTTTGACAATTTAGAGGGTATCCTGTAGGTGGGATTAAAACAATCACTGTATCAGGTCCAGTTAATAAGAGCACCTCACACTTCGGACTAGATATGTTCACCAACTGAAACTCTAGCCTGTGAATCTGGTCTGCAATATCATCGCTCTCACTATAGTGAGTCATCCTTATGTAGCTGGTGATTAGAAAAAGTAATTAACATTTTGGTAACTTCTGTAGAGAGTTTATCTTTGCATTCACATCCCATTTATTTTTTTTTAACCACCACTCATAAAAGATAGGTTTGTTCATTATGAATGTCTGCAGAAAAATAAGTTGTGGACCCCTAGCCACAATTCATTTAATCACAAAATTGAATTCATTTAATGGGTTTTTGTGTGTTTTTTGCTTTAGGTGAAGATGAAGTATACAAAATTCAAATCCTTCAGTCAGGGCAGGCAAATATAGTACTGGGTAGAATTACTTTTGTTGCATAGATATCCATCCTGTTTATTCTTGAGAGTTCACAATCATACAAAAAGCAACAATTCTTGCTGTTTTGCCAACTATTCCAGATTGTTCTGATCCAGATTGTAGAATCAATCCCTCTACATAACTGAAAAGTTACATAAACTTTAGAGATTTGAAAAAAGGTTAACAATGGCACTTACATGACAAAAATAGCAATATCTTTCCCTTACCCATTAGTTTTAACTTTGTTTATCCCACAGTGATTACTTCTCCATGAGTAAATGCTTTTATTGTCACAAATAAGTTTTAAAAAATACAAGCTAACCTACAGGCTATTATTTCTGTGAAAGTGAAATCGTGACACATGGATATAACAAATTTGTTTTGATACAGCCTTAGAATTAGCTGTTTAATTTGAACAATACGTGTACATTTAGGAGGACATCAAGCTATTATGTTTCTCAGATCAAGCATCGGTTCATCTTTTACTGTGTATTCCTTTCCTAAGGATGGAGTAAAGCCCTCACTTTACTTCCCCTTCAACTAATAAGAAGTCAGGCATCAGATAGGAGTCTGAGCTAAAAGCTTATCTGTTATGTATTGTGAGCTATTTCTTCTGAAACCACCACTCTATTCAACTTTTCCAGAACCAGTGACACGTTCAAGCCTAACAGATAGGAGAACACATAAATGATAGGGGCAGAGAAGGGAAAAACAAGCATAATTTAAATAATTTTAAGTGCCTTATTTACACTAAATCTGTTTGACCTATTGGCCTAAGTATGTTACCCTTACTCATGTTGCCCCCCCCACAAAAACCCTACGTGACTTCTTGTGAAGTATAGTATTAATTTGGTACAGGTGAATATTCCTTTTATCTGAGTTGGTGTAGTTTTCAGTAATTCCCCTTTGTGTATTCATATTCTCCATATCTTCAATACATAGACTCATAGACTCATAGACTCATAGGTCAGAAGGGACCAATATGATCATCTAGTCTGACCTCCCGCACAAGGCAGGCCACAAAACCCTACCCATACACATTTATAACAACCCCGAACCCATGACTGAGTTATTGAAATCCTCAAAAGTGAGATTTGAAGACCTCAAGCTGCAGGGAATCCACCAGCAAGCGACTCATGCCCCATGCTGCAGGGGAAGGCGAAAAACCTCCGTGGCCCCTGCCAATCCGCCCCGGAGGAAAATTCCTTCCCGACCCCAAATATGGCGATCAGCTAAACCCTGAGCATGTGGGCAAGACTCACCAGCCAGCACCCAAAAAGGAATTCTCTGCAGTAACTCAGTTCCCATCCCATCCAGCATTCCCACAGACCATTGAGCAGACTTATCTGCCGATAATCCAAAATCAATCGCTCAAATTAAACTATCCCATCATAACATCCCCTCCATAAACTTATCAAGCTTAGTCTTAAAGCCATATTTAAGACTTTCAAGACTTTCATATTTCATGATGGCTGGAGGGCAAGTCTGAAATAAGTTTCAGGGAACTAAGACCCTGGTTCACAGTTACATTCAGGCTACTTTATGCTACAACATAAAGTGAGTGGAACACGCCCCCCTGAACATAACTTCTCAGCATGGGTCCTTTGTGACTGGCATAGTACACATGTGAGTCTACGCCGTCCTTGTTCTTTACGCTACCTGCATGGTCCTTTAGAAGTTAAATTAGCCCAGAAGCTGCTTCTGCCAACACCAGGAGCCACACAGGCTGCTCCACTGCTTTGGAATGCAGAGATGGCTCTGCCCTTCTCTATATCTTCTCCAAGTGCAGGGATAAAAGCCCAGATCTACAAAGATATTTAGGTTCCCACTTCAACTGATATGTGGCTCTCGGCCAGAGTAACTGAGAACCAAGCTCCTCTTTCTTCATCGGATTGTTGTAATGTGTTTAAAAGAAGTGTTTATCACAGGCTAGTTTTAGCCCTGGTCTACACTTACCTGGCGATTTGGTGGCAGTCGACGGGAGTTACACAAACTATGCAGAGTAGCTTGCGTAATTCCTGTCGACTGTTGTGCTTCCCTTCTGCCTTATGTCTTCAATGCACTGCGTCGATGGGAACCGCGTTCCTGTTGACGTAGCGGTACGCCACTTATGGGCGTGGTTTTACAGCGTTGACTTCTGGATCAATTGAGCAGGTCTTCACTGACCAACTTTGCCTCTGTCAGTGTAGACATACCCTAAGATAGATTCCTGACTAATCTGTTCTTTCATTTGGATCCCTGCCTCAATGTCACCCTTTTGGGAAAGCTTCCCTGAGCACTGTAACTGGATGATCCCTCTTCAGAAGGAAAGCGACTAACAGAATAAATCCATCTCTTGATAATTGTCTCTCCAGCAATACATGGTGAGAATATGTATATGGCTTATGAAATAAACATACCCTAAATAGGTTGTAAAGTTAGCTGTCAGTTCAGTATGAGCACACTAGTGGAGAATATAAAATAAAGGATTGAACTTGAAAACTAGATCTAGTCCTTTGTATTTACCATTCCTCTGTTATCACACCATGTAATCAATTGGAATCTAAAAATAAAATTGAAATAACTGGACACCATCCTTGCAACTAAGTTATTTTATGATTGAAAACAGACTTGTTTTCAATCAAATGCTACTTTATTCTACACCAACCTTATCAATTGTGTTGTTCAGTAAATGTAAGTACAACTAAGGGTCTAGGTGCAGGAAAATGAGCAGTTGTATTTCTCCTGGGGATGTTAGCATTGAATCTCCATAGTAACAAGGAAATGTGGTGTGTATTTTTTCCTAATGTATAAATATAGTCTCTCAAATAAGAGAATGAATTTACATGGCTTCAAAACACATTAGGTACATGCATTCCATTTGGGAAATTATAAAAAATGTGTACTTTTTAAATGTAGAACAAACTTGGTGGGACATATTTGCATTACAAATTGAAATTCATTGATATAATTCTAGGTATGGATGAATTATTCGATAATTATTGGATAAATTGAGAACAAGCCCTTCCTTTAGGAGGTTTCAGTCAAGCTAGAGCACAAACTGAACCTTTTTGAGAAATGTTTCATTATTTCTTCTATTTTGCACTTCAATGTTTAGTTAAGACCAAAATGAAGTAATGAATATATTTCAATAAGGTATCTTCTGATGAGATTTTTAGACCCACGGCCCAGTGCTACAACATTTACTCAACATTTACTCAAGTGAATAATCCAGTTGATTACCATGGGATAATTTGCCCAAGCATGAACTAGAACTGGCAAAATACAGAAGGTGAGCAATGTCTCTGGCAAACCTAGCCATTTCTATTCTTCACAACTTAACTGAATAAGTTTATCTGTTTAGTATTTAAAACTGTTCAATAAATGTCTTCTGTGAAATAATAAATATTAGCTTGTAGCTTGTTCACAAACTGTTGACTAAAACAATGATCAGCTGCTAAACAAAAAAGAAATTCCAGATTCAGACATTTCAGTATCTGTTTGAGGTAGCCAAGGCAATAGCATACAGGTTCTTTTTTGTGTAATATTATTTCCTTTAATTTAAAATTAAACAGACCATGTTACTTCAAAACTATTATCAAATTGCTAAACATTTGTCAGTAATTTTCATTAATATATTTTAATTTATTTTCCCCGTTCCTAATTTAAACTGGCATTTACTACTGTCCTGTACTAGACTAGTCTTTCCTGATAAATTGCCAATCCTGTATCAGACTGCACCCCAAAACCAGTCTTGGAGATTTCTTCATAGCCTGTTCAGAGGACTTCTTGTGGGAAAGAGACTGTTTAGCCCCTGTATTCTGTCTACATTCAGCATTCTATTCAATACTAAAGCAACAGCAGTTCCTCTTCCAAATGATGAGAAAAATTATTTTCTGTGAAGCCATAGATGATTGTATTCTATTTGGATAAATGATTAAAGTATCTGATATTTATACAATGAAGATGGACAGCTTTGGAAGAGAAGAGCTGTAGACTCTCAAAAAACAGAATCTGCTATTCTCGTAAATGCAGGGCTCTTTATCTCTACTTGGTTTGGGTTATACAGCTAAAATAAGGCATCTTTACTGTTCAAAGCATTTATTATTCTTTCCTCTTTACCATTTTGATTTGGAACGTCCATCATAATAAGCTCTTCAGGCACCTTTGTAGGCCTCCTCACTCTTTCCTCATACCGTGTTGTGTTTTAGTCTCTCAATGGCCACTTAGGGCTCAATTAATAACCACAAATGCCTCACTTTTACAGTACTTAATTTGGCCCTGCTCCAGATCCCTTAGTAGGAGCTGGAAATGAAACACATTGCAAGACATAGTACACTTCCTAGAAGGTAAAAACAAAACTATTTCTAATGCCCTTCCTCCTCCTGCACCCTCAGAAGTAAGGAGGCTTTGTCTGGGGAAAGAAAACCTTTCACTTTTTTAAGGATTTGTACACCCTTTTTCCTTCAGGAGTGGAGCTCTGTGGCTGATTGGTTGGACAGAAGGGTGGAGCGTAAGCTTGTTGGCTTATGTGAACCCATAAGGAGGGCTGACAAATCATTTTCCCTGCCTGGGAATGCCATGTTATGGCAGAAAGAAAAGCCTGTGGTGGGTGGGGGTTGGTTTGTCTGTTGCTTTTGGGGCAGAGGCCTTCTTTTCAGCAGGCCAGGGTCATGGGAGGAATATTAGATTAAAAAATTCATTTGTTGCTACTTAGTATATGCCTAGTGATGGTACTTGTTCAATAGGAGATCCAGTTCCTAATAAACCAGAACTGGAAGAGGATTAGGGGATGATATCTCTTAAAGAATCTAGGGGCTCAGGCTTCTCATATCTGGTACGATGAAGTGATAACCCCCTTTTCCTAGCCCCTCAACCCTCATATGAAAGGACAGGGATGAGGTACCAGCAATGGCACTGGGACCAGGTAGAAGGGAAGAGTGAGGGGAGGAGTGGCTGCCAACAAGCCCTGCACCAGTTAGAACAGATTACCAAGGATGGATGACCTTCACTGAACAAGTTATTACCGGATAATTCCCAGTTGTGTCACAAAGTTGCTTAGTTAAACCACTTTTCTCGTTTCTTGTCTTTCTCCCTTCACAGTCTGGAACAAACATGTTTCTAATATTGATCATTCTTCATATCATTGACCTAGTGACTAATTTGGGTAATGTGCTAGAACACTGCAAAATATTTGAGAATAAAAACAGTAGAAAGCAGGTCTTGAGCGGTCTCACAAGAGATAGAGATGTATGGCCATATGGGCAAGTTGGGAAAGGAATGGGGATCTTCAAAAAATTAATTTGGTTTTAGACTGGTGGATGAAGATTCTCATTCTTTATGTATTACCACAGAACACTTACAATGAAACAGTAACTGACCCAACTGTCTTCCAGTATAAGACATGTATCATCCAAACCTAATAAGAAATATCTGTTCTACCCAGAGGTAAAGAAGCATATACATGTTCACATTAAGAATACAGTTTGGAGAAGCGGCCTAAAATTATAGGCTTTGATCTTGCAATGAGTTATTTGCAAGTTAAATGACGTTCTGCAAAGGCATCTATGTTAGCAGATGCAGTTACAGGATTGAGGTCTATGTTTGTAACGATTTGAATTACTCCAAGAAGTTGGAAACTTTGGACAGCTTTAGAAATTTTGTTTCTATATTTTTCAGTGAAAATTTTAAATTTCAGGAGCTCGACTGAAATTATTTATAACTCAAGTTAATCCTTTATGCTCTCCTATTAAAGATCTTGTTTCTTCTTCAACTTGCGACTACAGAAGCCAAAAAACAATTTTTGGGGGGGAAAAATGTTTTGTGAGATTTTGTTTGCAGGTGGTAGATTATGTGTGTATTTGTGAAGGGATATGGGGCAAAGGACATGACTGGTTACCCCATACAACTTACCCCTTCAAAATAAGAGCTTAGACTTAGGGAAAGCAGTTGTTTTGTTTTCCCCTAAATATGCGTTATCTGTTATATCACATTTGATTAAATGAGTTCATTAAAATGTCCAAAGTGTTTTCTCCTCAAACATCTGTACTTTAGGGCTTTTTTTAAGTAGAGTCACTTTAGATTCAGTGTATTTAGAGCCTATTCTTCAAATAAATAGTTGTTCTGGATTTAAAGTGTTCACTATTGCAGTGGGCAAAAAACCCAAACTCAAATTTAGAAGTCAAGTCCACGACTGGACATAAAGAAAGCTTTTATATTCTGCCCCATACTTCAGGTAATGTTGTTTCAGTTCAATGTAGCACTAGGGGCCCCCATATTCAAAGAGTTCACTAATTTTTAGTTAACCAGTCAATACATCTCTCTTGGCAAGTATATACTCCTGTTTCAATGCCCTGACTTAGAGGAGGTTAATAATAAATGTGCACTTTGTGTAAAAACTCATTGCAAGATTAATTTGAAGTGCTGCAGTTATTTTCTCCTGTATTTGGTTTAGTATTCTGCATACCGTGGTGAATATTGATCTGAAATTTAGAGCCTAGCCAGCAGTCTTTTCCATGTCTGATAATATTTCTCTAGGACAATGAGGTGAGATGATTAAAAGGAATCATGGTGGCTAAAGAGAGCATGAAATGCAAGGCAATAAAGTCAGTACTTTCAATTTGTTTGCAGGCCATGCCCTTAAGTCAATTGGAATATGTGTGAAATAAAACCATTAAATGTCATTTATATTCAGCGGAGAAAAGCTGTGTAGATGTAATGAGTGGCTTCAAGCTTTGCCTTTATCACTAAATTGGCTGCACTAAGTAAAATTGAAACTTAGTCTACTTTTTCTCCTGGTCCAGATTAATTTGGATAAAGACCCCTCCTCTCTCTCATTCTGCATGCCTACATTCTAATTGGCTCCTCCCTGAAACTCTCCAATGTGCACATGACCCATACTTGGCTCTCTTACAATAGGCTCAAACCACTTCCTTTTGTTTTTGGCCCTTCATCAAGACACTGTGGGTATGTTTACACAGAAATTAAAAACACATGACTGACCCAGGTCAGCTGATTTGGGCCCACAGAGCTCAGCCCACTGGGCTATAAAAGTGGGAAGGGACCCAGAGCCCAAGCCCGAATATATACACTGCAATTTTTCAGCCTCATCCCTGGGAGCCATAGTCAACTGACCCAGGCCAGTCGTGAACGTTTAATTGCAGTATAGATGTATCCTGTGCTTCTCTTCCTTCAATGTTCTACCAGGTGATCAGCTCCTTCACATTAATTTAAGCTTGCTGTGGGCTTAGCAGCTTTAGAAGCACTTCCATGCTAGGCTTTGATCACTACTTAATTTAAATACTGGGCCTGATCCTGCAGACCTAACTCAGGTAATAATAGAATCATGAAAGTCAATATAAGGTTTTTGTTTGTTTTTGCCCTGGATGAAGGATGCAGAGAGTGACACATAAACTGCTGCTGGGTGCAGTGCACAATATGGTCAGTTCTTGTTCACAAGATGTCTGATAGTTGGATGTCTTCAGTGTGCAGCACATAGGGACCAGATATGTATGCAATACAACATTTTTGTTGTATGGGGGTTTGTGTGAATATTTGCTTCAGTTCAGTTCACATGGTGCTGAAGCTCATAGTGCTGGCTTTAAATAAACCCCAAAACTAAAAATGAAACTCAGAGGACAATGCCAGATTTCACATCAATATAAGATGATGAACTTCATGTTGTTTTGACAGGAACTCATAAATCAGATCAGGATTGCTCAAATGGTTTTTCAAATGTCAGATGAACCTGGGCTGATTTTTAAATTTGTAATGAAATATGAAATGAAACAAGGTGAATTTGTGGTCTGGGATTTTGTAGGAAACATTTTTCAGAGGTTCAGAGAAAATTAATTACTCAGACTTAAATTCTCAGAAAATTCACAGATACCTAGCCCACAATACCATCACCAAACATACCTACCATCATATGCACCTACAGGGGAGCAAGGAGTCTGGTACACAAGCAGCCTGCTGCCACAAAAAAGCCAACATCCCTGGCCCAATGGCCCTACTGGCATCATTGGGATCCTATCATGGCCAAGGAGCACCACCACAACCACAATATGGATTTTCCTCAAAATACATCCCCTTGGTATATGAAGACCCACAGGGAATCGCCAATACAGACTGCATCATCGTCATCCCCGGACAAGGCGCTTATTCCTCTAGTCCTCTCCCCACCAGACAATCATGGGCAATACCAGGACCTCTTACACCACATGGTGACAGACCTTAATCTCATGGTGGAGGATGTAAAGGACCCCCCAGGACAAGTTCCTGGATATTTTTACAGCCTGCAGGATCATCACAGATTGTACTCTCCATACATAAGGCAATCCTTCAACCATCCCAGGCAATTTGGCATGTGCCAGCATCCTGAACCCTAACACCTAAACATGCAGAGTGACTCTATTTTGTCCCAGCCAAGGACACCAATGTTCTCTTCATCCACCCACTGCCCAACTATCTAATAGTGCAAGTGGCTATGCACTGTGCCAGACAGCAGCCTTTCCTCGCCACTCCTCCAGACCATGCAGCCAAGAAACTGGATCTCATTGGGCAGAAGGTATATTCCTCAGCAGGCCTGCAGTTGTGCACTGCCAGCTATCAAGCCTTACTGAGAAAGTTCCAAGCCTCCCTACTAAAAGATAAACACACGGCGTTCCAATCTCTCATCGATGAGGGCAAGCTGGTAGCCAAGGTCACCTTCGAGGTAGGGGTCGATGCAGTGGACATAGCAGCATGGTACCTTGCTTCAGGGATTTCCCAAGGAGGTCCAAACCACCCTGGAAGACCTCCCATTTGATAACCAAATAGTTATTTAGTGATAAGACTGAGGATCTCACTCTCTGAAGGACTCTGAGCTACCCTGTAGTACTTGGGTCTCTATATTCTAGTTTGATTTTCTGCCACCTATACCTCTATCGCTTCCACCCCTCAGAAGTGCTCCTCAGAACATCCCTTTTGACTATTCAATAGAGAACCACAGACCCTGCCCCAACCCTTCCCCAGTTTCCCTAATTGTCTTCAGGGGCCATCTTTCTCTCTTTTCCCACAACTGGAGCAAGATTATCACCAGTCAATTGGTGCTAGAAAGCATGCACATGGGATATCTTATTGAATTCCACATCTTCTCCCCATGCCACCCTCCCCAGGGTGACTGGGCACACCCAACACAACTTAAACTCCTTCAAAAGGAAGCACGCACATTCTTTGACAAACAAGCCATAGAGCGAGTCCCATGTCTGTATTGGGCCCATGGCTTCTACTCCCCTATTTCCTCATACCAAAAAAGGGAGGAGATCTCCGCCCCATCCTGGATCTGTGGACACTGAATTGGCTTATCGACAAATTCCACCTCTGCATGACTATTCTTCCTCAAATCATTCCCTCCCTTTCCCCAGGAGCATGGTTCATGGCTCTCAATATGAAGGATACATATTTCCACTTGGACATCTACACTGCCCACCACAAATTTCTCTGCTTTACAGTGGGAAACTCCCATTACCAATTCCACGTATTACCGTTCAGGATTGCCACCACCCAAGCATGTTCATAAAAGTTTTCATTGTGGTGGGGGCATAGATGAGATGCTGGGCCACTCGCTTTTTCCTTACCTGGACAACTAGCCCTTAGTGGCAACATCATGCGACCACCTTCTTGTCGCTGTCCACATGCTGCAGGAACTCCTCGCCAGCCTGGGCATATGCATCAATGAGGTCAAGTCCACCCTGATACCAAACAGACACCTTACCTTTATAGAAGCCTGTCTGGACTACCATGCAGGAAGGACATTCCTTCCAAAACACCAGTTTGCCACTCTCACCTCCCTATTTGTGCAACTTCGAGACCACGCACACACACGCCTTCATCACTGCCTGTCACTCCTGGGACATATGGCACTATGCATTGCCATCATGCCATATGTCTGCCTTTACATGGAGTGCCTTCAGTATGGCTTCGCTCAGTGTATGACCCACAAAAGGACCGCCTCAGCAAATGGGTCCTTCTCCCTCCCATGGTATTATCTTCCCTATCTTGGTGGTGCAACACATTCAAGGTCATGGTGGGTATCCCCTTACATCCTTGTCCCCACATGCCACTCTGACCATGGACACTTCCCTCATAGGCTGGGGTGCCCACGTACAGGCCCATACAGCACAAGGTCTCTGGTCCTCCAGAGAAGCATGGCTGCATATCAGCATCCTGGAACTACATGCAGTCCAGCGTGCCTGTCAGGCTCTTCTTCCCTTTGTGCAATCCATACACATACAACTCTTATGTAACAACATGACCGCAGTTGTCTACATCAACAAATAGGGCACCCCCAGGTCACCAGCATTTTTCCAGGAGGCCGTACAATTGTGGAACTGGTACTTACAACACCATGTCATACTTCACGTGACCCATCTGCCAGGAACAGAAAATGACCATGAAGACACCCTCAGCCTCTCCTTTCACTGCAACCATGAGTGGGAACTGCACAACCCCACTCTGCAATCCATCTTCTGGATATGGGATACACCACGATGGCCACCAACCACAAACTCCCACTCTTTTGCTCCAAGGGGACCATCAGACGTGGCTCACAAGGTGATGTTCTCCTCCCCTGGACACCAGAGCTCCGTTATGTTTTCCCTCCCCTCCCACTTCTCCACAAGTACTCCACAAGTTGAGACGGGACCAAACAGCCCTCATACTCATAGCCCCCTTTGGCCTTGCCAATATTGGTTCACAGATTTTCTTCATCTTTCCATCTGCCCATCCATATGTCTTTTCCCTCTCCCGAACCACCTCACCCAACCACAGGGCCAAATCAGCCACCCCAACCCAGACACTTTTCACCTCACGGACTGGCATTTGGATGGCAAATAGACATTGTATGCTTCATGTCAGTATGGGATGTACTCATGCACAGCTGACACCCCACCACCAGGTTATGCTACCATGCTAAGTGGTGACATTTCATGGAGTGGGCGGCAAGCAACATCACTCCATAAACACAGTGTCCGTACCAATCATCCTTGACTACCTACTTAACCTTCGCCGCTCAATTTGTGTGCACCTGGCGGATGATCAGTGTTTTCCTCCCATCTATGGATGAGGTCTCTGTCTTCAGCCATCCAATCACAGCTCAATTCCTTTGGAGCCTCCTT
>ML675601.1:14607214-14719300 GCA_007922155.1 Mesoclemmys tuberculata
GTCAGCCTGAAACAGAATGTCTTTATTTTTTCTCGCTAGCATGGAAAACTGGAGGCTGAGGAGAAAATTGAGCTGAAACAAAGTCCTTTTTTTCATTTTGTTTTATTTTTTTTAAATCTAGCAAAATTTCAAAATGTCATTTTGAATAAAAAAAACTTGTTTAAAAATTGTCAAATTTCAACTTTTTAAAAAAAAACAACTTTTTTCTTCAGATGAGACGATTTGCTGAATTTGGCCCAGTTTTTGCAAATAGTTTGTCGACCCAAAACTGTATTTTTCAGCAAACAAAACATCTGTCAAAATTTCACCAACCTCTAGTCCTGGGCCCCTTTAACAGTCTGCCAGTCATGCCAATTTTTTTTCACTTTAGCATTCAAGTTTTATTAGGGTAGACAACTATCACAGTTTGTAATTCTGTTTTATGGACTTGGATTAAGATGAGACCAAGCTTGTTTTTATTTGTGAGCTAAGGGCAAATATGAATTAATTTCCTTTATTTATATTTTGTTCAATTAAGGGGAGAACAGAAAAAAAGCCCAAATGTAAAAAAATGAAAGGAAGGGAAAGAAGAGGAAAGAAGGGATCAGGGAAAGGAAAGGAGAGCAATCTTTGTTTCTATCTGCTAGGAATTTATCAAATGTTTCTAAAAGATTAGATCAAATTGTTTCAATTTTGTCTGAGGGTCCTCTTCTCTGAAATGTTACTCACTCTTTAGCTGCGAGGTTGGTCAAATAACTGTGCCAAGCTTCTGTCCTTGAAGGCAGAATGTTCTTTTTTCTAAGCAACATACGTTGTTTGGCTACAAGCACTGCTGTAGAGAACCAAGCTTTCCATGAGCTGGAGAGTTTTCAAGATGATGAGATATATCCCAAAACAGAGTTCTGGGAAGTATTTTTTTAAAATAGATATCCATTATCATATTAATCTTCCCATCTACTTCTAGCCAAAAAGACAGTATCCTGGGTCAAGTCCCAGGTGAGCTAAGAGACCCACATCTCCAGCAGCAATCTGTTTTGGCAAGGCCCATGCACTGTAACTAATGTGGAGACCAGTGAGACCAAAATATATTTTTCTGCTAGTTCACCCTTAATTGTAGCTCTGTAGTAAAGTTTACAATGTCTTGCAAGGCACTTCCCCACTGGGCATGGTTCAAAGAAATACAAAGATCTTTTTTCCAGGCCTAGAAGAGATAATCTAAATTAAGGAGGATCTTCTGGGTCAGGATGCTGTAACAGGCTATAGGTAGTCAAGTGAACCTGTGGAGTTCTCTCCACACCAACAATAATTCTGGAGTGTCTCATGCTTCCAGTTCATCAGGACCAAATTCAGCTAATTTCTAATGAAGTGGAAGGGCAGCGCTTAAAATGTACTTATGATTGAACCACCTGTCTGTGTGCTACAGTCTTTAAACAGTCAGTCACCTCCTTGCGTGAGCCCATCCACTGCTGAACACAAACAATATTTTTAAGTAGCTTGATGCCTCATACACCACTGTACCAACTAGAAGTGGAGAAGAAGGGAAGGAAATGTAGGGCTCCCAAACTACACATGATGGAAGTAGAGAGGAGAGTAAATACTTTTTCCACCTCATAGCTAAATCACATTTTGAAAAAATGTAATACAACTTTTTTTAATAGACATCTTAATTTCAGCAGTCACAATACACTACTGCATTTTGTTTTTCATGACTTCACCTTGAATGCACAATACCATTACTGTATAGAACTGAAGATGCAATTGAACAGCCTTAGTCATAGGGAGCATTGTGACACATCTGGCACATCAACTCCTGTTGAACTACTTGCATGAAGACAACATGAGTAAGGACTGCACTGTCAGGGATGAAGTGTGCTGAAGCTTCTTTAAAGTGGATAAAAAGGTAACATCCCTGCTCTTGCAGCTTACCAAGTCAAAATCAATACAACATAAAAGTTTGACTACAGTAGTTAGGGTGAGGATAAGACATTAAAGCCAGCTGGGCTTTTTTTATATGAAATACTCTCAAATATGGAACAGCCCTTTCAAAAACAAAAGGCTTTATCAAAAGATTGTTGACGTTACCAAGATTAGAGCTGGTCAGAAATTTTCTAATGAAAGAGTTTCATTGGAAAATGCTATCTCATTGAACTCTAATTGTCTTGTGAAATGGTTCTGTGTTTGAACTATTGTCAAATGATAGGCAAGGTTCCACAAGAAACCCCCCCAGTGGACTGCCCAGGGGCTGAGGACCCCAAAGCATCCGGGTTCTCTGGCTGCAGGGCAGCCCCTTCATGCAGGCTATCCTGGGGCTTTCAGGGTCCGTGGCACCAAGGCAGCCCCACCAAGCCAGGGCTTTGACAATTTACAGGCTCCTTGACACAGAGCTAATGGGGCTTTGGCTGACACAGTCCTGGGAACTCTATTTAGGGTTCAGATCCAAGCTCCGCAGCAGGGAATCTGGAAGTCTTGAGAACTCTGACTTGAATTGTGGCTCTCACGGCTTCGTCTCCCCGCTATTAAGCTATTAAGCGGGAAGACTGGAGGTCCTGGGACAGTCTACCAGCATCTGGGGCAGGCATGCCATGCAGACTACCCCATGTAACCTTTTTTGATTTATGTATCCCTAATTAGTAGCCTAAAGATAAAGAATAACCCAATACTGAATCTTCAATGTTCGAGCCTCCAGGGCTGTTACAGATAATTTAATTTAGTGGAGGACTGGGAATGACTCAATGAGTACAAAAAATTAAAAACTCCATTTAAAATAAGAGTTAGTTAAAGCAAACAGACATTACAATATAACCATACACTGCCTTGATACTTAGATCCTGAGATGAAATGATGAATCCAAGGGTGATCAGTCCCCAGATGGGAAGAATGTGTATAATCCTTTCTCTAATAGTACCTTGAAGCTGGATAGGGGTGCCTAATCCAAAATTAATATGCTACCCTTTTTTATAATCAATTATAACAACATCCCATAATTAACATTTTCTGCCTTTTACCATATCTATATTTCCACTATAATAATTAAAATACCTTCTACTCCCTCACTGGCTATGTAATATTTATATTAAATATTTAATATTAAACATCACCTTTAATTAACATCTGTGTAAATGCCAACTATCAATATATATGTAGCATTTTCCAGAACATTAACATTTTATCTAAAACTCTTGTAAAAACTAGTTAGGACCCCATCATATTTACATGACCTAGGGTCATGCCCTAATTTGTCTCTAACTTGCCCCTGAATTTTCTCACTTCACTTTATTCATATTTTACTAGGCCTCGCTTGACAATTGTTAAGCCTATTTTTAGGAAATAGATTTTTGGGCCTCTTTACATTTCAACATATTTCTATATAACATATGCAAGCATCATCTCTATAGGCTACACCTGGGTAGGGGACAGGGCTTCCAGACTCCTGAGCCAGCTGACTAACAGGGCTTTTGATTCACCAAACATTTATTGAACCCAAGATGTTTCCACCAGTTGTTTTGGAATCAATTAATTGTTTTTGGAGGAAACTCTATTTTGTTGAAAAATTTATACTAGTTCCAGTCACAATATTCCACATCTTTATGATTTCTTTGTGTGTGTGTGTGATTTTATGGCTGACTTTGAATCATTAGGGCAGGTTATACATAGGGCTTTTTCGTTTGCTTTCCTTTTTTTTTTTTTTTTTTAAAAAAGAGGCCCAATCTTCCAAAGTGTTGGGTGTTCTTACAGATTCATACTAAAAGAAAATTGATATTTCACAAATCAAATTCACCTAATTGTTTTACTCAGTGCATATGTGTTGTTATTAGTGGAGTATATTATTTCATGTGATTTGTATTTGTTGCTTTTCTATGCTTGTGAATGTAATGGTTCTAAAAAGCTACCAACACATCTAGGGGCTGGTATGAAGTGGTCACTTTCATGTTTTTTATAAGAAAACTAAAGATCCAATTCTTATCTGATATTCACTAGAGTAAGTGAGATCACAATCAGGTTGTTGGGTTTTTTCAGATTACCCTGTCAACAAACTTTGAACATTTGGCAATTGATTATATCCATTATAATATGAAATTGTATAATTCCCTGTGCCATGTATTTCATGGTGTAATGGCCACATTTGTAGCTAACATATGTTTTTATTGTTAATATTAGTTTCAGTGAGGGATGTGGGATAGCCACAAATCATATTGCCATGTGTATGTTAAATTGAATTACATTTTTTCAGTACAATTAGAGGTCTGTTCTCCCTTCAATGCACATATATAACTCCAATTAATGTCAATGGGAGTTATGTGCATGCATCAAGAGAAACTATAGCCATATAATGTTGGCATGACTGGAATTTCGTTGTTGCTGTTGTTGAAACAGATCTAATGTCTTTTTTGTTAAAATTGCTGCCTGCGAAAAAGCTACTCCTCTTGGCATTGCAAAATATTTTTATATTTTTATCTAAAAGAAAGATATATAAATAGGCAAAGAAGCTGTTTGTTTGAAGACATCATAAAATATACTGGTGGCAATTGTCACAGCCAGGATGTGGGTGGTCATGCCTAGTGGTCAGAGCAGGAGTCAGGCACAGTGCAGAGGGTCAAAACAGGAACCAGGATCCTGGCACTGAGCAGAGCAGGTGCAAGATTGGGAACAAGGCAGGCATAGGAACAATCATACTACGGGCATAAGTGGGGAGCAGCCAGCAATCGGCTACTGCAGCAGAGCTTAAAAGCAGGCTGGCTGAAGGGACCCAGCAGATCAGACAGGCCAGCCAGTTGGAGTTCTACTGTAACCCTTCCGAGCTCATTAATCTGCCTCGAGACTCAGCCGACTAGTCCTCAAACTCACGTGAAGGTGCTGAATCCTGACAGTAGTATTTGCTCCATTTCTGACAATGAAGTAAATTCTTCACTCCTGGGAGCATATTTGATTTCTCCATTGCATTAACCATCCCCCAATCCCTTCGGCAGCTTTAGAAGACAATCGGACCTAAGAAATCCAGAGCATGCAGGCTTCAATGTTATTGTTTGTGATCCATTCCATAGCTGAGTAACTGCTTCTTGTTCCAGCTCTGGATAGTTAAAACTTTCCTTTCGCCTCCCTTTAAATAAGATTTTATAAGAGAAAAAAGACAAAGGTATTTTACAAGTAATAAATAGATTTAATGATATCTGACCATTTCTAAATAGAATCCCCTTCTATTTCCTGAAGAAGCTAATTAAAGAGGAATAAAGGTTGGCTAGTCTTATTTTTAAGGTCACCAAAGACATGTATATTTCGTATTATGCAATTTTCAGTAATAGTAGGTGTAAGAGTAACAGTTAGACTCTTGTCATGCAGTCACTTCACTCAAAGTTCCCATTTACTTGAATGGGGGTTACATGTATCGAAGATTAGAACCCTGGATATCGGTTATGTCATGTTGTGTTTATGCACTCATGTACACAGCTGGATGTATGGGGGAAACAAAACAGATAGGTTAGACAAGTTCCTTAACCATGGGACTATGATTTGGGAGACCCAGCTTCAAGCTCTCCTCAGACTTCTTTTGGGACCTTGGGCAAGTCGCTTGGTCTCTGTGCCTCAGTACCTTACCTGTAAAACAGAACAAGTAGTTATTCCCTACTTCACAGGGGTGTTGCCATTCAAGATTGTGGGGTGCTTAGATTCTATGATAATGGGGGCCATACAAGTGCCTAAGATAAATAGAAACATGAGGTCTGCTTTTCCTATAAAGGTTGGTTCAAAATAGTTTACTGAAGTTTGTTTTCATCTCTTGTTCTGTATTGTTTAGAATGTGTATAGAGATTTATACTGATGGGGGAAAATCCTGGATGTATGAATATTTCTTAGAAAACCTATTTTGCACAATTCAGAGACTGACTTTCAACTAGGTCTAGCACTAGAAACAGCCAATCATAACCACTCACACATGACAAATATTAATATCCCTCTGTAACTTGCATTATATAATTGCATTATTTCATCACAGCAAGTTAGTTATGCTGGCAAAGAGCTGAAGACAGGCAAGAAATATGTAGTATCAGTTTGTAAAAGCAAATAAAAATATGCTTCATAGTGTAATACAATTCATAGGACCCACATATGATGTACATAAATTGGAAGTGGCAACTGCAGAAATACCAGCGTTTCTCCTTACCAATCTTGATAGATAGAAAGCTAGATATCCTAAATGCCACAGTGATAAACACACTAGAAATACCCATACTAGAATATAGAAGTACCAGTCCTCTGGGACATGGCTGGATTAAAAAATGGCTTTCCTATGTCTCCAACAATCCATTATGAATGTTGATCTTATAGAGCACACCTATACTAAGCCAAATATTGAGGAAACTAATTTCTGCTTTGAGTAAAGCCCATCTGAGGGTAAAGTGGGATCAACAAACCAGAAGAAGATAAGGAGAGACAGAGTCCCAGAGGGATCCTTGGAACTAGAACTCATTTTTCATTGAGTGCATTCATTTGTGCAATTTCCATCCAACACTTTTTCAGATACAAAAATTCTATTTGGTTATTTCTGTCCATATTTACCTCTCTAGGTGAGATGACAGGGATATGATGCAGATCACATGATAAAATAGGAGACAAGTAGCTGGTCAGTGCCCACCTATAAAGAACCTTGCATGTCCTGCAGTTCTGATATCATCACTGCCAACACCCCAGAATCCAGACAGGAACTGCCTCCTTAGTTTTCATTGAAAAATGAAGAACAGGAGTGGCATATTGACTCAAAACCATCAAGATTTTGGCAATGGAATTTACAGGTTTCTTTTACCAGAAGTGGAACTGGGACATCTTCTGAATTTGTATTTTGTAGTCTTCTGAGGAGAAGAGAGATGAAGGAAAGAGAAATTATACATTACAAAATTGTAATTGAAAGCACAGTGCGGTGCCAAACCCTGGAATTAACATGGCAAGACTGAGAGCGTTGTTAAATATCCCACAGCAGAATGTACTAAAGAGTCCACGCTGCTGTTTTCAAACTAGGATAGTTTGATTCCCAGCAAGGGGCAGTGAAAAAGCTACTCTGTATCTAATTAAAATGCCTTAGGCATGCAAGCAGGAAAACAACTATGCTCATCTGGCAAGACAGCTTTAAAAGCCCACATATGGGCTAGCTAGAGGGATCAGCAGTTAAACATTACTTCAGAGACACGGGATAGGCCAAAAGAGGTTCAGATAGGAACAATTATGTGCTCGCTTTTCCTGCTCCATGTACCATCTGCAAATTCCAGTCCCTACTGAGGCACTGGTGTCTGGATGGCACTTCAAAAAGAATTTTATTTATGATTATTTATCTAACACCAAAGATAGGCCTACCCCCTTCCAAAAATAATGAACACTGATATCCTGCACTGAGAAGTTTAAAATCCAATCCAGGATTCCAAATAAAGGAAAGTGTTTCAGTAGGGAAGCTGGGGAGTGAAGAAATGACAATAGTTAGATCATTTGGGTGAGTAGGTCACATGACTGGATGGTAATATTATAAACCCCACTGCAGGGTGCTGCTGCAAAGAAAAGATTAATTAAGTGTAACTGGAGGTTTTTCAAAATGAGTAGTCCCTATTTGTTTTCCACTAACAGTTTATGCATGCACACGCATGCATCTGGAGCCACAGAATTTGAAAGTTGTGTCCCTTGGTCTGCATGTGCCCTGGCTCACCTCGTGGTTTCGTCCAAAGTGATAAAACACATGAATGGACTGACTGCATCTTCAGTCCCTTCTCCTCTTCATATCCAACAGATCTGCAGTAGAGAGGAAGGGGGTGGGAAGGGGAATACAGGTAGAGACCATACATCTCAAAGAACCTCCTGTAAGTAACCTCCTCTTCTTGAAGTGATGGTCTCTATTGTATTCCACTATGGTTGATTAACAATCAGTACCTAAGTTGGAGGAGGGTGTGAGGATTAAGATGGAAGGAATGAGTGAAGGAGAGCCATGCCAAAGGAGGCATCTGCCACTGAGTCCTGCACCAAGGCGTAATGTGTGGCAAAGATGTGTACTGAACTCCACGGGGCTGCTCAACTTATATCCTGGAGTAGCACTTCATGGAGGGAGGCCGTGGACGAAACCTGGGCTCTCATGTAATGGGCCTGCATCCCAGAGGGTGGAGGCAGGCCAGATAATAGTAGCAAAGTGTAATGCACCCTGAAATCCATTTGGAGATTTTCTGGGTGGACAGTACCTATAACTCTTATAGAAATTGCAACAAACAGTCCAGAGGATTTCTTGATTGCTCTTGTCCTCTGCAGGTTGTAGGCTAATGTCCAATGAAATTGGGAAACCAGAATTGTCTGGGCCAGCATGGGATGATCAAAAGGACTGTCATTCTGTTGCATCTAATCTTGTGGAGTACTCATGGTAGGAGTGGGATAGGAGGGAAGGTATAGTTGATTTGGTCTGACAAGGGGTGTATTTGTCAGATGGAGTGGAACATGGATGTTGCTGCCTGGAGCATTCCATCATTGCCTGTACTGCAAGTGAATCTGGTGGGAAGGAGGGGAATTCAGACCGCTTAGCTGGCACTTAATATCATTTTTCTTCCCCATTTGGGGGTAGGCATACAAGTAGCCTGTGTGTGCTATATCATTCTAGCTGGTTTAGAGTATGGCATAATTGATTAGCAGATCAACTCTACTTGGTACAGACAAATGGAGGATGTTCAAGAGTTTGTGTATCTTGGATTTCCTCTAGGGGAATGTGACGCTCCCCTACCACTCTAAAGGTAGCTGGAGGTGAAGGGGATACCAATGTCACTGCCTCGTCTGGTAAGGACAAGGGAATTCTCTCCAGTTTTTGCAGCACTGTCAGAAACAGGCTGAGGGTTCCTTTTCCATCATCAGCTTTGAGTGTCTACTCAAAGGCGCCCACACACAGAAGGCAGGGAAATTTTCTCTTGACCAGGCAAGTTCTGAGGGGGTTATTGGGACCAAGGTCCCAAGAGGGCTACTACGTTGGATCTGGAGGAGGGTGTTCTGGGACCCATGGTGTGGGAAACCAGTGGCCACATGGTGGTTGCACTGGAGGATGTTGCCATGATGTAGACATCTTCTAGAGTACTTTTACTGGTGGTAGAGGATGGCTGGTCCTTGCCCATAGTCCAACTCCTCCTCCGAAGAAAACTCTGACTCCAGCTCTATCAGCAGTGCCGGTGCAAGTGAGTAGACGATCAGCATCGGAGGAGAGGGGTCCCATAACTGTGCCATGTCATGAGCAGAAATAGTCTCACACAAAGTGGAAGGTCCAAGCAAGTGTGGAGACCTCTGTTCACCCAAGGCAAATATATCTTGGGGCTTGGGTGCTTTTCCTGATCTCCTTTATGTTAAGGGTACTCTTCCTTACCCAGGATCAGTGTCTGAGTGGTGGACTCCCTCATAACAGGTGGATCCTAGATATTATGGAGCACTAATGTCAAGGATACCTGCACATTGGTACTCAGGACCACCAGATCCTTTGCTTGTGAGACTTCTTCTCATGCTTGTGTGCATTAAAGTGCCTCTCCATGGCTCAAACTTGTGCAAGGAGTGTCCCCATTCTTCCATTTTGAGGACGACTTAGCATGCCCATAAGTATGACATTTCCTTACCTCCCAACTAGGTCCCAGCATGGGGTCCATAACTGTGCTATCACTGGTGCCGGATATAGACTCACAAGCCAAAGACATGCTCTTGGCTCTTTCAGCCCAATGTATGGGGGAGGTCCCCCTGGCTTGGGTCCAAGTGAGGCTTCATAGCGACTTCCATGAGGTGTTTCCAGATCTGGGGAGCCCATCCTTCTCTGGTACAGCTAGGGAAGGACTGGCAGATACGGCACTTGGAGGTGATGTGGTCTTCTCCCTAGCAGTAGAGGCAGTGTTGATGTTCGTTGCTGACTGAGAAGGAACACTGGCAGGAGGCACAGATTTTAAAACCTGAGGTCTTTGGTATAGTCCAGTACCTGTATGTGGGTACATGGCCAGGGGTTTTACTGAGAAACAAATCCTCCAAACTATTGATTCTACGGATCTCTAAAATCTAAAACTATACAAAACAATATTTGTTTTTAATGGTGTGATATGGAGGAGGACATTCATAGTTCTGACTCAGATCATGTGGTGGTGAGAAGGAATTGGAGATGCAGTCTGTCCACCCTGCCTTTTATCACATCCTCATGGACGAAACCATGAGGCAAGCCAGGGCGTATGTGCAGATGACCAACAGACACTGCTTTCCAATTCTCTGCCTATGAATACATGATGCTACATGCATAAACCCTCAGTGGAATACAATAGGGACCATCACCGGAGGAAGAATATTGTGGTATACTAGTTACCTAGACATCTGATGGCATGTTGGGTATAACAAACTCTTGGAGGACAAAGTATAGACACTGCAAGCTGTGTCCTTTCATTGCAAATATTGCATACCTCTACCAGCAATAAGCACTGTCCAGGCACCTCAAGCCCTCCATGTCCAGCTGCCAGGCTTTCTGCTACCTCTCCTTCTCTCCGCAGTCAGCTCCAGGTTGCCGCCTGCAGCCTGCTGCTCCTGCTCTTCTGCAACCTCTGGCTGGCTCCTGACCCTAATCCTTTTTGGCCTTTGGGTAGACCTCCAGCCAGCAGAGGACTCCATAATCTCTAAAGTACAGGAAAGGAGGAGAGGAGGGGAAAGAATGAAACAATGTCAGTCCATGAGCAAGCAGGATTATTACAATATTTGTAAAACTGCAGTTTATCAGCTTATTCAAAGTAGTAGGTTTTGAGAAGAGACTTAGAGAAAAACTCTTTATGTAATGTTTGTTGAAGATTTTTAGCTGTGCTACAAGAGTGATCATGGAAAAGTTGTGGGGAGAAACCAGGGAAAGAATCCTGCAACAGATTCAGCCTTTATTTCTCTATTGCAGTAGATTGTTTCCTCTTTTGCATTCAGTAATCACAGGGCTATTTATGGATAATTCAGTAATCATTTTTGAACATTCAGCAATGCATAATGGGTTCTATTTTGCCCCCCTTCTAAGCAAAACAGTGTTGCCTTTTTGCTAAGAGAAAAATTTTAGCTTTTGTAATTTAGTTCCCATCTGGAAGAAAAATGGTAAGCAAAGTCAGGGTATTTTTAATATGCACATTGTAAAAGAAATTGCAAGTCCATTTTCCTTGAACCGACTTGCTGAAGCAGCTTCCTTTTGTAGAACCCTCAGTTCAGACACCTGTTCTCGAGCTCTGAGCCTGATTTTGTAACAAAACTCACTGCTTAACACACAGCCCCTGAGCAATCCCCCCCTAGCTGTTCACCAAGAACCTCATTCCTAGTTCCCCCTTTCTTGGCCATCTATCCTCCTTTTGTGCAGCTTCTGTGCAATACCCAGAACCTTCAGGGGAGTACACTCATGCTCTCTCTTCCATCCACTCACCCCCTTAAGGAGGATCCTGCAGGCTTAAATATCAATAATGCCTAATAGTTAAGCCATTCACATCTTTTGGCATAATACACATGATTTTCCTTTGGTTTTCTTCTCCTTCCTCAGAAGAGAGCAGCGTCTCCAAGTCCGAAAATTCTTGAATGGAACCTAACCGACAGACAGACACAAGTGTTTCTACAATCACTTCTGCTTGGATTATTTTTTTTGTCTGAATTTATCATAGCATAGCTACGTCTTGTGTCTGAGCTGGCTACGGGCAATAGAATGTGCTAAGTTACTTTGTCTTATATTTACAGAGATCTAGACTAAACCCCGCATTACATGTTAAGACATGTTTAGGGTCGTGTTTTCAAGTGCCGAGGAGTATATTTTCAGAAGCACTCAACATGCTGTCACTTTTGAAAATCTGACCACTTCATTTGCTGCCTAAATGGGAGTGGAGCTTTTTTGAAAAGCTGGCTCCACTGTGGGTTCTGAGCCCTTTAAAAATAGTCCAGCAGTGTCTATACTACCAAACACGTGGTTGTCAAATTCAGAACAGGGGGTAAAATAATTAAACACAAGAGAAATTTATGTTGCTAGTCTTCTGTGATCCAAATTTTAGTTGAAAAAGCCAAAATAATTCATTTCAGATACTGCTCACTGGAACCAGGTTGTGATGGGGCAGCTGCCCCACTCTATCTTGGAAAGGGTTAATAAAGCCCTATGGAGGCTGAGCTAGAAGCAGCCAATCAGGGCTGAGCCCCTATATAGGTAGCCAGCAGAGAACAGAAAGGGCAGTCACTCCCAGGAGATTAGAGAGGGAAGGCTGGCAATTCTGCAGACTGAGGAATGTCTGCACTGTGGACAGAGCAGTGGCTACCTCCAGAGAAGGAGCACCTGCGTGCCCTGAGGTACGGGCCGGACAGGGACTTAGACTATGAAATACACATTCAAACAATGTTAATGAGCCAGATTGATGGACTTCCCTGCTCCAAAGAACGAAATGCCTAGAATGATGCATCTAGAAAGAGAAATTGCTAGATTTGAGTTTTAACACATTTGGTCATTTAGTTTTTTACAGACAGAAATAAATGATAGAAGCATTTACATGGTTGTGTGCAGTGTTGTAGCTATGGTGGTCCTGGAATATTAAAATTACAAAATGACTGAGGTACAGGGCTAGATTAACGAGTGGGTGATGTGGGTGTCAGCTCAGGAGACCATGATCAGGGGGGTGCTGTGGTCAAGAGGCAAGAAGCAGGGTGAGCTTGACTTGTGAAGCCATGGAAGGGAGCTCGTAGCAATGTGGGGGGAGTAGGGCCTGTGGGGACCTGAGGGCAATGAGGGGATGGATGGATAAGCAGCGTAGTCTAGGGGTGCCATTTCCCCTCAGGCCGAACATGGTGAGGTAAAATCTTTTATTGGACCAACATCTGTGGGCAAAAGAGACAAGCTTTCAAGTTTAGACAGAAGACGAGCTCTGTGTAAGTTCAAAAGCTTGTCTATTAGAAGTTAGTCCCATAAGATATTATCACACCTGTCTCTCTAGAAGCATTTACACACACTCCTGAAAAAACCTACTTGCTTCTTTATAGGGAGGAATTCTTCTGATAGTCTATCCAGCCAGACAAACCTGAAACGTTTAGTGAAAACAAGGCAAAGCTGTCTACTGACCCTTTACAAAGAAAGAAACTTGGAATGGTCACACGGAAGCACTTCTTTACAGTCAAAAATCCCACCAAAGTGCATTAGTGGAGCTAAACTCTGCCTAAACACTCTTGAAATCAAAGGATATGAGTACAAAAAACACATATCCAAAATCCTCTTACCTTGTACTATTACAGAATGTAAAATAAAAGGGATATTTTTCCTTCAGTTAAAGTTCAGTTGGCTTGATTTGTTACATAACAGAACTCTGAGGAGAGGCAGTTCCACTGTTTCCCCTGTCAAATCAGGTACTGCTGTTTGAGTGGGTCTTTCCCACAATAAGAGAGGGAAGAAAAGGATGTTTAAGAACTAGGAAAATGTGACTGTAAGACACTGAAGAATGGAAGAGAGACTGTAGGACAGATGTAGTAACTGAAGCTACTTTTAACTCATCTTTTCAAATTGATGAGCTTTCAAGTTGATGATGTCCTGCTAGTTGTTTGAAAGCACCTATGACACTACTGTTACAAGACAAGAGACACTAGACAGGTCCCCTATGTTCATCTGAAACCTGTCATTCCCTTTCAGGACTACAAAAATGTGGCTGACATTATTGTAAGCCACTTTCATATTCACTGAATACCATCAGGCAAACTTGATTTCAGTTCTTTTTATATTCTTTCAGAGGCTGGAAGAATGCTTCCTCTGTGTGTCAAAGATGACACAACGAAAAATCAAGAGTTTGTTGCTACAGCTACCTAATAAGCCTGCAGCTCAAACAATGTGCACATACCTGCCAACATCTCCCACTGAAAAGCCAGAAGACTTTTTAATAAGAATAAGTTTGCATAAATGTTTGAAAATATGCATACATTTAAATAGGCCTTGTGTAGACTGGGGATTTTCCCCAATTACAGCTATTGGAATAGCTGTACTATTACACTCCTTAGTGAAGAGCGACAAAATCCTGATTCTCCTGCCCCCAGTGAAACTTAACCCAAGGTTCAGGCAGAAGTAAACTCCACCACTGCAAACAGTAGCTTCACCTACCTGCACAAAGGGTTGCTTCAATCAGCTATACCAGTCTAGGCAAAAACTCTCCCAAGAATTAATCTCCTTCCTCCCTTCAATAGACTCCAACACCCATTTTGCCCCCTCCCTGTGCACCCATCTCTTCTGACAATGTTGCAGCCATTCCTACCCTTTTGCTCCACTATGTCACTCCTCTCCAGGATGGGTGAAGCAGTCAGGAGTCTGTCATTATCCCCTGCCTTGGTGAAGGGGACTAAACAAGGAGGAAGTTTCTTCATCTCTTCTTCCTTCTCTTTACCCAGCTCTGGGGGAAAATAGTAGTAACTCTAGGAGCCAAAGGAAAAGCAGGAAAATAGAGTGCTTGGTATCATTCTCCACCTTTTGAGAAGGAGGAGAGGGGAGCTCTGTATGTTCCCTACACAGAGCAAAGAAGAAGCTCTTCAACACAAAGAGCAACTCTTGTTAGCTACCTTCCTTCAGGAGATAGGGAGTAGAGAAAATCGCTACATACAAAAGATACTTTCTTAGACTGACCAGTTTTCCTCATAAACCTGTAAAAAGATCAGAAAACTGCATCTAACATCAAGAAGTCATAGCAGTGGCAGATCTACAAACAGTACAAGCACTCTAGTCTCTCCTTCCTTCCATTCAGCCCGTAATAGATGGTATAGGTATGAAATCACACTCATGTAAATTTTACAGGAATTTTAAAATTAACGCTTCTCCCATGGCTTTCTATATTTTCAAACAACCACACTCCAGCTATGTGTTGAGATACATGCACAACACAAGCACTTCAATATGCTGAAGCCTACTTAGAACTTCCCATCTGTCAGGTTGTGGGCAACATACCCCAACAATGCTTGAAATCATGAAAACCACTATGGGCCACATGCAACCATTTCATGTTCTGGAACTGGTCAGGGAACGGCAAAGTGTCTGGACTTCATTCACCATTCCAAACAAGAACATTATCACTGATTCAACAACCCACCTTCCCAGTTTTGACCTACCATGCAGACTTTGTACCACAGTGAACTGCATCTGAACAAATGTAGGCCCTAGCACTGTGGTATAGGCCTAAGCTAAAGCAGGCCCGGACCATGGATACGTATTTAAAGCTTAAGGGTTAATCCTCACACTGAGAGAATAAAACTATGCATTATAGATAGGGATGCTCCGGACACACTGATTGTTTGAACTGTCTTTGGGTTAGTGAGAGAAGGCTATAGTGCATGCACAAAGTCCTTAATGTGGAATAAGAGCCTCGCTAAGCGTAAATTATTTTAAATTTTTTTAAAGTCTTAATATTAATAATACATACACTGCACATAAGTTTTCTCCTTGCATTCGCCTTACTGCCATTGCGGGAAGATAGGTTTCATGTGCAACAAAAATGAAATTGATACAGGAACAAACCATTTCCTTACTATGTTAACTTTTTTTTATTACTGAAGCCCAAATCATTTCTGTAGATGGAAATGGGAGAAATTTTCTTTCCTATAGGTGCTACTTTAGTCTAGCGGCTTGTGTATTACCTTGCAGTACTATCAGTCCTCCCCAACAACTGAGGGAAGGCCTATGGCATTCACATAGGGCAGATGTACCTGTCCTGTCCAAACTACCTCGGAATGATAGCTTGCCCATAGAAGCCATTTCCATGCTTCATACCCTCTTCAAATACTGCCTGCCATACCCTTTTCACTGCAGAATTTCACCAGTGTACATTTAGCTATGGGAGAGGGGCATAATTTGCCTTTATTCAAGATTCTGTCTGCCTCCATAGCCTGTAAGTTAAAATACTGTTAATATTGCTTTGTGAAAACACAAAACAGCTAAATTTGTAAGAAAAAACTGGCAATACTTCAGTTAATAAGCCACACTTAATAATAAGTAGGCTTTAACTTCTATTTAATTGTGGTGGAATTTTTGCATCCTGCCTTGAAGTACTGTATACTTTAATGGGACAATTTGCTTGAAGTTTAAATTAGGTCTCCATTGGTGTTCCACATGTTCTATTTTCACGTGGTAATTCTGTCTGGCATATTATTTTAACATGAACTAGAAGAAAGCAGCTCACAAAATTAAGAAACCTGCCCCTTCCTGTATATTTCAATCTGATTTCCTCTTCATAATTTTTCAAGGTGCTGCAGTGTTACTGAGTATCATGAAGACCTATCTGAATGCTTACATGGCAGGTGTTGAAACGTTGTAAGAGCTTTGTATTTTAATGCTTAGTGATGATAGCCAGAGGAGATACAATGTTGCTAGAAATTAACTATGCTACCTCTGGAATACCAGATATAACAATGTGATTCCTGTATGGTGGATGAAAATAGCAAATGGAAAAATCACCAAATACTTTGTGTTCAAGGACTTATTTTGTTCTGTATTAGAAAGGTGTCTTCAGTTTGACTTTGATTTAGTGACACGTGTGTCTCTTTTAATATTTCAAACAGATTTAAGTTACTTTGCCTGAAGGAGCTTATTTTATTTGTGGATGAAATGCAGTAGTCAACATTTTATTCAACTGTATGGTTTGAATGTATTCCTTATTTCACTAAATAGGTAAAATGCATTTTAACAAGTATGTATTTCAGTTGATGGATTAAATGCATTTTGAAATGTGACATTTGACACAAAATGAAATCCATCTTGGTTTTCATCAGCTGGATGTGATTATCAGTTGATAATTTTTTATCCACTTTCTGTTTAGATATACAAAGATACAACACATTGACATTTGACAGCTTTCACACTGGAAATATTTTTTATCCTCATCTTTTAACTTCTTAAGGCATGCTTAATACATGTCACAAAGGCTGATGCTGTGTTTTTTATGCTGAATCTCTTTGTCCACATACACAAGTGCATGAGCAATATCTATAGAAAAAGCTGCTCTATTGTTTCCTGTTGGTGACCTTGGTTATTGTTTAGAGAACTCTGAGTAACCATATTTTGCAAGGCCCAAGAATTTAAGCCAAGGGGAATGAGGTCTCTCAGCACCTTGAAGCAAATATTAATCATGAGGTCTCTTCACAGACATTTACACACAACTGGTAGGGTTACATAAAATACCAGCTATTACAGCCTACTGATTCCATTGACAAGGATAAAGAATCTCATTCCTCATTTTACCTGGTGTCCTTCCGCACAGACAAAAAGGGGTGGGATGTCAGGTCTGTGCTCTCCCTTGAACATTGATCCCTACCTCTAACTAATTTAGCTCCCCAGCACTGGATTAGCATGGGAACGAAAGGTAGATACAGAATCTCAAGGCAAACAGCAGATTTAATATTGCTAGCTAAGAGTAATGTTTTGAGCTACAGGAGATAAAGTACATAAAATACATGGCAGTTCTGTTGGCTGCTTCTAAAGTTCATGCTCATTGTGAATTAGTTTGACCCTTGTGCTGGAGAATGGCTGCCAGAGAAGGATTCTTTGAGATTGACAGCCTGTATCTGTACCATCTTATTTGCAGGAAACTTTTTCCTTCAGTGTACCGGTACTGAAACACTGGTTTGATGTAGTTCTCTATACATGATTGCACAGGTTGACATTTTATGCCAAAGAAAATGGATATGCGAATAGTAGATTAAAGGGGAAGTATGAGATTTTCAAGACCAATTGCATTGCCAAGGAAATCAGGTTTGATAACTCTAGTGATTTTTATTGTGAATAAGACTATGTTTGGTCCCTGCTGCAGGCATTTTTGTGATGAAGCAGAAATTTCTGGACATCAGGTTATTTCTGAAAGCAAAGTGAGAGAGAGCCAAGGTGCCATGTAGTCCGGTTGCTCTAAACTACAGGTCTGGAGACTGAGTTCTAGTGCTAGATATTCTACTGACTTCTGTTTCTATTTTTGTACACTTTCCAACCCTCAGTATGAGACAAGACTTCATGCTCAGAGTTCTTCTATTATTCCACACATACCTAGGTACCCACCTGTCAAAATATGTGTATTGCATCTCCCATATGCACTGATCTAAAGAGAAGATTGTGGGTTCAAATATTGTGTGGCGATATGAATATAGGCACACGTATGAACACATAGATGTGTAAATATAGTTGCTTGAATTATTTAATATTTCAAAATGCTTTATTTAGACATTAATTTGGATGTTAACATTTGTGTTACTGTGGCATTTAGTCATAATTTGGTTAATGGGAGCTTTTCTTTTGAGAATAGGGTGTGACAGTCAGTGTGTGTTTGAATGTTGGAGCAATATGTAGCAGATATTGCCTGTGTGTTCAGAGAGTGAAAACCTCTGCTTTTGTAATTTTCCAAAAGGTCAGAACCTGATTTAATGAACTTATCTTTCCAGAGAGCAGCCCTCATTCTCAAAGGCGTAGCATAAGTACTTAGGAGGACTGGTGGTCTCAGGATGTTGCTAATGAGTTATAAAGCATTGTACATGACCAGTTTAATTTCTGTTGAAATCATCAGAGGATATATATTGTTTCCATCTAATGGAAAGTATTCCCCCCCAATTCAGAAGAAGCCCCAATCTCTTCTTTTCCTGCCCCTCATTTTGCCCATGAATATTCTATGCTAGTTCTGAGCTTGTTCCTTGTTGCTCCTGGTGGGTTTGGATCCCTCTTTCCCTCCATCCCCAAGCTGGTCTCTGAGATTAAGGTTGGTGGTGACAGTGGGGAAATAAGACAGTACATTAAATCTTGACCCTTGAAGTGACTGGTACAACAGAATGGCTTGGCCAGGCCCCAAGCTTGCTTCAAACAGCCTTAACTCAGTGTCCCCAATGCCTTCCCTGGGCAGCACTGTGCATCTTGGCACACCTCAATAACTGTGCAGTGCTGACTAAGGACCAGCTCATCAAGCCTGTGACCACTCTTCACTAGGATAAAGGGGAACCCTGGGAAAAAATTTTTAAAAAATCATCCCAAGCATTATTTTGTCTTAAGAGAGCTGCAGCATCAGTATTAGGTTAGCAGCCTCTTCGATTAGATGGAGTATCAACTGCAATCATTCACTGCTCTAGAAGTTCAGAAAAGAAACCAAAAAATTATTAAAGGAGGCAGACTTAAGCCCACCTCCTTTCCCTCCCACATACCCCTTAGTAATGTGGATTTAAGAACCCCACAGGGAACTTTTGTCCTCTGGCTCTCAGACAAAACATCAGCATGAACACCGACTTCCATATTTTCAGTCAGCAGGGTATGTTGTAGTGGTAGGCGTTCAGCATCAATAGCAGATTGAGAGAATCTGATGGAGGCCACAACATGAATACTCCTATGATGGCCCCAAGGTAGCACCTGGAACAATGTATTCAGGAAGATTGCAAGTTCAAAATGTGGAACCAATCCAGAAACACAGAGAGCCATCACATTTACACTTTGCTGCTTGATGGCCAAATATGCATCTTCAGTGTGGGAAGGTCAGCTCACATAAAGAAGCTGGACCCTGTGCTGAATGACAGCTGCTGCTATACCACGAGATGTCTAAAACCACAACAAGGAGAGACTTTATGTGCTTGCAAGAATCGCTCCACTGGATGTTAGGAGAGTGATCACAAGCAGAATGGAATCATTACAGCAGATCAAAGATACCAGATATCATCTACATAGCCACACTGCAGCAGTTAGCCACTGAAATCACAGAAAAAATTCCTAGCTGGAGTGGAACTGCTTAAAAAATTCACCAATGGCTACACAGTTGGAATTGTGTCACACATGGCTCTTAATACTCAATGAGGACATCAAAATTCAAATCAGCATTGTTGAACATGTACCAACAGGCGTGGAGGAAAGATTGGTCAACCTGCAGATGTTTAAACCACTGTCAAATAAGAACTGACAGGACAAAAGACAACATGTGGAAGACACATGTGACTGTAATGAAACACTAATCGTGGAACACCTATTGGTCTGCCAGTTCCTGGATGTACCATATATATACCATGGAAGATCTCACCAGAGCTATCATGGGCCCAAAACTGGAAAAACCTATGACTGTGCTGGAAACACATGAGAAGAAGTAGTAATCAACAAGTGGGATAATGGTTATTAAATAAATATACATCTTCTAAAAAAAACCAAACCAAAGTAGATCCATAAACAAATACCCTTTTTAAATTAAATGATGTTATAATTGTAAATAAAGAAGTCCTTCTCCATCACTATGTAAATTAATATTTATTAACATTAATATTCATTGGTATAGCAGTAGTGCCTAACAGGCCGAGTCATGGAGCAGGACCCCATTATGCTAGGCCCTGTACAAACATAAAATAAAAAGGCAGGCATTGCCCCAAAGATCTAAGGGTATGTCTACACTTTGAGCAGGAGGAATAAATTCCAACTCTAGTAGACATATCCACACTAGCTCAGATCAAGTTAGCACACTAAAATAGAGCATAGCTGCTGTGGCATGAGTAATGGAGGGGCTAGCCACCCTAAGTACATATCCATCTGAGAGGACAGGCATGTACTCGAGGGGCTACCTCTTGATACTGCTACAGCTTTACACTTTCTAGTACTCTAACTCTGAGTGAGGTAGTGTGAGTATGTCTACTTGAGCTGGTATTTACACCTTCCAGCTATAGCGTAGACTTAGCCTAAGGTATGTCTTCATTAGAAACACTGCAGCAGCACTTCAGTACAGACACTCGCTACTGTGACAGAAGGGGTTCTTCTATTGCTGTAGTTAATCCCCAAAATGCAGTACGTGATATATAGTGGGGATTAGGTTGTTCAACTTTGGCAGTTAGGGATGTGGAGTTTTCATGCGCCTGAATGACATAGCTGGATTGACCTAACTTTTTAGCATATACTGCCTTAGTGACACTTACTACATAACAAGAAACACCACTCCTCAATCCCTGTGTTAACATAAATACTACATCAGACACATTTGGAATCAGAACTTTAGTTCTGATGCAAAAGAGAGAAACTCATTTAAACACACGTCTTCATGTTTGGTCTCTGAGTAACTGTGTTCATAGCATGCACAAGTCTTATTAGAAACAGTGAACAAATATCCTGCTACATTAAATTGGCCCCTGTGTCCTCAATGAAAATCCAAGGTACTTCTTCAAATTACCCTTAAAGTTTATAACACAAGAAAAAGCTTATATCTACCTTTATCAATATACCTGGATAGCAAACTGTCTGCTTTAGAGTTTGCCCCCTTATTGTACTTTTTAAATTTATATGGCTAGGATGGTGGAAGCACAGAGAGAATTTGAATAATCCACAAACAATATGAAGGTATAAACATTATTTGTAACATTTATAGTAGCCTTCACAGGTCTATATTTTTGAGAAGCAGAATTATGTTGATGTTTTACATTATACATTTATATTTTTTATTGCTCAGCTTGTGGAACAAATCACGTAAGAAGAAATGCAGATATATACACTGGTTATTCCACACTCATCACTGCATCCCATATTTACGTTATGGGCTAATTAACATGTGAGTATATTAACAGTGAAAGGGAACGTTGGTTGTACTGTATGCCTGTCTGTGACAATTTATACTGCTTTTGGATATTGTCAGAGCAGACATGTTCAACCTTTGCTTTAAGTTCCAAAGAAACAGAGAAGGGGATCTCATTGTAATATACCTTCTGAAGAATGAATTGCCATCATATACCAACATCCCCTACCAGAACATGCCATCTTTCTGTATTATGAGGGAATGGGTGGCACAATAAAATATTTGAGATTAGAAAATATAATTTGTCAGTAGTGGAAATGGAGTTGAATTTGATTCCCTTTTAGAAATTCCACAAATTCTGTTGGGAGGGATTAGATTTTTAAGCAGGGAATAAAATACGATTTTGATTTGAGTATTATTCTCAATCTGGTGGTTCTGATGATGATGATGACACTATAAACCTTCTTAAAGGCAGATTAAGGGTTTTATATATCCTGCGAAAGAATCAGGAACTTGAATTACAGTGTTGGCATTTTGTTGAAAGTTATAAATAAGACATGGCATTTCCTTTCTATGTAAACTTGCAATGTTCATTTTAGAATCCGTGATGTTAGCAGGCGGGAATTTGCTAAAAGACTGACAGCAGGGAAAGGATTAAAAAATGTTTGATGTAGACAGAAGCATGTACATTCACACACACAAAAGTATGGGAATTACAAGGTAATAATCATCCTCAGTACATTATTATAACGTATCTAAAACATAACCTCTAAGAAATGTGTATTATTTTGTAGTAATTCTCTTTACTGGGAAGGCATTTTTGCAATTGCATATACTTTTAGACTCTAAGGTCAGAAGGGACCAGTATGATCAGTAGTTCCCAACCTGTGGCCTGGGGGCCAAAAGTGGCCCATGGGGTCTTCCGAAGTGGCCTGCCGCTCCCCTCCTGCTAGCTGCAGAAGGGAGCCATCATCAAAGGACTCAGGTGGAGCGTGTTGCTGTGGGGCTACAAGACCAGTGGAGGCTCCTTGCTACAGTAAAAGGGACACTAGAACAGCGCACCCCTCCCCCTTGCTGTTGCAGGGAGCATGGCAAATTACTCCTGCTGGAGCCAGAGGGAGAAGAGAACAGTGCTCTCCTCCCCAGCAGAGAGCAAAGCACACTGCCTGGGTCCTTACGTGCTAGGGTCCTGGCTGGAACCAGAGTGGGGGAAGCACTCATTTCCCATCCCCCTGGCTGCAGAAGGGAGCCACTGCCTAGGGACCCAGGTGGAGCGCATTGTGCTACAGGATGCATGAGGTTTCCCTGCTGCAGCCAGGGGGACAGGAGATCAGCAGGGGACGCATCCTCTGTGCTGAACACCTTCTATCTGACTGCAGTGTGTGTGTGTGGTGGGGGGGGGGGTGGTACGGCTAGTGGAGCAGCCAGGTCCTGCCATGCTGGAGAAGGGGAAGGACTCTAAAAATCAGTGCCTTACAGTTTGGCCTGCACGTAGCAGTCCACCCACTGTAACTTAGCTGTCAGGCCATGTGCTTCAGTGTGTAATGACAGTCACTAGTGTTTTGTCTGTGAGTGTGTGATGTACTGTGAGTAATTTGTTGGTGTAAAATACTGAATGTAAAAATGAGCACAGTAGCATCAAAAATTTTTCCTTGAAATATGTAGTGATTTGTAGTATTAATGGTGTGTATGTCAAAACATTTTTATGAGTTGATAGACTGGTGGCCCTTCAGGATTGTAAAAATGATATTTGTGGCCCTCGAACCAAGTATGATCATCTAGTCTGACCTCTTGCACAACACAGGCCACAGAACCTATCCCATCCACTCCTGTAATAGACCCCTAATCTGTGATTGAGTTATTCAAGCCCTCAAATCATGGTTTAAAGACTTTAAGGTATAGAGAATCCACCAGCAAGTGAGCCGTGCCCCATGCTACAGAGGAAGGCAAAAAGTCCTCAAATCATGGTTTAAAGACAAACACCTTGCTTTTTGTGGCTGACTACTTTTACACAGAAATGGATTATTCAAATTATTCATTATTCAGAATTCATGTGGGAGGTGGGTGAAGGGATTAGTGGGGAATGGGCTATAAATGTTTGGTTCTATTACAAGAGATCATTCTCCTTTCATCACTCATGGCTCGAATGTGACTAGTGTTTTAACTTTATTTTTACTGCAACAAATTAGGTTAATATTAAACATCTTATTCAAAGTGATTTCAGATGAGAGAAAATGCTCAGATATCGTTAAAATCACAGAAGTCTAGGTTCATGACAAGTTTCTCATCTCCTGATCAAAACACAACAACAAAAAGTCACCAGCTTTGCTCCTCTTATCTGATTAATTCCAGGTTAAGCAGACATGGTAAATACTATGCAAATCTTTCTCTTTTGCTAAGAAAAGCACTCTTAATTATTGTAGAACTTGCACTGGAATGTTCTTCCTTATCACATTATGCATTTTCTGGACGTGAGATCCATCAATTTCAGGCCTTGATAGATTCTACCCTTCTCATTAGATATCACTTAACATAAAACAGGTTTATGCTTCCTGCATTAAAACACAATTATTCAACACAAAACTGTACTAAATACATTATTAACAAGCTGCAAGCTACAATGAATGCATTTAAATTGCTGCCTCTTTAATAAGGAACTAAAGAGTTCTTTTGTGGAATTTTACAGTGCAACCTTTGTTCCAGGCTGTCAGAACAACTGTTTTTCATTTCCAAAAGAAATCTCTTCAGAAGCTGTTTCTGTTTAATCATTTGCTGTGTAAAACAGGGTGGCTGTCATATCTTTAGTATACTTGTACTTGGGCTTCTTTTCTTTCAGTATAAGGACTGTCACAGTTTGTTTCACATTACTAATATGATCAAATTTAACCTTGCCTAGACTAGAGAAAATAAAGTTGAACCTATACCTGAGCTACAGATCTGAATGAATTCATTCTTTGGTTTAAAATTCAGATACTGATCTGAATTTTTTTTTTTTTTTGTTTGTTTGATCCCATTACTAGTTTGTTGTTTGATTTGTCTAGGTGGCAATCATTTGCTGTCATGTGGAGGAAGTGTTGCTTAGTGGATAAAGCACTAGACTGGGATTCAGATCTGAGTCCTATTCCTCACTCTGCCACTATCTCTCTGCATGACCTTGGGCAAGTCACTCAACCCCTCTGCCTCGATTTCCCCATCTGTAAAATGGGTATTATGATAACTCTTTTGTAAAGCATTTTGAGATATACTGATGAGGAGTGCTACATAATTCCTAGGCATCTTATTACTTCATTTTTTAGTTACAAATAAGAAATAAGCTTAAAGACAGCTTTTCTTCCTTTGAAGGCATAAAATAATATACAGTATTGCACAAGATGGAACAGATTCTGATTTCTGCTTTAACAGTATAAATCTGCAGTAACTATTGACCTTATGTGAGGTACTCCAGACTTACTTTGGTGGAACTGAGATTGTAGCTGGCTCTTTAGGTAATAACATACAAAAATGTGTAGTAATCTGTGTGTTAATATTAATACCATTAGGTGGCTTATTTTGAGAACCTATAATATGGGGCCTGACTATGGCACTAGTAAGCCACTTCTGTGGTTTTGTATTGACAAATGAAGCAGACAGTGTACTATGGAGGTGTTTTACCCAGGAGGAAGGAGAGAAATAGAGCACATCATCCTCCAACTTGACCTCTCATCCATGACTTTTTCGTTGGGATTGACTCCGGTTTCCACTACCTTCCGGCCCAGAGAGGTAACCACAGGTTTCTTGGTGGTGGAGGTGGGGTCACTGCTAAGGATGGCTTCCAGGTCCTTATAGAAGCAGCAAGTCTTTGGCTCTGTACCAGGTCTGGCTTCCTAGCCTTTTGGTACCCCTCCCACAGCTCCGTGATTTTCACATGCCACTGCAGCATGTTCCATTCATAGCCCTTCTCCACCAGTAAATGAGAAATCTGACCGTAGGTATCATAGTTTCCTTAGCTGGAGCAGAGCTGGAACTACACAGCCTCCTCTCCCCAAATGCTGATCAGATCCAGAAGTTCCGGTGTGCTCCAAACAGGAGAGCATTTAGTGTATGGAGCCACCATGGTCAGCTGGGAAGATGAGATGTGAGCTCTCCGTGCCAACCAAGCAGGAAGAGGAATTTCAAAAGTACTCAGGACTTTAAAGGGAGAAGGACAGATGGCTGCAGGGCAATGGAGTTCAAACTGATGGCCAGAGTGGTCAGGATGGGCATTGTGGGACACTTCGTGGAGGCCATTTATTGCGACATACACTGACGCTTAGTCACTAAAAGTTTGGTGCAAAAAGCTCTACTTTTGTCACAAAATCAGGGGATTTGGGTTAGAGGAGGGGTGGTTGCACTGTGTACACCACCACTGTTTTGGTGAAAAAAGCTGGCTTTTGTCAACAAAAGTATCTAGTGTAGACCAGGCCTAACAGAGAGATGCTGGATAGCTATAACTTCAAAAATGCTCCCTAATTTTGTCAGTCTTTCAAGGCTAGAATTGACACTTGACTCGCAGTTCTCATTGATGTCGGTTGGAGTTGTAAATCCCCAACATCTCTGAAAAGGAGACAGCAGGTATTTCAGGTTGGACACATTAATAAAGGCTCATAAAATGTAGTGAACATTTAGCTGCAGGAGTTGTAGACCTCAGCCCTACACAAAGAAAACAAATAATTATCATAAAAATACTTGCATGTTGTTAATCTTTACATTTTCTCTTAAAACCCTCAAAATTTGAATGCACAGAATTACCCTGCAGAATTTGTGCCACAGACTTTCCAGTTGTCAACACTTGTATGCCTCAGAAATTATGAAACCTTCAGGGTCAGCTTGTGCCAGAATACCAGGTAACAGTAGTTTTCCACTGAACAAAACAACACAAAATGTCCCTCTGACAGGGTGTGCCTACCCCGCACTAGAGACAAGGGAGTTGACTCTGCATTATGGGCAGACAAAGTCACACCCCTTAGACATTCCTGGCCATGCTCCAACTCCTACCTTTATACAAAATGGCATTCAGGGCACACTGCTAGAGAGGAAAGACACTTCATGGAAGGTCTAAGCAGGAGCCACTACAGCCCCCAGTGGAGGGAATCAGAGATCTGAACGGAGACCAGCCTCTCACAGCCAACTACACAGAGCCAGACATCCAGGGAGCTACTGACGCTGGGGAACCCAAATGTCCCAACAATACTCAGAACACCACATCAAGAGGCATGGTAGGAAACAGCCCAGGGAGATGGGGCAAATGGTATCTCCTGCCTGAAGCTGGTCAGCGTATTGTGATAGGATCCCCGTTGACCAGGGTGTTGGCCACCGCCGTCATGGACAGAGCCCTGGACTAGGGCATGGAGGATATGGACAAACCCGGGTTCCCTACCCCAACTGCCACTCCCCTTCAGTTGATAGCAAACCCCTACCTGAGCATCAGACTGCAGAGGTGCTCCAACCCCTGCTGTAGCTATAGACTAATTACTCGCAGAGCCCTGACTTCAGGGAAGCTATTGACTCTGGCCACTGGGCTGTACTGCCTCACAAACCCAGGCAATTGGATCTCAAAGTGGGTCAGGAGGTGCCTACCCTCCTCCTTCCAACAGTCCCAAATATAGACAGCTTGATTTTGATTGCAAAAGGTTTTGTGCATCTTTATTCTCAAGGTCACATACCTGTTTGATATCCCCTCATTAGGTTGACCGCATCTCTTATGAGCTCTGCATCCATTGCACAGTAGACTGTCATTCACTAACATATGAGAACAAATCATATGCACTGGTCATCATTAAACTCAACATTTACCCACTGTAGTCCCAGAGTGGTATCAAAGATAATCTAGCTGATACCCACTCTGGGTCACAGACAGATACTATAGTATTTTGGATAGTGCTATGTGGTAACTGTAGGTGCATGTTGACTTCTTCTGGCAACAACTGTATATCAGCTGATCTGTTTCAGCACTTAAGTGCAAGTGTTCCTGTATCTGTGAAAATGCTAAGGATTTCTACTTTCACCCTTGTGTGGTATGATGATTTAATGTTAATACATGGGTCTTTGAAACAAATGTAAAATTTAGAGGAAGATTGTCTGTCTCTAAATTGTTTTTATTATCCCCTCTGTTTTACTGAGTATATTGTCAAAAAGCCACAAGTGTACATCACATTGTAAGCATGAAAGACGGTCAATTTATGAATTTGTCAGTTAGATTTTAAAACTGAAATCTAAATCCTATTGTCATGCCGACTAGATTGAGGGGCCCTTGAGGTGTATTCAGGAGCTCTGATTACTCCCTTCCACACCAATCTCACATTGGGGCTGTCACGCTGGCTGGATTGGTGGGGGGGCATTTATTATATTATTTGACATCAGTATGTCAGAATCATAGTAATTCATGTGAGACATGCCATGTTGGGTACTGAAAGAAAGGCTATAATATGCTGAGTAAGATGATAATGTTTTTGTTCATGTGTTATATCTGTAATGGAAGTTAAGGATATGTTTGATATATCAGTATTTCAAGTTGGGCTGTTTCTAGGCCATTCCTTAGACAGGTTGGCTACAGAACAATAGCCTGCTTAATGACCCATTAAGACTTTCCCAGGTACAGAGGGCCAAGGGGGAATAGCCAGAGTTACCTGATGAGTTACCAGGTCTGGCCCATGTGACTCTGGACTCCATTTTTGTTCCTGTAAAATTCCACAAGCAGCGTGGCAAGGGCCAGAGGATATATAAAGCAGAGGCCTGGGAATCCATTCTGTCTTCAGTCAGTCTGTCTTCAGCTGTTCAGCTTTCAGCCAACTATCTACCTCTGGATCAATCCATCTGCATCTGAACTGAAGCTGTGAAACAAAGGACTGAGTCCCATCCAGGTACTAGATGTATACCAGAGGGACTATACAAGTCTGCAAACTCCACAATTCTTCTAGAAACCTGATGTATATGGACTTTCAAATCATTTGTATGTATCTGATTGCTTTAATCCTTTAACATTTCTCTTATTGTTTGTTCCTTTCTTTTTCTAATAAACCTTTAGTTTTAGTTACTAAAGGATTGGGTGACAGCGTGGGATTTTGGGTAAGATCCAAACTTATATTGATCTGGTACTGTGACTGATCCTTTGGGATCAGAGGGAACCTTTTTAGTAAAGAGCATAGAGTTTAAATAACTGGTCTCTTTACTGGATTTAGTGGCTGGTTGGGAGCCAGAGACTGAAATGCAGTAAAGGGGGCTGTGTGTATTTGTATAGTGGCTTCTTGATAACCAATGTGGGGAATCAGAAGCACTGTTTGTGGCTGGTTGGGAAACCTGACTTCAGTGTCACCACCAGTGCTGGGAGAATCTACTTTCCTTTTACAGCCTGCCATGCCCTTGGCATTATCAGGTGGCTACCCTGGGCATGAAAGTGTCCACGCCGACTAGTTTTAATGCTGGTTTCTTTTCAGGTCAATTTTTAACTTGAATAATATTTTTCAACTCAGGACACTTGCCTGTTCTTAACCAACCAACAATTTATTAATTCACCCACAACCACATTAGCTTACAATCAACTGTTCACCACCCAAGTGGAGACTCAATCAATGTTCTAGGTGTGAACTACATACACAAATCAGTCTTGCAAGCAATTATCACAGACTAGAGTTGAGTCTCAGCAGTTATATAAGAAATATTGAAATGCTTCCCAAATTTGTATGCATCCTTGCACAAGGGCCATGCTAATCTTCCCCGTATCACTCCAATTTTAGTATATGTGCTGCTGAAGCATGCAAGGAACAATGCAAATTACCAATATTTCTTATTACATTTATTTATGATTATAAATTCTCAATTGCTAACACATTTATCACACTTCCAAGGATGCACTTGTCTGAGGTTCTTTGAAGAGTGTGATTAGTACAATTTGAATGGATTGGTCCAAAAGGGACAAAGTTAGACCATTAAAAGCAATTGCTTAACAATTATTTTCAATCTCTTTTATGACAATTTTCTTGGACTTATAAAAAAGAAATTAAAATCTAAAACATGGTTACTTGAGATCTCACTAAAAAGACCTGAACTAACCAGCAACATAACCTACAGTTATTTATATTAAAGAATAGAAGGGGAAATACAATATTTGAAATTAAATTTCATCACTACTTCTTATCTTATTAACTCTTGGATGGGGAATAGTCTTTTCCACAGTACTGGTCCAGCCATTGGTCGCATTTAGGATTCTTCAGCTTCTTGTGTTGGGTTCAGTCAACTTCCTTGAGCATATGGTGACCTTAGTTTTAGATATCCTAGTTTCAGAGCTCATTGAAGGGGGCAACCCTCTGATTCCTATTGGATACATGCTGAGTGGGTGATCAGTTTTCAGCTTAGTTTCTCTGCTTCTTCCATTGGCATGTAGTGTAGAATAAATTTATTTAATCCTCTTCTTATCAGAGGCTTTTTAAGTTTGATTAATTTCAAGGACTGTATTTCATTATTAGCCCCACTATCAATTGAGATTCCCCTTTAAAGCAATTTCTCTTAATATTTCAAAGTTATACCCTGGTTTATATCTTTTAACATTCCTCCTTCCTTGTGCCAAACCCCATTGCTTCTAGAGTGCAACAACTATTTACAATGAAAATCAACAAAATCCCTTCTATACTCTTCTAAATCTGGAGGACACATTACATATAGTGTTTGATTGTAAAAAAGCATTTTGTTAGAAATAACCAAATAGTTGTCCCGGGCGGGGAAATGGGGAGGAATTGGGGAGATGGAATCCTTTATTGCCTGCTCGTTCCACCTCAGTGCTGCAAGTGAGCAACGAGGCGGTTACTTTTCAATTCTGTTTTTCATAACAGTATGTAAATGTATTCATTTTCAGCAGTTCCCCATAGACCCATATTTGGTTACATTGACACCTATAAAATGAATATTAACAACTACATAATAAATATAATTATACGTGCCCCTGTTTGTTGTATAGAGGATTACCATACAGAGGTCAGGCACAACACCTTAAAACTTATAAATTTTACACTAACATTCTTTGAAGTAAAGGTATGTCAGGGGAAAAAGGAAGATAATGTTTCTTCCCACCAAGGTCTTGTGCAGAGGTGGTGATAGACTCATCCCTTGCACAGATGGCCAGGAAGGGAGGAAAAGAAGAGAAATAACAAACTAACTAGAATTCACACCAATTAGCAGAAACAAAGTTTGCCTGGGCCTTGACCCCGTTCCCTGTAACTTAGGCCTGACCACTTATTCAGCTTTTAACTCTTTATTCTGCTACACATTTCACATTATCTAAGCCTTACAATAGAACAAGAGATGTTTTCCACATAGAAGACCGTTCCAGCAAAAAAATCAAAACAAAAACACAGCTTCTAATATGGGATGAAAGAGATATTATCCCTGGTATATTTGATTTACAAGGAAAGCAGTATATAGTTCATAATTTGAAGTGAAAACATATGGTTTGGATTTCTTAGGGTAAGAGCCAATTCACCCAATTTGACTTCAAACTTAAAGACACATTTCTAGTTTGCTTAACTTGCAGCTTCCCCATCCATCTCTTCATCCACTCAATATGCAATGGGCCACCTTCCACAGAAAAGCAGCGTTTGACCTTTTCTTGGTAGTTTGGAGTTCTTTTTTAGCTAGATCAGGAAAGAGAGAGGTTTTATCCCTATGCCTATTATAAGAGATTCTTGCCTAGATAATTAACAATACTCTTGTTTAGCTATTTTAGTTTTTATAGTTTCTATTCTTGGGGAGAGAAACTCCTGAACGTGGCTGACCTATGAGTTCTCAGACACAGTCTCATATGATGTGAGTCATTTTCTTACAGACTTTATTTAGGTGGAAAATCTCTATTTTGGGATAAATAGAGGTGATACTTTTCTAATTTTATTGAGGGCCAGAACGAATCATTAGTTATGAATCATTCAAGGCATATCTCTTTCATATATCCCTTATGAACTGGTGAAATTGTTATTATGAGTGATAAGATACGTCTGTGCTCATAAGGCATATATCCCAAGGTCACTTGTGCATCTGGCATACAATTTGGTACATTTTTAATATTTCAGGTTATTCAGTCGAGCAAGCTTCAATTGCTATAAAAGAAGGAAAGTTTACCATGGCTTCTGAAGTAGTACGATTAGTAGGCTTACCTCAATTTAAAGTGGTGATCAAGCTGCAAATACACTAGAAGATGTGGTGGCAATATTGAATTGTTTTTATATTTTTAAAGAGAAACCTAGTTACATCAGTGTAACATTTCCTATGTCTCCATGGAAAAGAAATCATTAGAACAACAGTCTAGTGATATGAATACCATGTATGTTTGTTAGTATACCATGCTAATTAGAAATGATCACATGCATGAAACATATGCATTATACAAACAAAGAAAGAAGGAACTGACTACTGAGTCAATAATGTCATAGGAAACAGCAGCTATTGACTCAAGGTTGTTACACTGCCAAAAAACCGATAGCTTAATTACAGTGCAAAAATATGAAGCAGATGCTGCTGAATAAAAAGCTGTAAAATTTAATTACTCAATGCAGAACTGAGGGGAAAAGTGTAGTGTGTTTATGAGTTGTAGATTAAATTAATTATGACATTTAAAATTATATTATTTTGGTTTTCATTGATATCAACTAATACTTTTGCACATTTGAGTGGGAGAATTCGTAATAATATCTTTTTACAATACTGTTAAGCATAGAAATAAGTTTGTAGACAGTAATAAAACTGTGTCTTATATTTGCTCCTATGCTCAAGCCTGATGTTACATTTCCATGATAGTCATTTAATATTCTACAGAAAATTGAAATGAAATGGATTTCAAACTGTTACCCCTTATTCATTTAACTCAATGTCAGAGAATAAGACATAGAAGGGATGACTATTAATTATCTCAGAAAAGATGGTGATTTAAGTAATGCAAGCATAAAAATATATTTCCTATAAATTAGGGGATGGGGAGTTACTCAGAAGTGCATATGAGTTCTGCTATAGTGAGAGGTCTGATTCCATTTTAATCATATCGTTCACTCACTTTTCAGATGTTCACAGCTTAGTTCTTTAAAAAAAAAAAAAAGGAATTCTAGGCTGGACTCTGGTGTACAAGAAGGAATAACCAAACTAAGTTCCAATAAGCTTGGATGTTTCGAATTTATATGAATGCAAATTCATGATGTTTTCAGAAGCTGATACTACCTACCATTGCTCAGAAAAGACTCATTTTAACATAACGAAAATCTGTATAAATCCAAGACAGTACAGAGTACAAGTAAATATCTGTCCATAGTTAAAATGAAATGGCCTGACAGATATTGTAATGTAAAAAACACCAAGTTATTGTGAAACTAATTATTTTTCCTAATGGAGGCATCACATGAGCTGCAGCATTCTACAGAGGACCCCCATTTATGGCAAATGGAGATTATGGAATCTGACCAGGTAAAAGGATTATGCAAGCTAGCTGATTTTTTTAAAATATGGAAACTGAAACTAAAAATGCCATAATGGACTAGAGTTAGATCTGGTATGACTTAGGCTTAAATTGACTTCCCATGCCCACACCAGGTCTAAATTTGGCTGAGTGGTTCCATACGAAGGAAATCATATTGACTCTTTGTGGAAAAGTGTAGAAATGAAATAACCTGATCAGTTTATCGCAAGTTTATAATCATTTACGTAGATGTGCTGAAGTTTAACACTATTTGAAGTACAGTACATTACCATTATGATGTCCTCCTTCCCTACTCCAATTTGTTTGCTTCACTTACCTGGTACTTGATGCCTTAAACTAAGACAGTCAACTCTTTGAGATTGATTTTTTTTCTTGTCTCTCTGGACAGAATGTAGCACCGTGTGAGCTGACTGGTTTGGGACATCCAGTTGCTATCACAATACAAATTTTGAACCATCATATTATATAAGATTGATTTCAGTTACTAATTTTCTTCTTAAAAAGTAACAAGCCACAAAACTAATTTTAGAAGCTACACAGATTCTCACACATTCCTAATCCTTGCTAATCCATGAAGGGCAAATTCTTCTTCTTGTTATGCATTTTAAAAATGTGATGTCAGTTGTGAATAGTTATATAGCGCTCTAAACTAGTGATCTTTGTGCTGATTAATATGATATATAGTTGAGAAAATATTAGTGATTTTTCCAATGATTGACATGTGCAGCTAATTTTGTTTTTTTCATTGTACATGGATAAGCATTTTGAGTAAATCTAAGTTCTTTTCTCAGGCCATGAAGAACGTATTAGTGGCAGAACCAATGAGGATTCCTCTAGAAGGCGATGGAAACAAATGGGTCTGAGGCAGCATAAGGAGTGCAGGTGGGGCACTGGAGGAAAATAATCCCTTCTTGCTTACTGAATCTTGGAGGTATTATCTAATGGATTTGTGACCCAGGCTATGAATAACTCTTTATTCACCTGCAATTGCTTCTAATTTTCTAAAACATTCAACTTTTTAGGGGACTTTTTGGATGCTTGATTTCTGTTGAAAGTACAAATTTGGGGGAGAAGCTTGAGCAAAATCCTTTCACCTAGATCCTGAATTATGGAGTGGGGGAAAAAATCCATTTATCCTATTGTAAAATAAAATTTTACCCCCACTTTCCCTCCCCAAATAAGGCTGTAGTAAAAATGGCAGAAATCTCAAACTTGAAACTTGGCAGATAGATAGTCCTTGGTAGTCAATACTTTTGCTGGCCTTCAAGGGAGAATTAAAAAAATCAGACTTCAGTAGCTGAAAAGTCACTTCTATTTTTAGCATGCCCTATTGTTATCTGCTTAGATTTCAGTACATACCAATTGTCACAGGGTAGCTGGTCCCAGTAAGTAGAATGGGGTCCAAGGCTTGCTGTGTCGGAACAGGTGAGCCCAGTCCAACCAATTAAAGTGGGTTGGGCTACACCAGGGTCTATAAAAGGCTGCCAGAGGACAGGAAATAGGGAGTGATTAGGACACGCTGTGCCCAGGGAAAGGAAGCTACAGTGGGCAGGAGCTAATTCTTGTAATAGGTGATTGGGGCAAGGGGCAAGCAGCTCAGAGAAGTAATCTCTAGGCTGCTATTTCAGGAAAGGAGCAGACCTCAGAAGCACCAGAGACCCTTGGGAGGGGTGGCCCTGGAGCTTGGGAGAAAGAAGTGAGTTAAAAGACTAGTTTCTGTTTGTTTATCTTGCTTGTGTTAAGGGAATAAACCTTGTTAAAGGAAACTGGGCTAGGCACAGAGTTCAGAGAAGGGAAGAAACCCTGCCGTGTGACACCAGCGAAATCCTGTTCTTTCAGCTTAGTTTAACAAGCATTGGTGCAGACACAGCTTGTAGTGGGGGTATTCTACATGTCTCTTTATAATACACATATTACATGCAGTACGTTTTCCCCTATTTTCCCCTCCTCCCCTTCCTGCACCCAAAGTGAAATAAAATTGCCTTAACATTAGGGACAAAGAAAATACCATGTATCCTGTGAGGATTTTATGGTCTCTTCATGATGCTGATTGATTTTTCTGACACTGTCAATGTTATGGTCTCCCCCAAACCTGCCCTGAAATCTGAGTGGACAGACTGCTGTGCACAAGTTCAGTGGAGGGTATGTACAGGTACAAAAGTATGTCATAGTTCTTGACGGTGCCTGTTGTTGGGGCATCCAGCATGGTGAATCACCTTTTTATCACTCTGCCTCCAGCCTGCGAAAGTCTTGTAGTCTGTGGCTGTTAGCATCCTAATACCTTTGAGCCACTCAAGCATTCTCCTTTTGGCTATGCTAGCCCTGTCTTCTCCTTGCAGATTAACTATGGGTGCACCCTAGTGCCTTTGAATTGTTCCCCAGTGATATCCAGCCCCTGACACTGGCTAATCTCAAAAATCCAGGTCCTCTGCCCCCAACAGTGCAATATGTCCCACTTCACCAGTCTTACCTTAAACTGCTGCTCCTGTAAAATTACACTGCACTTGTGAGAATTTATAATAAAAGAAGGTATATTTAAGAAAAGAAAGAGAGCTAACTAGAAACAAAAGGGTGGTGGAAACAAAGGGTTACAATATAAAACACAATCCTAAAATGCAAAGCTCAGTTTACTCTTATTAATAGTTACCTTTCCAATCTAATAAAATAGGTTTTCCTATTAACAAAAAGTTAATTCTGTTGATTAGCTGTCTGACTTCCCTGGGTCCCGGATCCAACTTCTGTCATGAATATCCTTCATGTGTCTTCAGTGAAAAGTTGCAGAATGATTTTCTCCTATACCCCATATATTAAATCAGTCTTTGGTCTTTATTCAGTAATAGGCTTGGGATAGAACAAGGTAGACAATGGAACCTCGCATTACATCACTGGCTTACCAGGGTGGAGTGACAACTCTCTCCTGCTTGAATAGGCTATGAGAGATTGCTTCCTGATGACTAACTTTTACTCCAAGTCCATAAAACATACTTTCAAAGTAAATACATTATTCTTTAAATATTACCCGTATATACATTTCACAATGAATGTGTTATGGACTCTCTATAGCTACCTTACATGCTACTTGCTATGGATAAATACCCTGTAAGAAATGTTTGGTGTGCTGAGTTTGTCAAGTCTCATATGAGTTGTTTGCAAAGAACAGGGGACACTTTGCCAAAGAGTATCTAGGTCACAGTGATCATGATCCCTTTCTTTTTTATTGCCACTAGGTTGAGAATTTGATGATCCAGTCACATTTGGAAAAATGGTTATAAGTGGTTTAGGTACTTCTACCTGCCCTAACACCCTTTGCCAGTTTTTGCAGCTTTAGAATTATATTTTTCCTCTTTTATTTTTTTTCTCTTCTCTGTTGCATGAAAGACTAGCACAGGTTTTATATTATACATCTGATTACATCAAGGAAGAAATGATACTAAGGATGCAGACAGTTCTCCCTAATGCAGAAGGAAACAAAGGTGAAAAAGAAATATATTTGTCTCTGTTTCATTAATATTAGGTGTCACTTGTAACATTAGCAGAAAAGAAAATATCAGAAGTAATTTTTAAGTTGACTGTGCCGCTTTCAATTTTTTATTTAAGCTTAGAGACTTGGGAATTAATATGCCTTTAGACACTGACCAGCGCAACCCACTTAATTCCAAATGGGAGGGGGGGAAATCATGTGTAGTGTATGACATATCCTGTCAAATCAAATGGGTTCAATCTGCTTATTAGCAAGATGTATTTGTATATTAAAGTTTTACCACAGATTCTTTTTATCAAGAATTGCTACTTGAAATGTGCCTTAAATGTACAAGTATGAATTTGTGCAAATGTGAAAGACATAACATTACTCTGTGAAGACACTTGGTATTTGTACTTCATTCTGAGTAGCTAAAGCCTGGATTAGCAGTTGATTGCTTATGAATGTAACAACCTAGAATGCAATCACTTTTTCTAATCTTGTTTCAGGGTATCCTTCAAATACTCTGTAGGTTATCTAGGTCAGAACAAATATAATACCAAAGACAAGTCAAGTTGGATCATTCTATGGTATTACCACCAAGACAAAACTTGTCAGGGTTTTTCACTTGGTAATATAAAGGCTTGCTGTGCACAGCTGGATTCAGATGTTAAATTCAGGCATCAGTTAAATACATCCAGGCTTAAAATAGCAAAAAATCTTATGGTATATTATTTCCACTCTGTCATATCACCAGTTATAAACCTTTGCCAGTGCTTACTATTCAGAGCTCCAGTTTATAACTTCTGATAATAACATATGATCATCAATACAGTCACATGGCTGTAAAAGGTGCAATCTGATATAGTGAATGAACTTGCTTACTGTGTCCCTTAAGGATAGATTTTGAGAGGGAGAGAATAGTGTGTTTGTGTGTGTGTGTTTTGGGGGAAGGAAGGGAAAATCTTCCATAAAATGAAGGTGCAACCCTGATATGAAGGGTTTGTCTGTGTGGTTGGGCCTCAAATATTTAGATACTGTAGATGAATGTTAAGGAAATGTCATTGTCTAGTTTTTGTATTTCATAAACATTTTCTTCTTCCTCTGGAGTTCTGAGCAGGGATGATCCAGTAGGCTCAGATAGGCATAACCCACACAATCAATTTCTCTACTCTTCCAAAAGAGGGGCAATTGCTGCACCCTGATCTTCTCTGACTGTCATCATCTTCTGTGCTTATTTCTATAAATGGGATATTGAATTGGTATAAATCGTTGTTCAGTGCTGAAATATTTAATACATTCAAAATAAATAATCAGTGTCTTCTATCTTCAGCAACAAAACCTCACAAAAGTGTAATTAAAGGATTCAGCTTTATTGTTTTTATTAATGTGACTTTTTCCATGATTGATATTACTAACATTAGTTTCCAGGGTGTAACAAAACAGATTTAGAAAAATGGCAGGTTCAAGCATAAGAAATAGCAGATTTATTATTATTTAAAACAAGTCCAAAATCTAGTGGAAAATTGTGTTGTTACTTCATAATTCTTCAACATTCTGACATGTATAGTGATCATCCAGCTAACCGCTGCCTCTCACTGGGTATTAGGAGGTTCCAGCAGTGACTTCACAGGTCTGTTGAAAACTGCAGAATTCAAATCCAACGATTTTACAGTTTTTAATGGTTGAATTTAGCCTCCAAACTTAAAACAGGAACTCTTTGGAGGACAACTGAATTTTCTGTATTGTGACAAATATTTACTAACATTTGCCGACGAAACATTTTTAAATGGTTCCACTTTGAAATTTGGTCCTTATAGAGCAGGGGTCCTCAACCACTGGTCCGCGGACCGGTACCGGGCCGTTGGGGGTTCTTTGCCGGTCCGCAGCGCCATGGCTATGCGGGTCTTCATTTAGCCGCTATGTAGTCTGTTTCGCGGTGGTTTACGACTTTAAGAGCGAACCAGCTCTTAAAATGGTAAATTTCTGCGCTGTGGGCCCCACCCTCCAGCTCCATGCCGAAATTGACAAAGGTGAGTCAATTTCACGGCAGAGACTGTACCCTGCGATTCCAGCTCTGCCGCTGAAATTGACACGGGCAAGTCAATTTCACGGCGGAGAGTGGTGTCAAGTGCCGCCTGCTGCCTCCGCCCAGCCATGCCGGTCCCTGGAAAAATAGTTTTGCTTTAAGCCGGTCCCTGGTGTAAAAAAAGGTCGGGAACCACTGTTATAGAGTTCTTACCTTGTCTTTGGCTATTTCTTTGGCTTAACCAGAGATCGGGGCTACTCAGGGAAAATGATGGTTTAAAAAGCCAGATCCGAAGCAACCAGAATGGCTAGTGAACACGGGAATTTTGCAAGGGAATTTAGAAAGGGAATGGTAGAGCATGATACACCTGATGAACATTCTGCAACTTAGGGTAACAAATAGCACCTGCCAAAAAGAAAAATCTGAAAAACAAAGACAAAACCAACCAAACAAAAAATTTGCAGGAGTAATAAAGAATGCAGGCAGAAGTCCAACAACAGAAGAGGGCTATCCAGTTTATTGCACTGAATGCAGCATGTCTGATTATATGCTTTGTGGGCAGGTGATGTATGTGTGCCTTCCGTGCAAGGAGCTCATGGCCCTCAGAGACACAGTACACGAGTGGCTGAACTGGAGAAGCTAAGGGAGACAGAGAGGTACATAGATGAGACTTTCTGGTACACAGTAGAGTGGTCCCACTCACAATCTAAAAACATCTGTGCTCTTGAGGAGGATGAAAGTCTTGGAGAAAGAGAACATCAAACTGGAGCACAGGGAAACTAGCCCATAGTCGGGACCCTCCTTCCAGATGACGTCATGGCATCTTCTCGCTATCTCTCTAGGGGATGGACAGGTAATAGTAATGGGGGGTTCGATCATTAGAAATATAGATAGCTGGGTTTACGATGATCCAGAGAACTGCATGGTAAATTGCCTGCCAGATGAGAAGGTTGTGGATCTCTCAAGACATCTAGAGAGGCCTATGTGCATTGTTAGGGAGGCGACAGTAGTTGTGGTACATGTAGGTACCAATGATACAGGGAAAGGCAGCAGAGAGGTTCTGGAGACCAAAGTTAGGCTGTGAGCTACGAGATTGAAGACCAGGACCTTCATAGTAGCAATCTCTGAAATGCTTCCAATTGCACACGCTAAGCTAGTTACACAGGCAGAACTGGAGAATCTCATTGCATGGATGAGACAATGATGTAGGGAGGAGGGGTTTATTAGGAACTGAGGAACTTTTTCGGAAAGGAGGAGCCTATACAGGAAGGATGGGCTCCACTTAAACCAAAATGGAACCAGATTGCTGACATATAAAATTGTAGATGACTTTTTAAACTAAGGGCTGGGGAAAATGTAACAGGTGCAGAAGAGCGCACAGTTTTGACAGAAACATCTCTTAAGGAAGTGTCTATTAATGGGAGTTCTCTATATCTAGTAAGGAGGAGAGGATGGAAGCTGATGAAGTACTGGAAAGAACTGAAGAGAAACAGTCAAATGAAAAAGAGTCCTATTCAATTACATCACGTAATGGCAAACAACTAACAGTGACAAATTTAATAAGTGCTTGTATACAAATACTAAGTTGGGTAAAATGAGTGCCTGGTATTAAATGAGGTTGTTGGTATAATAGGCATCAGCAAAATTTGAAACAATGATAATTAATGGAACATGGTAATGCTAGGGTACAAAATATATAGTAATGACACAGTAGGTCATGCTGGTGAGGGAGTGGCACTACATGTGAAAGAAAGCATAGAATCAAATATAGTAAAAATCTTAAATTAACCAAATTGTACCATAGAATCTCTATTGATAGAAATTCCATGCTTGAATAATAATAATATAACAATAACATGTGACCAGGGTAGTAATGGTGGTCGTAAAATTCTCCACAAGATTAGGGAGACAAAAAAAGTCACAATGGCTAAACAACTAAGTAAAAAGTGGCTGGAGGCAAAAAGACATCCTTTAAAAAAGGGTGGGAATTTATGGGTTTGCTTCTCTACATGCTTTCTTATCCCTTATATGTCAGCCGCAACAGCAACATGAGCAAGGAGGGGGTGAAGCTTCAGGAAAAGACTAGGGTCTTTCGTGCGCAATGGCTGCTTTTCTTGTGGCTCCTATTGACTTCTAATTGTGGATGTTCAGCGGCTCAGAAAATCAAGTCACTATAATTCTGGTATCTTAGGCCTTGTCTACACAACAGAGTTTTGTCGACAGAAGTCAGCTTTTGTCAGCAAAACAGTGGAGGTGTACACACGGAAATGTTCCTCCTGCTGATGTAACTCATCCGCTACACCGACATAATAAAACCACTGCAAAAAGTGGCATAGAGCTTTTTGCGACATACACAGAGACAGCATTTGGTTATGTTGTCATAAATGGCCTCCAGGAGGTGTCCCACAATGCCAGTCCTGGCTGCTCTGCTCAGCAGTTTGAACCCTGCTGCCCAGAAGGTACAAAGATATGCACCCTTCTCCCGTTTAAAGGCCTGGGAATTTTTGAAATTCCTCTTCCTCTTTGCTTGGTGTGCACAGTTCACACAGCATCTTGCCAGTTGACCAGGCTGGCTTTACACAGCAGATGCGCTTCCATGTGGAGTACACTGGAACTCTTGGTTCTGCTGGATCTACGGGGAGAGGAGGCTGTGCAGTCGCAGTTTCGCTCCAGCTGTTGGAACTTGGATACCTATGGGCTGATTGCTAGTGGCATGCAGGAGAAGAGGCATGAAGGGGACGTGCAGCAGTGTCGTGTGAAGGTCAAGAAGTTGAGGAAGGCATACCAGAAGGCAAGAGAGGCCAGCCGTTATTCTAGTGTGGTGGCAGACAAGCTGCTTCTGTAAGGACCTGCATGTCATCCTCCAGTGCAACCCCACCTCCACCATTAAGAGTCCCATGGATACTTCAGAGGGACTGGAGGCACCGTCCAGCAGAATCAACCCTGAGGATGAAGTGGTGGAAGAGAAAGTGAAGCAGGAGGACAATGTGGAGCATACAGCACGGTTGTCTGGTGGCAGGTGAGTAATGACCTCTTTTCTACTCCATAGGGATCTAGCCAGTCCCAGCACTTTGGCTCTGGAATGCAGGATAGGAGTGCTCCAGTAAGTGCTCATTTTGCTTTGATACACGGTGAGAGGAGATTTAGTTCTCATTTACTTTTTTATGTGGAAGGATAAGGGACAGAAACGTTTGTTAATGTACACAGGGATGTTCCAGGAATCCTCCATAGAGATCTCTAGAAAATTTTCCTGTAGATATTCTACAATCCTCTGGAGACTATCTGCAGGTTCCTTGGCAGAGCTGCCATGTTTCTCCCCCCACTCTAGGAAGCTTTGCCATGCCACCCAGCGATTATTTTTACAAGGATCACAGTTGCACACAGGTGGACAGTATACAGAGCCAGTCTGGAGCCACACACATGCAGGAGATGCACCCTTGCATCCTGGGTTACCCTTAGGAGTGAGATATCGGGTTCGATTACCCTAGACTGTGGAAACAGGATACCAGTATTCAGAATAGTCTCCCTAGCCACTTGTATTAATGCTCTTCACAAACCACTGTTTTGCCTTTCTTGCCCAGTCCCTCTTTCCACCCTCCTCCCTGGTGAAGTCACCATATTTGGGACCCATGCCAAGTTATGTGCAAGCCAAGGGACAATGAAAAAGAGGTGTGTGCAACTTTTGTGTTTCATGGTTGTGAGTATACTCACCAAACTGTGCCTGTTCATTGTTTCTTTGGCTTCTGTAGATGTGCCCTTGAGAACCCACTCCTCCACACTGGTGGAGCGCCTCTGTCAGATAAGGTGGTGAACCAGGAGGAGTAAGGAGGATATGTTTCTTGAAGTGCTGCAGTCAATAGATGCAGCACATCGTGAAAGAAGAGCACGGAGGGAGATAAATTAATGAAAGATTGAGGCTGGACAGCCTGGAAAGGAGACGGGCAGGAGCGGATCATAAAGCTCCTGGAGGGCCAGGCAGAGATGAAGTCCCTCATTGCTCTTCAATCTGAGCACATCTATGCACGACTGCCCCTGCAGCCACTACAGACCTCTGTTCCATGCTCTCCCCAAACTCCACCACCACATTCCTCATGTGTTCCCGGTCCCTCACAGTAGCCTGTGCACTCCATGCCTAGAGACTAGTATCTCAAGAGTTACATGTAGCTGTGAGAGCACTAACCACAACACTGTCTCTCATTGTCATAGCCCCTGTTTTACCAAAAAAATTCTGTTTTGTCCTGTTGTTAAATTTGAGTCTTTGAAATAAAATGAGTCTTTATTTGTGTCACACACGTGTCGGTCAGGGCTAACATTCAAATACGGTGGCTATAGGTAGGAATATTTGCTTAGTACAATTAATGCTCAGGAAGCAAACACTACAGGGGTAATTCAGGCAAGCACACAAACATTGCCTGGCCAAATGCCATAAACACACATAACTGGGAATCATTGTCGAAATGCTCCTCTAAATCCTCCTTGATTTGAAGAGCCTTCTCATGTGCCCTTCTATTTGCTCTGCTATCTGGCTGCTCAAAATCAGCAGCCAACCAACCACCCTCAGCAGTTCACCCCTTGGGAAACTTTTCTCTTTTGCTTTGCAAATATTATGCAGAGTACAGCAGACCACAATGACCATTGGAATATTTTTCTCACTGATGTCTAAGTGTCCAAAAAGATAGCACCAGTGACTTTTTAATCAGCCAAAGGCACATTCAGCACCTGCTGAACTTGTTGTTGAAGTGCTCCTTGCTGCTATCTAGGTTCCCGGTGTAAGACTTCATGAGCCATAGCCAAAGGATAGGCTGAGTCTCCCAGGATCACTAGGGGCATTTCCACATCGCTCACTGGAATATTCTGGTCTGGAAAGAGATTGCCAGGATGCAGCTTTCTATACAGTGTTCCAAAAGATGCATGCATCATGCACTTTCCCTGACCACCCCACGTTGATGTCAGTGAAACAGCCCCGGTGACACACCAGCACCTGCAAGACCATGAAGAAATAGTCCTTTAGCCTGTTGTACTCAGTCACAAGATGGTCGGGGGCCAAAATTCAAATGTGTGTTCCATCTATCGCCCCACTTCAGTTAAGGAATCCCATTGCCTCAATTATTGCCATCAGTTATTTCCTGCACATTACTGAGAGTCACAGTCCTTCATAGCAGGAGGTGATTAATGGCCCTGCACACTTTCATCACCACAACCCCCATGATGGCCTTTCCAGTTGCAAACTGATTTGTGACTGACCGTTAGCTGTGTGGAATTGCCAGCTTTCACATAGCAATCACCACTCAATTTTCCACAGGAAAGGCACCTCTCATTCTGGTATTCTTGTGCCACAGTGCTGGGGCAAGCTCTGCAGACAGTCCCAGGAAAGTGGATTTCCTCATCCAAAAGTTATGCAGCCACTGCTTGTCATGTATCATGATGTCATCCCGCCACTCCGTGCTTGCTTCCTGAGCCCAGTACTGATGGGCCACCATGGAAAATTTCTTCTGTAAATGTCAGCATTATTAGTGAATTATTTCTTTCCATGGCAGACAGCAGGATAGGCATCTTTGATTCCCTTTCTGTTTCACAGCTCATGAAATACTGCAGGACCAGTCACATTACATTAATAATGTTCATCACCAGAGTGGCCAGCATCTCAGGATTCATGCTGTCAGTCAGAGATGGCAGGCGCAGTTTACAAGGCTGGTGGAAAAACTGCGCGAAACAAAGTTGGAAGCCCATGGAGTGATGGGACAGAAAGAACTGCATCACAGGAGAGTGAGCACATACCCGTGATGCACTGTGATCTATTCACAGAGCTCCCAGCAGCAGGGGATGACAGAGGTGGTGAGTTGCACAGTGGGATAGCTACACATGATGCAACACTCTCTCTGTCAATGCAAGAGCAAGGACTGTGGATGTGCTACACCTACACAAGGAACGTCGTGTGGATACACACAACCAACTTTATTAAAGCAGCTTATGATAGTCAACATAATTTAAATTGACTTAACTCTGTAGTGCAGACGTGGCCTAACCGCAACCAGGTAAAATTACCTAGGCCTGGTCTACACTAGAAAATTGTCAGCTTAACTATGTTGCTGTGAAAAATCCACACCCCTTGAGCAGCATGGTAAAGTTGAGCTAACCCCTAGCGTAGAAAGCGTTAGGTTGATGGAAGAATTCTTCTGTTGAACTACCTACCACCTCTTGAGGAGGTAGATTACTTACACTGAAAGAAGAACCCCTCCTGCTAGTACAAGTAATGTCTATGTTGAAGCGCTGCAGCAGTGCAGTTCTGCTGCTGTAGCATTTTAAGCATAGCCATACCCTTACATTAAGTGTCACAGAATGATGATAACAGAGCTGGAAATAGTTCAGATTTTTGATTTAAGGCCTAGATGATGATGTATCTACTGCCTTCCTCCTTCCCCCCTCACATTAGGAAACTATATTCCTTAATCTAGGGTTTTTTAAACTGAGAGTTTTGCTGGCAACTGCAACAGTCAATTCTATTAAGGGGAAACCTACCCCCTGTGCAAAGGATCAGCACAAAATCTATGCACTACTTAGAACCTATTATGAAGGTTTGAGTGGTGGATAATCTTTGAGCTGGCCCTTTGTATAGGGATATAATTAATCTTTTATGGAAGAATGGTTCTGCATATATTCACAATCAGGTGAAGGTGTTTCTGTCCTGCATGGTCATTACCTTGATTTTCTATAAGAAAGAAACTACTCCTTTAAGGGAATATGGCATGTCTAAATTCAACTAGCTTATGATATTTCTCTATCGACCATTACATTACTGGGAGTGGCTGGACTCCAGCCATATCCTTTCCTATAGTCGGGGGGCAATCCTGAGTTTCCCAGTGTAATGCAACTTTCTAACCCCATTGTGCTGCTAATGAGCACAAAGGAGATGAAGAGGGAACCGGGATCTGGCCTGGGGTGGAAAGTTGGGTTGGGGGGACCTTCTGTATCTACAACTATCTTTACCAAATGATTAAGGACAAAAATTGCTGAGGAAAGGCATTTTCAGACTTTCAGGGGGCATTGCAAACAAGGGAGATCAGAGCAAAACAAGAAAATTATCACAATGATATTGCAATGTCCTTTTAAATTGTCTAACTTTGGTTGTTTATGGTGTTTCTAGAAGCTTTTTTAATCATTGTGGGAAGAAAATAATGCTGAGTTTAAATCTGAGGAATGGAGTTAATGAGATCCAAGGATGACATAATCACAGCGCCTCACTAACCACAGATTGTATTTCTTTGGAGATGGCAATTGTAAAGTATTAGACCATTCTCTTGGGAAGTAGCTTTTGATCAGTATCAACCTGTGGCTCAGCCCTGCATTGACTATTTATCATAGACATTTCCATCTGTGACCACCTGTACAGAACATTATGCAAAAGAAGAAAAAAAATGCTTTAGGGAAACAGTTTCATAATTTATTTATTGCACATTAATCTCAAAGCATATTAATTTACCAGGTGAACTGGCACATCTACATTTCATCCCCTTGTATTATTTTCTTAGACAATAGGGCATTTTTAATTACATCTTACAATAAAACCTGTCATCCTTTTCCCCCCGCATTAAACTCATCTATACTCAGGCCTGATCTACACTGCTGCTGGCAGCCAGTCGGAGATACGTAAGCTATGTAATGTAGCTTGCGTATCTGCTGTCAACGTACTTACATTGCCATACTGTGGCATCTTCACAGCACTGCGTCGATGAGAGGTGCCCTCCTGTCAATGCAGCCTTACTCCTTTTGGGGAGGTGGATTACTGGTGTCGACCAGACACCCCATCTGGGATCGACTGAGCGGATCTCCAAGACCTGCTCAATGAATCCTATTGAATTGATCGCCACAGAGCTGGCAGTGAAGACGCCCTCAGTAATTCATAATAGGCTGATGGTAAATGTGGTTTCATGTTTAAATAATTAGGACCAAATCCTGTCTTTTGAAAGAAGAATGTGTAAGCGAAACATTCTGAGCAATAATCAGGACCAGTCACCCAGGTCCTGTACGTGGAGCTCCAGATTCTTCTGTCAGTTACATTGCTGTACATCTCAGGAAGCTTCATTAAAATCAATAGTGTTGCTGTTCATTCATGCCAATGTAAGTGAAATCAGAAACTGGCCTTATCTGTTTTGGGGCTTCACCTTCCACTGGATGAATTCAGTCATAAAATTGACACTGGCTGAAGCTGGAGCAGGCTTGGGCCATTTGTGTATCAATTGTGAGTTGAAGGATTTCTTCCCAGTTACCTTTTCAAAATCATTGTTGATTGTTTCCACACACGTCTCTATATGAGGTCTCCTTGAATCGTTTTCCATATACAACACTTCAGTGCCCTGTTCCTTGTACACATTGACCCTGAATCACTGTCACAGCTGTCCTGCTTCCTGATGACAACAGCATTTTCTGAAACATAATTGTGTTTGTTCAGAGAGTGTAGTGTAAGATCCCAGCAGACAGCCTTTGACATTACTCTACTGCATGATGGTTCTTGTTAAGAATATACATCGCAATGGTACCACACTCTGGCAATCTAGATCTCCCTTCTCTTACTGATCCTGGATTACACAGAGGGTCCACTTGGAGTTTCAGGAAGGTGTCACAGAGTGGCTGACATCCCTCTACCCACTTCTGCCCTGGTCAAGAACTGTGTGGATCAGGCTGAATCATCAGATTGCTTGTTATTTAAACAGTAAAGTTGTATGTAGTGGTGTTCTCTGAGAACCAGTCAATGGTACCCATCCATGTAAAATTAGAGCAAACGTCTGGATTTTAAAACACTAGCCAAGAGACTACGGGAATTACTCTCAGGTGTACTTATGTCACAGGTAAGGAATGAAATAGAAAGGAAGTAGCCAGTGACACTGCACTATTGAGTTTACATGCAGTGGGATCACAAGTTAATATCGACAGGATCCTGCTACAAGGAAGTCTAAAGCAGATGTTCTGAGTACCAATTTAAAAGGGTTTGGGTTGGGGAGTAAAGGAGGAGAAAGAAGGAAAGATTAAGTGATGATGAACATTGATGAAATTCAAAAAGGGTTAGAAATTAAAGATCATCACAATCTATTGCCAGACTATTAAACATGGCTGTGATGAACAATTGCAGATGCTTAAAAGTTCCATGATTATAGAGTATGTTAATTAAGTACAATATGGTATAAGGAAAACTTTGGAAGATGGAGAGTGGAGCATAGACAAGAGAATGCTCATATGTTCAGTGGCCAGTTGTATGTTCCATTTAAGGGATGTTTCTATTTTTTGAATATGGTGATTGGTGATTTAAAAAAAATAAAAGTGTGGGGGGAAAGTAATCTATTTGATGTGGCTCAGATATGGAACATCTTAGAGCATAGTAGTTACTGAAAAGTCACAGACCAAGAGCTCTTCTGTTTCTGTCCCTAGAAGAGTCTGTAGTCTATTCAGTATTCCCAAAACCTTTTGTTCAATCCATTAATAAGTATTTTTAAAGTACTTTGCTGCCTTTCTCAGCTTGTGCCTATGCGAATAAGCAGGCAGAGACAAATCAAAGGTGGGTGTTGTGCAAAGTTTGAAAATGAAGTTATTTCAGAGAAATCTGACTTACATGAGATAATTAACAAATTACATATGGGTACATCCTTTATTCTGAAGGAAAACTGACAAATCATGTTTCATTTACATCTCATTCATATTGCATCAGGAAACTAATGGAAATTATAGAATTTGCTCATTTTAAAAGTCTATATGGAGGTTCAGTTAGGTTAACAGAGCTGCTTTACAATTCAATTTTAATATGCTTTTACATCTCTAATACAACTTTCGGTTGAGTGTCTCTAAAGAGGATTTAATTTAGACAATATGACAAGTATTGTATATTAATTAAACATTCTTATTGAGATTTAACAGCTTTATCTAAGGATGGATCTAGTTGCTAATGCAATTAGCTCAAATGTATTTAACTAGTAATGAGTGTGTTATTAGATTGGTGTTTTAAATAGATTAAATTTGTATGACATGGTTAATTATAAACCTGGACAATGTTTTTCAAAAATATCATGAGTAGATATGTACATAATTATATTAACTGTAATGACACTCTTCTTTCCAAATACACATGCTTAACTCTGGTTTTAATTAAAATATCTGTAAAATGTGATCACCTTGCTCAACATACCTGTTCCCCTTGTCTTTGAGCCTTATCTACTGTATTTACTGTCCTCCTGTTTGCACTGCAGAGCTAATACAGCTATGGAAGACTATCAATAAACTCTTCTGCCTCATACATCTTTAACAAAGTTGTGCAATAAATTCTAATAGAATCCTTAAAACTGCCAGCATTTCAGTGTTACCATCAATCAATGTACCATGTTTCAATGTAAGGGACGATGCTGTCAATTACTTTTATACTGTTACTGGCTCTAATACTGTCTTGCTGTGTGACCTTGGTCAAGTTACTTAATCCCTTATGTTTTAGTTTCCTGTTTGTAAAGTGGAAATAGTGATGCTAGGTGTGCAAAGCCATACATATCTGCTCCTACATCTCACTCATTAATGCTCAAAAAGTTGTTGTGTCACCACACTGTATTTTCAATTCAAGCTTTGGTAGTCATGTAAAACCCAAATCATAGTGGAACTACCATAGTTACATGTCATTGAGATGTAGGCCCAGGAGAACCAAGCAAGGGGCTCCGCAACCACTCGTTTCCCTTTGATTTAAATGTTCTATTACTTAGGATGTATTGGCAACCCCACATGTCAAAAATCACAAGTCAGGCCTCCAAAAAAAAAGCTGCCTTTTTTTTAAAGACATCATGGATTCTTTTTAATTTGCCTTCTCCGGTCTGAGACTTTTGGGTGCATTTGTTTGACCTTTTCAAGGTTTTTCTTTCAGTGATAAGGACTAGGAATTGGTTTTATACAAAAGCTAAAATTTGTATAGTTTCTTTTGATTCCAGTAGTTAAGACTTTGGGAATCAGCAATGTGGCTTTGGGGAGAATGAAGGTGATATGGGGGGGAAAGAGAGTAGTTCGATTTCCCTTTTATTGACACATAGAGTAAAGGTGTTGTCACATGACAGTAATATTTTGAAGAACATGTTGTGAGTTAATATACGATAAACAGAAGTACTTCCTGCATATGATATAAACTATAATGAAATAAAGAGAATATACTATTTTCCACTATCATTATAAAGCAAGTCTTTAAATTAAGGATTTTTTTCCCATTAATGCTAACTAGTATGAATGGGATGGGAGTAGATTTGCTGGATGACAATCTTTCTGAAGCTCTGAAATATTGGGGCTGATTGTGATCTTACTCTGGTGTGAGTCAAGATTAGATTAGAGATGTTCTGCAAAGGATTTTTCTTTAAAAGGGTTTATTCCTTTTTTGTTTTCTTATGGTGTACAAGAAGGGCTTGAATGTATGTTTCAATTTTTTTTTCTGTTTGATATTTAGAAATAACAAGTATGTGAAATCTGGTCTTCCCTGGTTCTGTTGTACAAAAATGGCATAGACATCGAAATAGAACACGCGTTCTGAAACAAGAGTGTGTCTACACAAGGATTTGTACCAAAATAATTAAAACGTGTGGATTAGACATTTAGTTATTTCACTGCCATTGTGTAGAAACATCCTGAGTTCCAGTGAATGTGTCACAAACTCCACTTCACTTTAAATTAATCAGACAATTCTCAGATGCTCTTATTGCTCCTAACGGAAGCTCTTCCACCCCCTTTGGGGCAGGTTTGAGGCATTCTGACAGGGCAGGATGTGTGGGAAGCGTGCCCTGTAGTTAAATCATCATTCATCAGGACTAAGCCAAATACCTTTCACCAGAAATAAATCCACACATGTTCTTAATGATGAAGCTTATAGTTGCATGTAAAATGATTTCTGTAATGTGATTGTGATATTCCCTTCTGCAATCTGGACTAGTGCAGCCTATCTTATTCTGCTTTACTGTGTGAACTCCCACTCCTGAGCAGCTCATGCACAGCCATTAGAAAGCAAGTTGCTCCTAACTCAGTGAATGGGTGCTTCTAGCCAGCCACTCATGGGATCATGCAGTGGTGTGACCCCAGCTAATATCTCCAGTCCCAGATGCAACCCTGGGAACTGCAGTCTTGCAGTGGTCAGTGTGTCCACTGAACACTGCGAGCTCATATGTTTGTCAATTTATCAAATAAATTGATACGCACCAGCCATGTCACTTCACATGGAATCTCTAACACACCTTCCACCAAATTCACTGCTTTAGATCAAACAAACAAACAAATGTATTAAGTACAGAAAGATATTAAATGATTATAAATCAGAGGAAAAGAAGTCAGATTTGATCAAGAGAAAACGAAAAGGTAAAGCACATTCTAAACTAAGCTTAACACTTTCAGCAACCTTACAAACTCAGATGATTCTCACCACAGGCTGGCTGGTCTGCCTCCAGCAAGGCCCCGCTTCCTCCCCACCCCATGATCAGCGCTTCAGTTGCTTGGTGGTGTTTGTAGGTGGAGATAGAAGACAGAGAGAGATTGCAAAATGTCTCTCCTTTTTAAAATGTTCCTTCTCCCCTCTGGGGTTTCGCTTCCCCTTTCAGAATCAGGTGAGAAACCATGTCCTTGTATGGCTTCATCCATGTCCTAAGTCAGTGAGTATCCCCTTATTGTAGTTCCTTTGTTGATGGCAGGCTAGTCCTTTGTTTCTGGAGGGACTGCATTTGTTTTATGCATGTCTTAGTGAGGTGAGAATTGCTTCTCAGCTCTGTAGACTTTTGCCTTGATCTGTCTCAAGCCATGAGACACATCTTTGTGCATATCACATAGCAAAGCCTCATAACCATACACATGACATTGCAACAAACTTATTACTATAATGTTAATGTTCAGTACATCATTCCAGAAACATCTTACATCTTTGGCTTGCATTAAACAATACACATTTACACTCTAGGTATGATCATGAAGGGCGCAGTGTGTCGTAGTGATGCTCCTGGTTAGGCTACCAGCAGTGGGATTCAACCTGGGACTTCTGGCTCTACAAATCACAAGCCTGAGCCAGAAGACCTGGATTTGTTAGTTCAAAGACTGTATCAAATTCATAAATCATTAAGTGCTCCAGCCACGAGAGAGGCACACTGTATTACCAAGGACAGAGCTACGCTGTGTGAATGTGAGCTACATTTACAAATGAGCAAATTAATTAAATATAACATGGAGCTGCACAAAAATATGGATTCTATGACTCCCTTAACAGATGTCAAGATTTAAATACCCAAAACAGGAGCATTTTCAGTGAAGAAACATTTTATGAGCTGGAATCCAAGTGGGAATTTTATACTATTGAATAATTTGCAGAAGTAATTCGTTGTAATTTAAATCTACTTTCAATGGTGTTTGTTTGACAGCCTTCACTGAAGTGTGAGAACTTGAGGAAAAAATTGATGATAAATATACAAAGCCCAATTTTCGAAGGTAGAAGATATAAACATGTTATCAATTGTATTGGTAATGTACACAGGCTTATTAGGCTGCTTGCACTTACGAACTTACATTTTTAGGTCCTAAACTAATAAGGCAATATTAGCGGAAGGGAAAGGAACCAGGAGTCACAGCACTTAGGTTCAGTACTTAAATCCTGTCACTCCTGTTCTGTGTGGTTAACACACCCAGATAGTGTTGTGGGTGGGTGTTTGTTGTTGTATAGTCTTGATTTAATAATAAGAGTACCAAAAAGCTGCTGCAATTTATTTTTCTTTGATCTCTAAATATAGAATCATAAAAATGTAAGGCTGGAAGGACCTCAAGAAGTTCCCTAGTCCATTTCCCCCTCCTAATGCAGGATTTAGTAACTAGACCAATATTTGTTTTGAAAACCTCCAAGGATGGGAATTCCACAACTTTCCTAGGCAACATATTCCAGTGCCTAACTCTTCTTACAGTTAGATTTTCTGATATCTAACCTAAATCTCCCTTGCTGCAGATTAAGCTGATTGCTTCTTGTCCTACACTTAGTGAACATGAAGAGTAATTGATCAGTGTCCTCTTTATAACAACCTTTTTACATACTTGAGGACTATTATCATATAACCCCTTAGCCCTCCCTTCTATAGATTAAACATATCCACTTCTGTTAACCTTTCCTGATAGCTGAGGTTCTCTAAAGTAAGCCAAGGATTATTTGTCTAAATACTATATAGATACAATGGATGATTTCAGGAAAAAGGCTTCAGCAAATACATCATTTTCAGTTAATTAAGAAGACCTTAATTTGTTCAGTTTGTACACAGGACAAACAGGCCTACTTAAACCACTTCAATACTATTTTTTGCCTTTGACCGATATAACTCTATTGATGAGCCAGTTAGTCTCCTAAATTGACATGATTTAAGGTTAATTTCTTAAACATTTAACACAGAAGGTGTTAGTTCAGCATTTGTATCTTTTCCATAATGTACTATTAATTACATGAATTGCAAAATTAAGATGCAGATTTTTAACACCCTAAAGTTTAGGAATGTTTAGATCCAGACTTTTGGCTTAGTCTGTCATAAAGACATGGGCTTGTTGTGAAGGATGGCCTAGTGGTTAAGGCATTGAATTAGGCCTCAGAAGAGTTTGGTTCCACTCCTAGCTCCATCACAGGCTTCCTATGGATCCTTCAGTAAGTCATTTATTCACATCAATCCTCTATTTGTGTTATTAATAAGAAAAATATATTGAATACTCTCATGATACTAAAATAAAGATAAAATATTCTTAACAGGTAGACACATTACAAAGGGGTACACACAAACTGTGGCTTTAAGCTATTGCCTGCATTTATTGTGAAATCTTGTGACTCAGCTACCAACCAAGTGCACCCCCCTTATTCTCCCAAATGGACTGGAACAAAAAACTCACCACCCTACTCCTAGGAAGTTTCTGGAACCACTGTCAATGGCACAAAGACCAATATTAAACCTTGTAAAATTTCAATATAGTATAAACTGTAATGAATGCTAAAGTTGTTATATCTCAGTACCACCTGTTTGCTTTCAGGTTAAATGTGCTCTAGTTTTTCAGGGGTATGTGCGAATGTATGAAAGGGGAAAAGAGTAGGAATGGGGTGACTATAGTATAAAGCCCTTGTCCTATCTCCTCGCAATATTTTGGAAAGAGAAAGGTTGATTAAACTCTGCAAGAATTGAATAATGAAAAATAAAGTGATGTTGAATTTGGCCATCTGGTATAATTTAAGGTTTTTTCCCAGGAGCTCTGTACTGTGTCTCTTGTGCCAGCATCACATGCTGCATTCTGTTGCATGGTTTGGCAACCATATAATCCCAGTTTAATGGAACTAGTCAATTATTTCTATTTGCAGTGACATTGAAACAGTGATTTCATTTTATTTATTTATCGTCAGCACCTTTTGTTTCTGATTTTGGAAAAAAAAGGAAGAAATAAAACGTTGTTAGGAAAATGTATGAAAATTGACAAGATTCATGTGAAGGCCTCTGCAAGAGTCAGTTGAATAGCTAATATTCTGGTCTGTAAATGACCAATCTTGAATACATCTGACTGTTCTGGATGATAAAATCATATTTGGATATTCCTTAATATGAAGAGTCTTGGTATGAATGACTAACAATTCCTTACAGAGTAGTCAAAGCTGGCCATATCAAAGTCCTGCTTGAAGGCATTTTACTTTGAGAATCACTAACATGACAGACCATATTAACCCTTCTGTTGTCTCAACATGGCTACCGTGTTGTGCTTCATGGTAAGTGTTCCATTTCTATCCCTTGTGCTTTTGATATTTTACTCCCAATTTGGGGTTATATACAATACTAAGGTATGTCATGCAAGTTTAAATTTTGCATGTAAATGATGTTTTGCAATTATAAAATGTCAAATGTTGTATCACAAAAATCTTGACACATATGCACAAGGGGAGATGTAAAGTACCTAGTGTTGTAACATTGTTTCATTTTATAATTAAAGTGACCCAACTCCATTTTAAATTAGGAGAGGTGTAAACTCATTGGGCCGAGGTGTAAAATGTTAACTGCTTTGTAACAACCTCCAGCCATGTATTACAACAAAATCTCTGTGAAACTTCATTTAAACAGTATCCATTCCTGTATTGTAACAAAATCTCTGTGACAAGCACCGGGAAAACCCCAGCAGGTGTTAAGTACTGAAGGCAACCAAAATGCAATCAGTATGTAACCTGAAGGCTTTGGTAAACCTGTTACTCGAAACTCAGTAAATTTCATTTAAGTAGTATTCAAACATGTATTGTAATGGGTGAGTCTTTGTCAACAGCAAACAGCAGCTGGACAATTAAGAAAAATAAAATCAAGTTTCGCTGTGTAGGTTTCGCTGTGTCAGGGTGCAGCCCCCAATCACCTCATTGCTCTTAGGAACTTCCTAATTGGCTAAAAAGTGGGCATATGGCTGTGAGGAAGAGAAATATAAGGTGTTCACAAACAGGAGGTAAATTGCAGATGTCCCATATCTTGGAAGGGCACCAGAATAGCTCTACATACAGGCTTGATCTACCTACCGTCTCTCCCCAGTTTGCCGCTCAAAACCTAAGTATAGAGCGTGTGGCTGTGTAACCTGAGTGTGACGGTATTTTCCACTCAGATGAAAAACCCGGGAATCCTACTAATAGAATTGGAGTACTGCTTTGCTGCTGACAAACCTCACCGTTGCAGTGTAAGTATAATAGCGTAAGTATAATCCTATAGTGTAAGCTAGCTTTGTAAATATAATTGTGTAGTTGTAATTGTGATTGTGTTTAAGTAGTTAAATCGTTGTTTTAAATAAGAATGAATGGTGACTATTTTTAAATTGTAATTGATGATGTATAGATTGTTGCAAGTTAAACAAAGTTGTATGCAAAGCAACCCTCGTCGCTCCTTATTTGAGGGATCCATATAAATCGAACCTGACAGCAAGCTGGTTCTTGTTGTCACCTCACCTAGGAGAGAGGTTTTTTTCCCACCACATTTTATTCATTTGGTAAAGTGGCTTTGTCTCTTTGTCCACTATTTTCATGTTTAGCACATACATTGTGATGGACATTATATAAACCTATCTAAGATACTTATATGGCTTCAATTGTGAGGCTGAGCACCTCACAGTCCTCACAATACTCATGCTGTACTAGTAGTATATTTACAGACGGGGCACTGAAGCACAGAGAGACTAAGTGATTTGGCCCTACTGGACCTTCCTTCCTCTATACAGTGGTTCTCAACTTATTTACCATCGTGGGCCACATATGAAACTCTCTATGTGTTATGTGGGCTGCATCCACATAATATATATACTACCTCTATGGTCCTGATGATGTCACATGGCCCACAAGTGACCTGTGGGTTGAGAACCACTGCTCAAATACACATAAATAATAAAAGGAGAGGAGGGAAGCTTTAGTTATATTGTCATAATAAGCAATAATTTTAGCATCTTTTAAGAACGTTGAGTGGTATTATAGTATCTTATATTATGTTATAATATATTAGAAATGGATATTTACATCAACCAGAATTAGTCTTGCTGGTATCTACGAAAAGAACTTGTAGCAGATCAGATATATGGAATAGTAACACTAGAAACCAAATGCCTGTGAAGCAATGAGATGCAGCCAAGAAATCTGTCAATAATTTTATGCACAGTGGGTGAGATACACAGATAGGCCTATCACAACGAGTAACAGCATCTCACAGGATGTAGTGTGAGTAGATTACCATGATGCAGAAAACAAAGATAGACTGTGGGATAGCCTTGAACCAGAAGAGAGAATTCAAATTTTTCTTTTTTAAAGCTTGTGTAGATGTTCAAAATGCAATCATTTCAGATTATATCAATCTATTGCGTGGCATCTCATTTTGGTATTTCAAGTGAGCAGAATTTTGTGGTCTGAGCTAGGAAGAGTAGAACTATCTTTTACTCCCAATTTGATGCCCTGTGAATAAAGCATGAGACATTTCCCTTTGAAGTACCATGAAATGAACATTTAAATCTGCTCAGAGGATTTCAACTTTACTCAAATTGTTTCCTTAAAACTACTAGTCAGGGCCAAGATTTTCAAAAATGGATTACTACATTTAGGCTTCTAGGTCCGTATTTAGATATTGATGTAAATAACCTAATTTTCAGACATGTTGAGCTTCCAATCTCTTGAAAAGCCAGGCAATTTAGGTGTGTAAGTATTGACTCAAAAACAAACTTTAGGCTCCCATTTTTAATCTAGACATTTAGTTGATTAAATTATACATACAATGAGCTTGATTCTGATTTCATTGTTATTAATTTTATGACATGGACTTTTAAAGTGATTTCCATTTTTTAAAAAGAGGAGCTTGTGTTCCCTCCACCTTGGTTTTGCTGATTTGCAATGTGTAAAAAGTGCCTAAAGTTTAATTCTAATAGGTATAGATTCTTATATCATCCTCTAGCCCTTAGTATCTGAGTATCTGCTATTAGTGCATTAAGTGATGTGGCTACCATCTGTGATGGGTGCTTCATTCTTTCTGTCTTCTCCCAGTACAGTGCAGTACTATGTTCTGGAAGGGCTTTTTGTTGGGAGATTGTTCTTTGTTTATATTTTGTTTTGTGCCTACGTGCGGCTGTTTATATTAGCAAACACACAGTCAAAGATGGGCATCTTACACTTGAACCCAAAGGTGGTGAAGCTTGTGCATGTCCTTGGTTACTGAGGAAGTTTCTTCCAGAATCTCAGATCAGTCCCTGTGAGATTGTGGTGGTGGTTTCTGCTTGATTTGTACATTAGAAATTCATGTCTTGTCTAGCTGGAAAACTACAACAAATGACTACATAATTAATGAAATTGCAATATCTCAGATGCTAAGCAAGTGCAGGAAGGAATCAGGTGGGGAAGGAATTTTTACTCAGACAATTTTAAAACAAAGTGTTTTGTTTTCCTCTTGGTAAAGCCCCTTTGACTTCATTAGATAATATCTTGAATAGAGAAAGCCTTTGTTAAATATTCACAGATATTAAGGCCAGAGGGGAACATTATGATCATCTAGTCTGCCCTCCTGCTGTCAAAGCTATGACAGGTGGAGTTATTAAACACTCTCCTATCAGCTTAGAGCGTCTTCACCACATGCACTACAGCAGTTCAGCTGCATCGCTGCAGATGTATATTTTGTAGGGTAGACCTGCCCTAAGACCACCTTAATAAAGTTAAATGTAAGAAAGATAAAAATTTATTATTAATTCAGTAGATTTGTATGCTACCATTTCACTAGATGTGCGGGAAAGAAAGAAATTCCATAGGGTGATTAGTCTAGAGTGAATTCATCACAGCAGAAAGTGTGATACTTCATCTCACAAATGAAATACTCTCCATTAATAAGTTCACTGTTATTGAATCAATTCTAATAATGCTTTTCTTGAAAGTGAGGTTGAGCCATCCATTCAGAAAAAATGTCAGGTATTTCCAAACATAATGAAAGGCCTCCAGGTAGGCTAGGGTAATTTCCAGCGAACTTTGAAAATGTCAGGGATTTACTTTGGCAAGATTTCTCAGGATTTACCATCAGTAAAGTTCAAGATCTAAATGGCAAGGAATATGCACAAGTTCTGTAGACAGATGGTGTGACAAAAGCAACACCTGGGTCCATATATGTCCACCTTAGACAGTCTTTGATCCATTTGCGGAGAAGGGTATAATTGACTGAATGACTAGAATTATAGATCAGTGACAGAGCCAACTTTTGGAGAAAGGGGAATACAATTAAATATTCACTTCTACGTTTTGTACTTCACTATGTTGGCGGTAATGTTTGGTCCATGGAGGAAGTAAGAGAAGCCTGAGGGTGACTGGTATCTCTTGCTACCAAAGCCATTATGAGCCTCACTGCATCAGGGACTTTCCAAACCGCAGGAATGCCCTGACTGCATCCCTAAAACATTCTCTGCCCAGCCCCAAATGCTCTTGCATTGGGAAGGGGGGAGTTCTAAACCCAGATGAAAACACCTTTGTGCCAGGGTAGCATAGCAGGTAGAAAGGACTGCAGCATGTGTGAATTCCCCTCCATGTCTCTAGCTATCATCATGTTGCCCAGCCCTCCCTAATCTTCCACATCAACTTTTTACCCATACTCAGCAACATTAGACTTGACCTCTCTTCAAGATGTCACCCACCTTTTCTCACTCTTTTTTTCTTTCTCCTCTTTAAGCCCTAACAGAGATAAACTCTTTCCAGTGCTAACTACCAAAGTTAAAATATTCACACATAAAAGCCTAGTGTTCCTTTCAGTAAGCATGTTAGTGGGGAAAAACCTGCACACAGTAGCTGTTCAAAGTACAGAAACTTACCCCACAGAAAAGTGAGTAATATGGTTTTTCACCCAAAGTAAAGGAGCCATATAAATCTTTCAGCACCATGGAGGTTGTGCAAAAGGCTTTGCACTGTGAATTTCACCCTGCATTAGAAAGAGGAGAACTTTTTAAAACCAGGATGGAACATCTTTCAGAAATTTTTATGGTAGACTTGTGCGTGATTGGGGCCCTTGGAAGACAAGCCTCCATAGCATTGTGATATGGTCGTATCTAGGAAGACAGATAGATTTATTTATTTTCTGGAAACAGTATGAACATGGTGAATTAACCAATTTAATCCTGAATATTAATTTAAAAGCTGTAAATAGATATTTCATATAATAGAAAAGAGAATAGGTTCTACTTTTAAAACTTTTTAGCTATTATTTTCTTTCATTTGACAAGGTCATGGCCCATTTCCCCTGTCCCTTCTGGTAGGGTGTGGACACTAAACATAAAGATGATCACAGTAAGAAAATAGGATTAGCAGTGAGAGAAATAATATGCTTCTGAGACATTACGAACAAATAATCTAAATTGGAAACCTGCTATAATGAGCTTATGATAATACCAAAAATATAAAGCCTGTGACAATCAGTGTCTTCTGCAATTAGTGCTTTTATTCTTCAACCAGTTGTAAGAGTATATTACTACTGACCAAGATAGTACAACAGTGGAAAAACCCACTCTAAGATAAACTTGTTGGTTCTTTCACTTCGGTCACTCCTGCAATGCCACCTGCTGGCTGTTATATACAATATGGTCATTGCCAATTTTAGAGAAAAAGTTCACCCATCAACCTCTGTGTTTCAAACAAAAGGTTTCTTGTAACTGAATTCAGTAATTTCCAAAACCTCCACAAAAAGCATTAACTAAATGCAACCCACTATGGAATAGGATATGTTTTGAAAAAGCTGATTCCTGTTGTTTGTTGGTCTGTACACAGGGATTCTGCAATTAGAAATGTGCATTTGAAATATGTCAAAGGGCAGGTGTGGTGAAAACAGGAGTAACATAATTTACTTTGCACTTTTACCCATTTCAAACGACTATAATTTTGGCCTTTAATGTTTCCATTAATAATGTACGCAGAGTTCTTGCCACTAACAATAGGATTTTCAAAACCACTCAATGTTGGCCTAATTCTTCTACTGACTTTACTGGTGAAACTTCCGTTGACTTAGGCCAAAATTAAGTATTTTTGAAAATCCCACCCTGTATGTTTAAGTGATGATGATGTATTTCAAATTGATTAAACAGTATGTCATTCTTGTTATCATAATGTCTTTTAGTGTTTGCAGTTCAAATATTTATTATTTATGATTATTTTGAGATATATTATTGACTCCAGTGATAATTTCCCATTCTAAGTCTAGGGAATCTCTCTCAGGCCATTAAAATCTTTCAACACAGAAAAAAGCTGTTGAAGTTCAATTACTGAACATAATTTTTCACTATATGAACATATTGCACATAAATATGAATATGCATCATATGCACCTTATGAACATATTGCCATAAAATTCTGCTCTATGGCAGCCAGACGGGCCGCAATTCAGCAGATCACTATAGTTCAGGTGGAAAGTGTAGAGCAACACATGAGACCTTTGCAGTTCTGTTTTCATCACAAAACTGCGAGAAGCAGGCAGGTTCGTGACTATAGAGTATAAAAACATTGGAATTGTCATAACAGTTAGGTCCATCTATTCCATTCTGTTAGTGACTAGATCCAAATGCTTCAAAGGAAGACGCAAGAAACCTCATTGCGATTGACTTTTGTTCTGAAGCATGAAGATTGATAAACCAATATTTTCATCAGCACATGTTAACGGTGGATGATTTTCCTCCATATAAATGTTAAATCCTTTTTGAAGCTTGCTAAGATTTTGGCCTGGATGATGTCTTGTGGCAGTGAGTTCAACAGGCTAATCTGGTGATATATAAAAATTATTTTATTTTATTACTTTTAAATGAGCTTCTTTGAAGTTTCATTTACTAGGCCCTTTTTCTTTTATTAAAAGGGGATAGGGAGTAAATAGGAATCCCTGACTGACTTTCCCTATATCATTCATTAGTTTGTATGTCTTTATTATATCCCTTTATGCCTCTCATCTTAAATTAAACAGTCCCAGACTTGTCACTCAAGTCACCTGGAAAGCTTTCCTTGCTTCTAATTATTTTAATCGCCTATCTCTGGATCCAATCTATTATTTTATCGTGGCAGTATGATCAGAACTGACTACAGTAATCCACGGATTTATATAGAGGCGTTATAATATTTTCCATTAATTTCTACACTGTTCTTTATGTATCGGAATGCTTATTTCTGAGCATCATTGTAAATGAAGCAGGGGTTTTCATTATGCTGTCAACAATGATGCATAGACTTTTTTTCCTACAGGATTATACTCAGTTCAGAAATATGCTGTGTGCATTAGTAGTTCAAATTATTCTTTCCTATTTACATCACTTTTTAGTTGTCAGCATTGTATTTTCTCTGTCATGCTGTTCATTCCCCTTCATTTGTGTAGGTACCTTTGAACTTAAATTGTTGATGTGGTTTAATGTTCATATTGTGGCTGCACGTAAAGATCTCAGCCAGATTGAGGATACATTGTTCTGGGTGCTCTGCATACATATATAAAATGGCAGTCCCTCCCCCCACGGAGTTTACAGTTTTAAAACACCTGTAGTCTTGACTAACCTAAACAATACTTATGGTGGGGGAAAGTCTTGTGAAAGAATTTGTACTTTTAAAAAAACATGTCTATCCAAAGTGCACACAAATGCTATATTTATGTTTTTAAAACTCCATGTCACTGATTGTATGTGTAATGTTGTGGGTGTGAATTTTGATTAGTGTGTTTGAAAAAATCTTCCCAGAGCGTTACAGCCACAGATCTGGTTAAGCTCTCACTGCTGGACACTCCCCAGGCTTCTGTGAGGTGATTGTAATGCAATCCTGGGGCTGGGCAGAGTTTAGACATTGTCCCTGGCTGTATTCAAAAAGAAGAAGAAACTGAGGCACTGCTGAAAGGTCCTGTGGTTCAAATCCCTGCAGGGAGAAGAGAAACGGAAGCTGGTAAAGTCTACTGCCAAACACACTTTTCCTGTCAGAGGGTGGGAAAAGCACCAGATGGGTGTAAAACAACTACTTTGGGAAATGCAAAGAGATGGAAAGGGAAAACTTCCCCTTAGTCTGCAGCTTCAGGGTGGTCATTTGAGATGTAATTGAACCCGAGAGGCCAGGGGGAGAAAGCACAACTCAACTGGTCTCAGCAGGTGTGAAGGAGAAAAGGACTTGGCTTGTGGGGAAATGGGAAGAAACCACCTCAGCCTTGAACAGGGACCATTTCACAGAGGCACTGTAGTGCTAACAGGCACTCTGCAAGGGAGCAAGCCTCTTGTGGCTACCCCAGCCCGTCAGAAGTGTTGTGGTGACAAGAGCATATGGGGAACCATTAACTTTTCCCCTTTGTGCCCCTTCCATGCGATAAAAAATGAGGAAATTAGTACAATATAGGTGGGAATTGAGCTATAATATTTTCATGAAATTGTATATAGATGTGATCACTGAAACTGTTCACTGAGTGAATATATGAAGTTTGAAATAAGAAGTAATGTCAGATGTTTTCTGTAGAAGGTTGCCAGAACATCCGTGGGGTACTTGGAGAGTACCCCAGCTTTGTTTTTTATATTGAAGAAGGTGAGATGAGACAATGGTCTAAGTTGCAGTTAGGGAGGTCTAGGCTGGATATTAGGAAAAAGTTTTTCACTAGGAGGCTGGTGAAGAACTGGAATGGGTTACTTAGGGAGGTGGTGAAATCTCCATCTTGAGAGATTTTTAAGCTCTGGCTTGACATCTTTGCTGGGATGATTTAGCTGAGGTTAGTCCTGCTTTGAGCAGGGGGTTGGATTAGATGACCTCCTGCGGTCCCTTCCAACTCTAATATTTTACGATTCTATGACAATTTGGGAAATCATGTCTATATAACACTTATGAACTCTGTTTGAATTTGGAGGCCTCTTTACATATATCTGCGTCAGACTCCATTTTGAATATAGCATTTGTTTGCCTTCTCTGTTGTCTTTTCCCCTCTACATTGGACTGGAATTCGAAGAGGAAGTAGCACAGAGCTAACAGTAAAAGGTTGTTAACTTAAGTGCTCTTCCACTGAAATGGAACCACTCCAGACAATAGACTGGTTCCTACTTAGGACAATTAGTCTGTTTAGGTGGGTTGGTAACTAAGCAACAGATTAACTGTTCAGAGACTTTGATCAACTGATGAGGCTGATCCTGGTGCTGGTGGGCCTGGAGGACCCTTAGCCGAGGCCCCAACAGTTTGGGTTCGAGCCCAGTGTGCAATTAGCCCAGTCAGACACTGAGATGGAGAAATCCTTGTATAAGTTTATTCAGGTTCCCAAATGGCGCAGGGAGACTGACTGTCTCAAATCCAGTGCGCCAAAGCAGCAAGCCACAACTTTATTTATACCTTACTTAATTTCAACAGGGGGCTCTTTCCCCCTCCCTTTCCTTCCTTCAAGCAGTTACAGCCATTACATGCTTTTGCTTTATGGCAGGCCGACTGATCACGCCTTGCAACCAGCCCCGTGATTGGCTAGCAGGGATAGGGGTAGCCAATGGGTACTTTGATCCTGTGGCAAGCACGCACTAGAGCTGTAAACAGCATACAGGACCTGCACTGTATCTTATACTGATAAGCAAACCCAAATAATTCCCGTACAAGCCAATTTAATTTAGCTTACAGTTGCGAAACAGTGTCAGCGTGACCCAGAGGATGAGAGAAGAGGATGAGAGAAAAGGATGAGAGAAGGGGGTAAAAGGGTGGTGAGAGAAGGGGGGGGGAGATGGAGGATAGAGCCTAGCACAGGAAAACTTCATCGGTACTTGTAGCCTTCCATTAACCTGATTTACCTAGTGCAGTGCCCCAACCCTCCCCAACACCGGGGTTACCTGACAATGGGGCTGGAGGTTATAAAAAGAGAGGCTTTCAGAGCAGCCATTTTAGAGAGGAGAGAGAGAAGACACCAGTGATTCCATGTTCTGAATGAGAAGCTATGTGCAGGAGGCAGGAAAGAGGAAAACACCGGAATGCTTTTGTAGCGGGGCCCAGTTTAAGAGGGAGACCAACCAAAGTCAAAGAAAGCAAAGAAAGTTCCATGATTCTGAAGACAAGTCTTGAGCTGAAGGGGAAAGATTCTGGACACCCCACAGCAGTGGTTCTCAGCCCATCGGTTGCTTGTGGCCAATCAGCACACAGCTGCAGCCCAGGTGACATTCTCAGGGCCGTACAAGTAGTGTGTATATATTTTGTGGATGCAGCCCACATAACACATAGAGAGCTGCATATGCAGCCCACAGTGGTAAATAGGTTGAAAACCACTGCCCCAGAGAGATCTGCCTAAGCCCAAAAAATGTTCCAGCATGGTGAGGGAACTGGGACAGCGCAAAGACATATAAGTGTGTTGATGGTGGTGTTTAGATTTAAGGATTTCTCGCATTAAGTAAAGAGTAAATTGTATTTAAAATCTTGGGCAACGTCTGTGTGTCAATAGGCTTTCACTCTTGTGTGTCCCTGAAGAGGTGAATTGTAAACCAGAAAGCTCAGAACTTCAGCAAGATTTTGGGTAATGTGGATGAGCTGCTGGGGGTGCTTGAGGTGGAAGAGAGTACTAGCTTTAGGGCTTGAGAAGTTATAAGGGGGGGTGTCACACACGACCTGGAATGCATGCTTTGAGGCACAAAACATAGAACAGTTATTGTCTCCGCCTCAGCCCCATACATTTGAGAAATTGGGAAAGAAGGGTAAAAGGCAACAGGGAAGAACATGACAGATTCTAACCAAATGGGTGTTACTCCTCCACAGAGGAAATTTCTGTGTCCTGTTTTGTTGGTTTGTTTATTTTTTCCCAGTAAAACAAACACACAGGGACCCTCTTCCTCTGTTTCTTCCAATTTCAATTGTCAATAATACAAACCTTCGCAGTGTTAAGTCTCTAAAAGTGACAAGAAAAGGCTTAGAAAGTGGCATGGTCTCCTCATACCTATGTTCCTGAGAACTAGTTTGTTTGGTTTTTGGACTTGGGGAGAGAGCCAAAAGAAGAGGACCTGTTTTCTGTATGCTGCTTTCCAGCATATTTTTAAATCATTCTCAGGGATATTAGGTGCACTGTTTTATTTCACCAGGTAAGCCACTGATAAAGGGAACCTGGGAGGAAGTGAGAGAGAAGTGGAGTGAGGCCATGCACAAGTAATCTGTCCTGGTTTATACTCCCAAAAAGTTCATGGAGCCCTTATGTCTGGTTAAAGAAATTGAAAATCTTTATTTAAAATAATAATAAACATTTCAAAGTTCTGCTTAATGTTCTGTTTTTTTCACTTCAAGAATGGTTCATATATAACTTATTGTAAGATAACCTGCTCATCAGAGCATCCTTCCTGGAAAAAACAACGAGAGTCCTGTAGCACTTTAAAGACTAACAAATTTAATTTTTGCAGGCTTAAGCTTTTGTGGGCTGTAATCCACTTCCTCAGACATAGGGAATGGAAATCAGGTAGGTGGTGTGTATATATATATATATATATATATATACCGTCAAGGGGAAGGTACAACAATGAGCGGGATAGGTAATAGCAAAGTCCATACAATTAGAGTAGCTGAGGCCTATTCACAACCATTGCTTAGAAGGTGGGAATGTGTGAACAGTGACAATTTCTTCTTGTAATGAAATAACCATTCCAAGTCCCTATTCAGACCCAGTCTGATTGTGTCAAGTTTGCAGATCAGTTTGAGCTCTGCATTTTCTCTTTGAAGTCTGTTTTTGAAGATTTTTTGTAGAAGTATGCCAACTTTCAAGTTAGCTACAGAGTGTCTTGGGAGATTGAAGTGCTCTCCTACTGGTTTAGGGGTGTTCCCATTTTTTATATTTGTGTCCATTTATTCTTTTGTGTAGTGACAATCCAGTTTGGCCAATGTACATTGCAGAGGGGCATTCCTGGCAGCCCCCAACCTGAAGCAAATACTCACTGGCAACCGTATATCATACAACAACAGTAAGCCAGGAACCTATCCCTGCAACATACCTGCCCACACATCTGCCCACACATCGACTCTAGTGACACCATCACAGGTCTTAACCACATCAGCCACACCATAAGGAGCTCATTCACCTGCACATCTACTAATGTAATATATGCCATCATGTGCCAACAATGCCCCTCTGCCATGTACATTGGACAAACTGCCAGTTCAAAGACTAGGAAAGCTCATTCAAGGAACAATTTAGTCAAAGAATAATGGAGAAATAGACTTTCAACATAGAATCATTTAGCTCAAGCTCAAAGCAATCAGCAATACAATAAGAACTATAACTCAAGGCCTGATTAGCCAAAATCATCAGCTATATCTTACAACACTTTTATTATTTTTTTAATTATGTTATGGCTTTTATTAACAAGGAAGGAAAGGTCATCAACAGTGCTATGAATGTGCAACTTTCGCTCTTCCTAGGTGAAGAAAAGTATGTGTGTGTGTGCTTGCACATGCGTGAGCACATGTATTGTCTATATTAAATATACACACTCTTTTCTCATCTTCTTAGGTCCATATTAAGACTTTACTATAAGATATACAGTATTCTCAAGCATTATACTTAAGAGGAAATAAGCATCAGAGCAGGGATAGATCTACAGCCCAATTTCTTGAAGTGGAGAATCAGGCCCTGGGTCACCTGCCCATCAGCAGATCATTTACATGCAGGATTCAGAAATGATACCAAAGTTTTATTCCAGATAAAGAAATTCATAAGGTATAGCTAGGATCATGCACTTTCTTCAATTGCTAAAAGGAAGACTGTCTTCGTCTTTTCATTTCTTCATTTCATTTCTACTGTCATCGTGGTTTCAATCACTTCAGCAGTGAGCTTTATTTGGAAAGTTAAGGTGCTCCTGGGGAACAGCAGTCAAGCACCTTTCATGAGGGCAAAGTTGTGCTAAGCGTTAACACAGCCTTTATTTAAAACACACACACACACCAATACCACTGCCTGGGTATAATAAATGATTTCCACTCCCATCTGTTTTTCCCCATTTGTAAATCCTTCAAAAACAAAGCGTCTGCCATACTGTTGATATTTCAGGAGTTCTAAAAACCAACACTGACTGTAATATCCGATTCAGAAATTCTGTCTCTTGGTCGCTCAGCCATCACCAATAAAAGTCATAATTAAAACCAAACAAAGATATCCATTGCCACTGCCTCAGTTATTAGAGGGGTTCATTGGTACATTTCAGTCTTTGCTAAGAGAGAGACTGCCTTTCCTCTTGAATGTTTATGCTTATTATTCACTCCTGGAAGCCTCCTGGCCTGAAGGATCCTGCAAGATAGTCTCCTAGATACGTTTTTCACAGCTTCACTAAATTTTACAATTTAAATATGCAGACTTCATCAGTCCCTGGCTTTAGAGAGAGGGTTCTGCTTATTTTGCTCACCCAATAACTTAAATTAATATATAGAACATATAAAGAATATAAAGAACATACACATCTTCTCATTCATACTTTTTAACCTCCTTTGTGTTCCACCATTGGACATCCAATTATAATGGATGCTTGTACTTTCCCTGTGAGGAGGAATAGGAAAACTTACCTGAACATTTCCTTTTTTTTTTTTTTTAACAGGAAAGTTTGCCAACTCAACCTGCTCAGCACAAAGACTCTAATCCTTAGGGGAGGCATAAACTGTCACAGTCATCCGTGGTCTTTGCAAACATAATAGATAGATGTTCTCTGGTAGCCAGGGTGAAATGGAATTTCCTGTTGTGTCTATTAACTTGTGAATTCAAGTTTAAAGCAATTAGCTCCATGAAACAGCTTTGGAAGTATACAAAGTGGCAAAGGCTTTGAGGAGGTGGCTGCTCCCAGCCTGCTGTGATTGACAGGTCTGGTGTCTGTCTCAAATGAGCAGTAAGCAGGAGTAAGACCCATTGTTCTGGACTTTTCTGCTAGAAAAAACTAATTTTTTTGCTAAGCAAAGATAACTTTGTTACTATTTAAAAAGCATGTTATGGTGTCCATTGAAAGAGAGAGTGATAGTTTTGATCCTGTGTTGTATTTGCTATTCTTAAACATATTTATAATTCAGTGAGCATTTTCCAGTAGGTTCTAACATAAAAAAATTATTACTGTGCTGTTGAGAAACATTAAATAAAATTTAAAAACTAGGATTTATGTTGCACATAAGTTTTCTGCTGCATGTTAGTCAGCAGAGGGAGTAAAAGTCAATTAATATATATGGTAAAACACTATTCCCATAGCTGTTCTGATTTATAGTGGTAACATAAAAATAAGAAAGTATCTTGCTATAAATCTCAGGACAAAAATCAGAATATAAGAATGGTTCAGGGAGGTTCACTGATTCAATATCTTTCCTTACAGCTTGTTTTCATAGGAGCAGTGTGTACTACCTGTAGTGCCTGTGGCCAGACACTAGCAGGAGGCAGTGAGGCCACTGGCAATATTAGTCATTCTAGCTCTCACAAGAGAGTATGAGGTTTGAATTGTGCCAACCCCCTTCCACGAGGAGATCTGTGTCTTTTCTTCTGCTCTCGGTGTACCCACACAGGAATGTTCAATGTTGTCTTTTGTCTTTTATATTTACTAAAGAGAAATGCCCAAACTGATAAGAGTTAATCATATTCTCTCCTCAGGACCAGTAGCTGGGCCACATCTATCATTTCATGCAGTTACTGTCTAAATGAAAAGAGTATAAAAGAAACAAGAATTAACTCTGTGAACTCTGTTCAACTCTCCTGAACTCTGTGAACCTTGCCTTTATATCTGTGATGGAACCATGGAATGATCAGAACTAAGATGATTATAACCTTTACAAATGAGAGAAACCTAAGGAAAACTTTCTGTGAAGAAATTATTTTCCCTATTCTCCCGCAGGAAGTCTTAAACCGCACATAGCAGCGAGAACAAAAAGGAGAACAAGATGACCTTTATTTCCCCACCACAACTGCTACCACCTCAAAAACTGATTTTTTGCTTGGTTCAAACTTGTCAAACAATATCAGCAAAAAGTTATAATTAATTTTACATTTTTGCCAGTTTCAAAAAGATAAATATTACCTGTTTCACAGGTGGTGTGGGGTTTGCTTTTATTTTTCTTTCTTTTTTGGGAATAATTCTATTCAGGGACTGACTTGGATACCTAATCTTTCTTAGTAGCTTAGGACATGTATGTTTTGATATCCTACATAAAGAAAAGTTTAAACAACGCTGATTTTTACATTTTTTTTCTAGGTTAATTTTTAAAGTCTAAACACTCGAACCAGCAGGATGCTGAACGCTGTCTTCATTCCAGCAAAGCACCTAAACGTGTGTTAAATATGTGAGTAACCCTTCAGCGGGGCTGAAAGTAACATGCTTATTTACGTGTTCTGCTGGATCCGTATCAGAAGACTCAGCATCCTGCAGTATCAAGCCAAAAACATTTATTTAAAAAACAGAAACTTTTTTTTTAAATAAAAAGACAGCTTGACACTAAGGAATTGAGCAGAAATGTGATGGCGGAGACAGTGAAGAAGTCACTACACTGGCTCAGTGCCACCAGAGGACTCTCCTACGTAAGGAGAATCCTTCACTATGCAGATCTGTTGGTACAAACTGGTTGCAGCATGTCTAAGTATCTTCTTAGTAGGTCTAAGGAACTATTGAGTTTCACCATTGTGGTTTGTTTCACCCCTGAGTAGATATAGAGGTGCTGACCATTCACAATTCCTATATAAGTTAGCAAGAGCTGTACCTACTTAGCAGTAGAGCAGGTGGATAATTTTCTGAAAGAAATTTCCTATGAGAAAATGGTGATTTGACTAAACTAAAAAGTTTCATGGAAATGTATAGATTTCATCAAAATTTTCAATGGAAAATTATCAATGCTTAATTTTGATAAGGCAGAAATATTTTGTTTGACTTTATTCTTACTTTTCTTCTATTAAATTATAATATGGAATATAATATAAAAGTTAAAATAATTTGGCATTATATAATTATATTATAAAAACCAAACCAAAATGTTTTGAAATATTTTGTTTAGCAAAAATTTCCAAGACTTTGACTTTTTGTTCCAATTTGACTTTAAACCAAATTTTGAAATCTCAGAATTGCCTGTATGACAGAAGTTCCATTTTTCGACCAATTCTACTTAGCAGCTTTGAAAATCAGGCTACTTATTTAGATGCCTTATTGGTTCCATGGGTGTAACTAGGAGGAGAACTTGACCCTTGTTATTTTAATCTACATAAGCTTCTTTATCTATAATGTCCTAGATGTTAATGTCAGAAAGAGATCCTATGAACATCTGATCTGTCCTTCCTTTCACAACACCAGCCATAGAATTTCACCCAGTAAATCCAATATAAAGCCCATAGCGTGTGACTGAGTTATGACATGTCTTTTAGACAAACATCCAGACCACTTTTTCAAAAATGACAATCTTGAGTGCTCAGTTTCAAATGCCCAGTTTGAGACACTTTTAAATGGTTTCATTTTCAGAAAGCATTGAGCGTTGACCCCTTTACAATGTTTCATTGGGCATGCAAAAGTGAGACATTTAAAAATCACTAGTCCCTTTTGAAAAACTTGCCATCACTGGATGAATTGATAGATTTTTAAGGCTGACCTCCAGCACAAGGCAGGCCAGAGAACTTCAACAGATAATCTCTGCATCAAGTCCATAACTTCTGTCCGAGCAATAGCATATCTTTTAGAAAGATATCCACTCTTAATTTAAAGATTTCAAGTGATGGAGAATATACCATCTCCGATGGTAAATTGTTCTAATGGCTGATTACCCTCAACTGCTTTAAAAAAGGCACTTTATTGCCAGTCTGAACTTTTCTAGCTTCACCTTCCAGCCATTAATAATTTTATGCCTTTGTCTGCGAGATTAAAGAGCCCTTTACTATCAGAATCCTAATCTCCTTGTATGCCCTTACAGACTGTATCCAAACTACTGTAAATGTCTCACTGTAAGGCAGGTTTTCCAGACCTCAAATCATTCTTGTAGCTCTTTTCTGAACCCTTTCCTATATTTCAACATCCTTTTTGATGTGTAGATACCAGTACTAGAAACATTATTAGTCTCAGGATCACCAGTGTTATATACAGAAATAATACCACCTTCCTACTCCTGTTCAATGTTCCCCTGTTTATACAACCAAGGATTGTGTTAGCTTGCTTAGCCATCATATTGCATTAGCCATCTTGGTCAAAGCATGTCACTGAGGAGTCTAGTTCACCTGGTTATCTACCCTAAGTCTTTTTCAGAGTTACTGCTACCAGTACACAGTGTGCCATCCTGTAAATGTGACCTACATTCTTTGTTTGTAGATGCATGACCTTATGTTAAAATCAAATTATTGTGGTATGGTTTATAGATGCAGCATTCACTGAATAGCCACTGAGTAAATACTGGTCTGAATAGTTTTCTCTAAATAAATAGCTTCAAAAGCATGCCTATACATTCCTTTAGATTAGATTACTGCAATGCACTATGCATAAGAAATTTCATCATCTCTACTGGCTGTTTGTGGTGTTTTCAGTGATTTTTAAGATATTGGTTTTAACCTCTCCAGCTCTAAATTGTTTAAGGTCTACTTACCTAAGAGACTGCCCATCTCCCTATGCCATACTGCTACTGCTGAAATCAGCATAGGCTCTGAACTGTGGGCATGGTAGGGAGATTTGAGTTTTTATGGATTACTGGTTGTGACCTGTCTGGGCCTTGGGTAGCCTATTTGAAAATGCCAAGATCAGGGAAGGCTGCAAAAGGAAAGTAGATTCTCCCAGAACTGGGGGTAACACTGAAGTTAGATTCCCCAACCAGTCACAAAGAGTGCTCCTGATTTCCTACACTGGTTATCAAAAAGTTACAGCAAGAAATACACAGGCCCCTTTATTGCATTTCAGTCTCTGGGTCCCAATCAGCAACTAGGTCCAGTAAAGAGATCAGTTATTTAAACTCTATTCCCTTTACCCAAATGTTCTCCTGATCCTCAAAGGGTCAGCCACATTACTAGATCAATATTTGTTTGGATCTTACCCAAAATACCACACTGCCAGTCTATCCTTTAGTAACTAAAACTAAAGGTTTGTTATAAAAAGGAAAGAAACAAACAAGATGAGAGATGTTAAATGATCAAAGTAATCAGATACATACTTCAAAGTCCATATATATCAGACTCTTAGCAGTGCCGGAGTTTGCAGGCTCGTACAATTCCTCTGGTGTACATCCAGTCTCCGTCTCGGTACAGATGGGTCTCAGCCCTTTGTTTCACAGCTTCTGTTGTAGAATAGTTGATTCAGAGGTAGGAAGGAAGAATGAAGACCAGCCAGAGATGGTGCAGCTGCATTTTATAGTTTCTGGCATAAGGCCTGTACTTCCTTTGTCCCGAACACAGCCACATAGCATATGACATGGAAAAGCAATTGGAGTTCCCTGTCCATAGGCATGTTCTTACATGTCTTGGTGACTCATAAGGTACAGCTCCTGGGTTCTTTCATTTGATTCATTGTACCTTTGAGTTCCCTTGATGGGCCAGTAAGCAAGTTTAGTTCTGCTGCCATCCTGCCTGGGGTGTCACCCAGATACACAGCACAAGTTTGAAATACTGATACCTACTATAAACATGCTTATCAATCTTAGCAGATTATAAACTTTCCAGTGGTACCTGACATAGCATATCTTGTAAGATTCATTGTAATTTTGCAGTATTGAGATCAATAATATATAAAAGATGGCTTATATTCCAGCCAGTGTCACACTGGTAACAGATGAATTGTACTGCTTCACTTCAGTTACAGAGGGGTATTTGTGATGTATTTTTCAGTTATATCAGGGGTACCTAAAGTGTATGAATAGGTGCCTTTTGTAGCATTTGTATAAATATATAAACCTTTATTTTACATTATACAGAATTATCTAAAACTCAGTGTATGACTGTTTGTTTGCCTTGTAGTTAATTCTTCTGTAAACCTGTATCTTAAATTGTGGTTGATATGGGTGAATTTTATTTTTCACTTGCAGAATGTTTTTGAATCATTAGACTTATCTTCTTGATGACTAGATTGGCAAGGTAATATCTTTTATTGGACCAACTTCCAATAAGTTGCAATCAGAAGTTGGTCCAATAAAAATATTACCTCAACTATCTTGTCTTTCTAATATACTGAGACCAACATGTCTACAACAAAACTGCATACATTCTTGATCAAACTCACTTTTTTCTGTCACCACCTTTTTCTTTGATAAGAGATGAAAGTTTATTAAACATTATCTATGTATTTCATCTCTATAATTTAAAACAAATTAGTGTATTGGCCAATCAGTATGTAGTATGTGCCCTGAACTTTGCATTGGTAACCACTGACGTTTTTAAAAACTCTGGATGTATGAGACAGTTCATTTCTCTTCACATGGTAGTATTTTCTCTTAATGCTTAAAGAATGGGGATTATAGTTTCATATAGATGCCTCAGTAATTTGATTAGTAACCAGCCTGCTAGTTCAGTTAGAATGCTATTATCTTGGATATCTTTTAAGAAGTCTGTAAGGATTTGACATTCAGTTGCTCTTTTCTATACTTTATATTGCTACATTTACATTTCATGCCATTACTTTATTCACTGATGATATGATTATTCCATTTTAGATTAAGCTTCAACAACTATTTAATAATAGCCAATAAACTCTGATGCAAATTACTGTAAAATGGAAAGAAATAAAATCTATTTGAATCTGATTTTAAATGATAGAAACCATTTAATCAGCAAGAAATATTTACCTGCCAATGTGTCTTTACATATTGAAAATCTCATCATCCGGTTTAATATCCCAGTTTAGCTACTGCTGCATAGATATAATCTTTAAAAATTGTTACTTCTGCATTATAAATAACTGTTTTATGAAATAGCTTTTTGTACGGGCACTGTTATAAAAGTGCTTTTGTTGTACATAGTAGCAAATTTACAATTATCATAGGGAAGAAAGGTGGAGAATATCTATTAGATAATCCAGGTAATCTCTTTACCAGTGCAGGATTGTTGTCTGTAGAACACCCATGAATGTTCTGTCTAACCTAAGTGTGATCAAGTCACCTTGGAAGAATTTTGACCTTAATATTAGTAATTTTTTCATAAAGATTACCTTAAATTTTTCCGTACTCAATTTAATCTCATTAGCTTTAGCTATCCAGCCTTGAAACAATGAGAGAATTAAAGTTGTTGATGTGTCTTCTAGTTTTGCATTAAGAGAATTGGTTTGGGAAATATGGGAATATTTTAATCATTTATTTATTTTAGTTAAAAATAACTTGACAACCATTCCATTATTTCATTAAGGAACCATCTTTAACAGTCTTCACAGCTTCTTTCCTAGACCTGTGGTCCCTACTCTTCAAGAAATAACTTAGGTCACCAGTTTAAAAACACCAATTGACTAAACTGTAAATGAATATGTGGCAAATAATTGAGAGAAAGTAAAGCAGAAGTGTACATTAACTTGTATTAAAACATCACAGGAAGCAATAGTGATACTGCACAACTTGAAATATCACGAAAAATATCAGAAAAGAAATATAATTATTTGACAGCTTTCTGTCAGTGGGAAAACTTGATCTTTCCAGTAATTTTTGTTAAATCTGATCTGCCTTTTGATAACAGATAAAGGCATGCGTTTTATTTTAAATAACTTTCTATATCATTACATCTACTCATTCGAAGCCCATGGTAACCGAGCACTGCTTGAGTGGTAATATTAAAGAACGTGGACAGAAAATGCCAAGGCCAAGGGACCAGTAGCAGGATGTTTACTCTACCCACAGCATGATGATAATGTAATGGTTTGCAATCAGTACCAGTATATTCTGTTGAGTAAGCATGTTTCTTATTTTTGGAAGAGTTTAAAAAAAATCCCACTGATGATAACAGGATGTCTGGCTTTTAAGCACCTCTGAAAATCAGACCATTTATGTAGATGCTTAATGGGCCCAGATCGTCCCCTCATGCATTAAAATCTATGGGAGAGGACTTCCTGTAGGGCATGTGTAACCCGTCCGTGCCCAGGGTAGCCCACTGATAATGCCAGGGTCAGGGCAGGCTGCAAAAGGAGAGCAAATTCTCCCAGCACTGGTGGGTGACACCACAGTCAGACTTCCCAACCAGCCAAAAGACAGTGCTTCTGATTCCCCCACACTGGTTATCAAGAAGCCACTGTGCAAATACACACAGCCCCCTTTACTGCATTTCAGTCTCTGGCTCCCAAATTGACACTAGGTCCAGTAAAGAGACCAGTTGCTTTAACTCCGTGCTCTTTACTAAAAGATTCCCTCTGATCCCAAAGGATCAGCCACAGTACCAGTTCACTATAAGTTTGGATCTTACCCAAAATACCACGCTGCCAGCCAATCCTTTAGTAACTAAAACTAAAGGTTTATTAGTAAAAGAAAAACAAACAATAAGAGAAGTGTTAAAGGCTTAAAGCAATCAGAGATATACAAATGATTTAAAAGTCCATATACATCAGGTTTCTAGAACAATTGTGGAGTTGCAGGCTTGTATAGTTCCTCTGGTATACATCCAGTACCTGGATGGGTCTAAGTCCTTCAGTTCAGTTGCACAGTGTGTTAATCCAGAGGCGTGTCCGCAGCTGGACAGGAACAAGGACACAAGGCAAAGACGAAGACAAAATGGTTTCTGTGGTTTGATCTTATATACCCTCTGTTACTGGTCATGTGGCTTGTGGAACTTTACTGGAACCAAAATGAAGTCCGTAGTCACATGGGCCAATCCTGGTAACTCTTTAGGTATGCCTTTAGCTTCTTCCCGGGCCTCTGGCTTCTGTAAAGATCTTGATGGGCCATTAAGCGGGCTATTGTCCTGTGGCCTCTCTGTCTGGGGTGTGTCTTTTACAGCACAGTTTGAAATACAGGATATCAAAGATCTCCATAACTTTCCTCACACATATTACACATGAACATAAATATTACCATCTTATTCAGCATATTATAACCTTTTTAACAGTACCTGACATGGCATGTCTTACATGAATCATTATGATTTTGACACATTAATGTCAAATAACACAAATGCCCCCCCCCTCCTAATGCAGCCCGCGTGACAGCATGCTGAAAGGAAATCCTTGTAGGCATTCCCTTGTGTTGTCCCATCAAAGAAGATTGCTCCCTCACTGTTTCCCCCTACCCTGAGGATGCCAACCAGCTCAATTCCACTGGCAGTATGTTGTTAGGAACCCTTCTAATTACAGCAACCCCAGATTTCTGGAGGAAGGAGCGGGGTGATACAGACCAGTTCAGAAGGACTTGTGAGGGAAGCAATGTTCATTTCTCTGGCCTGCCTTTACTCCATGCCCTCCCTTCACATGAACCTTATACTGCAAGAGAGAACCTTTCAAAGGGTCCTGGAACAAAGGGAGCTAGTACTGTGCTATACAGTATCCAAATCCTTCCATGTCCGGATCTCATAGGACACAGTCTGACTCTATGGATTTAAGGGTCTAACTTTAATTTTGGACCAAACTTCTAAAACTTTTCTGTGTAAACTGATAATGAATGAATCTCAAAAGAAGCATTCACAAAGGTGTTTTCTGTACACAATATAACAGTTTCAAATATTTACCATTTACCTTTGGGCAACAATACATATAAGGCTAATAACTATAAAGCCAGCAATATAAAACCCCATTAATCAAAATAAGCTCTTATCATGGTATGTTTTCATTTGCAGTAAAATAAAAACTTATCAAGTATGCTGCTTCTGTAAGAAAATTAAGTATATGAAAATAAAGTCTGTTGCATACGTACAGTACACACTGACCCAAGATGAGATAAGCATTCTTTTCTTAATAAAAAAATGAGATTGTCTAATAAATACATTTTGACTTATATTAACAATGCTGCATTTCAACACTACTAGTTATGTAGCAATTTGCTTCTAACACGTGCTCATCATAATAGTTACAATATTTTCTTTTAAAGCAAACCCAAAAAGAGATGTTTTAAGTACATTCTTGAACAGAAAGTAATATTTTGTGAGTTCTGGTATTTATTACTCAGTTTCCAACTTCTTAAAGGGACAAATCATCTCCCATTGAAGGTAATAGCTAAAACCAAATTATCTGATTAACAGAAAAGAAAAGCTACCCTCAATCCACTTCATGACAATTCGGAGCTCAGTGAAAGAAGTCTGCCACATAACAGTAGAATGTGTTTCTATTTTGTTTCTAGAACACAATTCCGCAGAAAAAGGTAATTATAGATTGTATTCTAGTCAAGATATACATGAAATAGAAATAGATTTAAAATGTGCTGAGCATCTGTAACTCCTTCTGCACCTTCAAACTGGACTTAACAGTTGGATTGGCTTGTAAAACAGCTTTTCACACACTACAAATGGAACTGATTCATGCCCACAGTTATCACACCATTACTGAATGCACTGGCTGGCTTTAGAAAGCTGGGAATAGCCAAAATAACAATTCTGTGGGCATCTCCAAATTGCTGAAAGATTTTATTTAAAATGTGTATGAGAGTTATGTGGAAAATAATATTTGACTAGAGATCTTTCAAAGTTTGCAACTAAAGATTTTTAAAGGATAGATCAGAAAAAAATGTTTTTATTTTAAAATTATTCTGTCATGATTTCTTGACCCACGTGGTCTCACATAGCAAGCATTCCAGAACTTCAGATTTCACAAACACCTTCATACACTCAAGCATAGGCTGCTCTTCTTAGAAATTGTAATTGACAGACTATCTTGACACTTGATCTTCACTGGCCACTTCAATGATCTGTCTCCTGCATTGCAATATTACAAACTAGTCCTGTCCAAATAAATCATAACTAATAATTTATTTGCTGTATTTCATCTTTTTTCATCTTTCTTTTTATTAAATGTTGATGAGCAGATAGTGAAAATTTCAAGAGTATTTGTGTGGAAATTGTTCACAAATTTCATCCCAATCTTTCCCTGTGCTTATAAATTGCACCTTCATAATTTATGCTGTGTTGATTACTAATGTAAGTCAGATGGTATTGTTTCTGTTCTTTTACCTGGAATACTGATATAACTATCCAATACGTTAATTTAAAATTGTGATGGTTAATACTGAATATACAAATGAAAATTCAGTTTTGCTGACTATTCAAGTAGTCAAGCTAAAAACTTGTTTTCCATAAGTATTCGCTGCTAAGAACACTTGACCATTCATATGTGCAGTGAATATAGAAAGGTTCTAAACACTATCAAATTCACATTCCTTTTCAAATTAGATTCAAAATTTAAAGAAATATATTTATGCTATTTGTGTCCTATTTACATATCCAAAATTATGCATTTTCTCTACAAGTAACACTTTAAATCAATTAAAACCTTCTATATAATATGAAGACATATGATTTGCTCTGCACTGCACATTGATCTACACAGTAGCTACATTCTCCATATGACCTTGAGGAACATCTCCACTCTAAATCATATCTACAAAACAATTTTAAATAAAACAATCCTATTTAACTTATTTTCAGGTATATTGAATTATCTTCCTTTTTCAGCAGGGACACTTTGGTTAAATCAGATGGCGATGGTGGAAGAGGGTGAAATCCTCAGGCTAAAGCATTCCCTGTAGGGAACTGAATATGTCTCAGTCTGTTCATGGATATGTATGTATATAGCCAGAGTTATTCTATGGAGATTTATGTGGGGCATCCCTATTCAACATCCATATAAATAAACAGATGTTTGGCTGTTTTGGGGGCAAATTAGTGCTCCCTAGACAATTCTCAAAAAGTAATAAAATGGGCTCTGTTTGAACATTATTTTGTTAAAGCAAGAGTGTAAGAAACTGATTTTGTATCTCTTTACTGATGTTGACATGACTTAAAGAATGGAAATTGATGAATTAATGGAGTGTTGGGGGTATGCTCTGGGTAACTGAATGCCTTTATATAGTCTGACAGTATATCAAAATCACACTGCTACATTGTTAACATGATTTAAAGTTCAATTTGTAAAAAGTGTACCACCAATATCTTCTTTTGATCTCTATTATAGAAAAACGGGTATCTTGACCATAGCTTTTACGTTGGCTTTCTGCCAGAGCTTCAGCTACAGTACCTCCACAAAAAAGTCTCTTCAAAATGTTATTGTGCATTGTGTATGTCAAAGAAATAAAATGCAATATTTAACAACATTAATCAAAACACTTTTCTAATAAAAAAAAATTTTCTAAAGAGACTTTCCCAGATAACAATAAAATGCAAGGAGAATTGATTTAGTTCCCAAACACATCAGGAACCAAAGGAATCTAACATTGAAGCTCTGGATTTTAAAACAATAAATGTACAGAAAATAATAGAAGGACGTAATTACAATTGTATATTTCTGTTTGGTTTCCGTATTTAGCTTCCTTCCTTTGTCTCTCATTTGCTGTTCTTGAACTCTCAACCCTGCCTCTTCCCTGATAGGAGCGCATGCATTTTTCTCCTGCTCAGATTTTGTGATAATTAGGTTAGCAGTCAGTGGATCTGAGGATATAAATAATATTTTCCACCCAAAGGCACCTCTACAAGACAGTGTTCTCCCTTGCACAACTTTTGTAATATTCAGTTAAAGATAGAAACTGGGTTTATTGATAAATATGTGCTTTATTGAGTCCTTTTTGTTATTGTACAGTGTGTATGCATAATTAATGGTTGATTCATAGATTCTAAAGCCAGAAAAGACCATTGTGATCATCGAGTCTGACTTCCTGTGTAGCACAGTCCATAAAACTTTCCCCAAAATAATTCCTAGAGCGTATCTTTTAGAAAATCATCCAATCTACATTTAAAAATTGGAAGTGATGGAGAATCTGCCATGACTCTTGGTAAACTGTTCCTAAGGTTAATTAGCCTCTCTGGTAAAAATGTCTGCCCTATTTTCAGTCTGAATTTGTCTTGCTTCAATTTCTAGCCATTGGATCGTGTTATATCTTTGTCTGCTAGATTGAAGAGCTCATTATTAAATATTGTTCCCGGGCAAGTACTTATAGATTGTAATCAAGTCACCTCTTAACCTTCTCTTTGTTAAATTAAATAGATTGAGCTCTTTGATTCTGTCACTACATTTTCTAATCCTTTAATTGTTCCTGTTAGTTTTCTCTGAACCATCTCCAATTTATCAAGATCTTTCCTGAATTGTGGGCATCAGAACTGAACACAAGGTTTCAGCAGTGGTTGCACCAATGTCAAATACAGATATAAAATGACCTCTCTACTCCTGCTCAAGATTATCCTGTTTATGTATCACAGGACTTCATTTACTCTTTTGGCCACTTGGTCATGCTAGAGCTCATGTTCAACTGATTATCCATCATGACCTCCAATTCTTTTTCAGCCACTGTTTCCCAGAATAGATTCCCTCATCCTGTAAGAATGGCTTACATTCTTTGTTCCCCGAGTATATATTTACATTTAGCGCATATTGTTTGCTTGTACTCTATTTACCAAGTGATCTAGATCACTCTGAATCAGGGACCTGTCCTTTTCATTATTTACCATTCCCCCAAATTTTGTGTCATCTGCAGACCATATCTGTACGGATTTTATGTTTTTAACCAGGTCATTGATAAAAATGTTAAATGGCATAGGGCCAAGAACCAGTCCCTGTGGGACCCCCTGGAAACAGACCCATTTGATGACAATTCCTTATTTACAGTTACTTTATGGGACCTACCTGTTAGCCAGTTTTAAATCTATTTAATGTGTGCAATGTTAATTTTATATTCTAATTTTTAATCAAAATGTCATGCAGTACCGAGTCAAATACCTTACAGAAGTCTAAGTTTCAGTAATACCAACTAGATCCAGTTTATGCTCATAAATGAGCAATGCCAATTCCTGTTGTTTGTTATCCTGGCTCCTAGCATTGGTGTAGCAGCAATTCAAGAATTTCTTCGCTTCATGTCCTTGATTTCTTGATTAATTTTGTTCTCAACATCATGATTTTGTGCTAAATAAGTCCTCATATCTTCCTGCTTTTTATTCTCCCTTTTTGCTATTAATTTAACCTTCTGATTACTCTACCCTGCCTGTCCCTGAAGAGATTGGTCTCCCTTCTATTGAGGTGGAGGCCATCCAAACTATATAGCCCTCTCTCCCTATAGAAAGTGGACCAATATTCCACTAAATCAAAGCCCTCCACTTTTGAGTTCTCCTACCAAGTAACTTTATAGACCAAGTCTTACTTGCTTAACTCAGCTCAGCTCTCACTAGCAGTGAGAAATTAACCGTGCAGACATTTCAAACAGCAAAGGATTGATCAAAGGTGCACAGGCTACAGCCTCACAAACTTTTAGCAAGGCATTGATCAATGCTCCAAAGGCTTACTGATCGCTCCATGGCTCCGCTAAGCAGTCTGTATACAGAGAACAAAAGTTTCTTTGTTATTACTCTTGGTAATCAACCTGCTTTTCCTTTTGTTTGTTATATTTTTCAGGGAAGTGTACCCTCTGATTTCAATACAAGGCAACATCTGGCTGGATGAACGTCACTGAAGTGGGAGGAAGCACTAGTTTGGCAAGTCAGGTGCTCTTATTTTATTTTGACATCAGAGTGGATTTGAGCAGATGTCATTAAGTAAGGGAGCAAGCCAAAATTTATTACACTAGGAAGTAACTCTAAACCATGGGTTAAGGAAATAGTATTGCAATACATGAAATTGGCCTTTGTACAAAACACATGACAGAAGGGGTTACATATGCACTGACTTTGCAGTTATTTTATATATTGAGAAACACATTTTCCTTTCTTTGTTGGACAAAACATTCATTCTGCTTATGTTTAGAGTGTGGTTTTATTATATTAGATATAATTACATGAATTGATAGCTCTATTCTGAGTACTCTATTTCGAGAATCCACCATGTCTATAAAATGGTATCAGAGAAAAGGTGAATCAAAGGTGAATCAGAGGTCGTTCTGAAGAATCGACATTGGTTAGTGATGGCTGAATCTCTTAAAGGTTTACAGGTTCAGTTCTAAAGCACACAAGAGATTACGATATTTACATGAAAATTATCCAAACCATCTGAACTTGTACCATTGAGCTGCGACAAGAGTCTTTTTTGTGGGATTTGCAGAATTTCTTACTTCTACTACCAATTAGAAGCAGAAGGAACAGAGAAGAGTAAAATGATAAACAATGAAATAAAGTTAACCAAACTTTCTTAAATTTCAGAAAACATCTTGCTTTGAATTGAACTTTTCCAAAGTTCAATAGCAATTTCAAGAATATGATTAGGAGGTATTTTTGATACCACCAAAATCATGTAATAATAGAGAAAAGTTGTTTTAAATGCTCTGAGATCCAGACATTATTGTACATTACCTAATTATACTTTTGTGACTGTTCATTATAGCAGAAGTTGTAATAATCATTATGGCTAAGTTGCATAACAATTGGTATTGTAACCTTTTGGTTTGAATTGAACTGTTTTGTCTTTCATATTGGTCTAGGCTCATAGGTAATTTTTTCTGATTGAACAAAATCAACTATTTTCAAGTACAAGGAACGTGACTTTTTCCCACTTTTACAACCTATAGAGACAGTACATTTTTTAACACTTTACAGCTGAAATAACTCCAGAGTTGAAAATTGAAATTTGAACTGGAAATAGTCCTCAATGGAAACGGCCTTTACATGTTCTGGAGAAAACTGGTTTTGATTTGAACAGCTATGAACATCATGTTCTGATCATGCACAGCAAACTCTTACTGTGCTCATAAGGTGTACTTCTGAGGATGGATCCACAGTGAATGAGTTCCTACTTAAAGTAGGGAACACTTAAGATAATTCTGGATTTAGAAAGACAGCCAGTTCTAGCAATATTTCCTGTACTTAAATAAGGGGAATACTGATGGCTCTGGTAATAACTCTAGAACAGGAATGAAATTGCATGCCCTCCTACTGCTCATGTATATTTAGGAAACAATTTTAAGCCCTTCCATAGTAGCTGCATATTGAATTAATATATTCAGACTCTTGAAGACTCAGCCCTCAGGAACAAAGGAAAAGGGCTTGGAAAGGAAATCTGACTTCAGTTCCAAAGATCTTGAAAGGAGCAAAGTAACAAATATAGGGCTCCTGCAGACTTTGCCAGGAGTGAATGGGATGAAAGGAAGAAATGTAAGCTGTACAGAAGAGAGATGCATTTGGACATCCCTTAGCAACTCTCTCCTGGACACCTTCTAAGATGGGTAGCAGACAGGGTTCCATCCTATGGTCCATTTGATGTGTATATATATATATACATCAAATATATATATTTGGTATAAGGAAAGTGAACTGCTCTCACCTACTCATGCCAATATAGTACACAGGCAACATTTAAATAGGTACAAGCAAGAATACTGGTATGATATTGACCTACTGTCCAGCAATTCTACTGTGAGCTTGGATGTAATGTAATTATTCAGTGCATTTTTATGGTATATCTAATCAGTGTTACCAGGCAGTAATTGAAGTCTCTACCATAGTCCAGGAGGGTAGAGCTGTATCATAACTCAAGGGGCAGAGTTAATGTGCGACCTTAATTTTGGCATTCCTTAACTCTTGAGTGCTTAACTGTGCATCCTGAATGTTCACTTAATGTAGATTTTTGTACAGAATTAAAATAACTTCACAACAAGCTCATGCATTTGACACTATTCATAAATGTTTTACTGTATGCATTAGAGCAGTTTATTGATTTTTATGCAGAATGACTGCCAAGAGAGTATACAACTGAAATATGTCTTATTAATGTTTATAATAGTGGATTATTGGAGGATTTAGTGAGATTTTGGATTAATTTCTTATCTTGTGTAATTTAAATGATTTAGTGTATTTTGGATGGTCTCTCACATTAAATTAACTCAGTAAAGTTTCTCCTTTGTAGTATATACAAGAAATAATATGGACATAAATAACAAGTTTCTGAATTTTCATTCACTTCAAAAGTATAATCCATAGTTTGATTACAAAAAGATACAACATTATCAAGAGGGTAAGCTATTATGATAAGCTATTATGGTGGGTATATACTGGAGTACCCAATTTCACAGTAATTGAACTTTTTGAGGTTGAATCCCACAGTTCAAATTTACATTCAAAGACTGTAAGGGCAACATTTTCAAAAGTGACTTAGAAACCTAAGTCTTACTGAAAGTTAATGGGACCTAGATTCGTAAGTGCTTTAGTCACTTTTGAAAATGGGATGTATGAACTTTTGACAAATTTACCCTAAATACTTTTGGGAACATGGGTACCTGAATTTGGAAGCCTGTCGGAAGTTATGGTACCCAGGGGTGCATGGATACATTATTATTCTATTTCTGAGCTTGGGTTTACCATCAGCTGCATTAAATTGATACAATGATGATACTCTGAAGATTTATATTACATGACTGATTAATTCATTCTGATGAAAATACTAATTTTCCTTGTATATATACAAAGCCATCACCATCATTTAACGACATTACTTCCGATAGGGAAATTAAACCGAGGCTTTTTTCTCGTCCGTCACAAGTAAATCCACAGTAGCCAAATTTATACTGGAGCATAATTGGGGTAAAAAAGAGGAGAATTGGGCCATTTGTGTCCTCTCTATATTTCAGGGCAATAGTGCATAGATATCAACAAAATAATATTTGATATTCTACGCAAAAACTTCAAAAGATTCAATTTCTACATCTTTCTACAAATGCAGGTTTTTTTCAAGGTCCAGTGGTTTATGCTAAAAGTTTTTACTTCTCAAAATATAAATTTAGACGGGAAATATCTCCGGATTTCACGTAACATATTAAAGAGATATGGGTCTGTTTCGTTTTTTATTCTGCCCATAAAAAGTCAAGTGGCTTCCATGAGCAGAAGAGTGTATTGCCTCCTACTTGGGGATTGAAGGGATCTTTCATCACTTTGTGTTTCTTCTTCATTTTCTGTTCCTGAAACAATTGCTGGTGTTCTCATGGGGAAATGCAGGATTCAAGAGCTCTTGGAGCAGCATGGAAAAAATCCTTATGACCTCTAAATTCAAAAGACATGAATTGCTAAAAGATCAAATTCTAATTTGATTAAAAGGAGTTGTCCCTTTCTAATTAGGCTGGTTGAAAGTTTATCATCTACTGCAGACTTACACAGCAGATAGGCAGAAATATTCTAATTAATTTGTTTTATTGGAATTCTAAAAAGTGGTAGCCATCTTTAGGGCTAATAAGGAAAATGACCAGCTAGTCTAGCAGCATTATTACAACTAAGAATAGAGAAAACAGTTTGTAGAACTCATAAGTGGCTCAAACCTTTGCCCATCCCCCAATCTGACCTCAAACATTTTTTAACATTCAGTTTGGATATATGGACTTCCCTTCTTCATTCTCCTGAACTTGATTGCAATTGGGTCCAGGGTTATAAAAGTTTATTTTTAGAATACAAACTATATATGAAGACAGGAAGTAAAGGAACTAGTTATTACTAAAAGTTGGGATAAAAGTAATGTAAAAACTGCATTTGGATATACATAGTGAAAATAATTGTTAATCTAACTTGTTTACTGTTAATAACTGTACGGTGAATGTGTGGAGGCTAGGATTTAATTTCTTTAAATTTTGTTCTTGATATTCTGGTCATGACACAGCTACATATTGTAACTCTCAATATTAATAACATTTAAACATACTTGATTGAACATTTTCCCACTCTTAGGATGTCAAGCAAAACCTCTGACACTCCTCTGAAGACGTGCAGGGCCATGTCTATACTGGGATTGTGGCACATCTGTACTGGTTTTAAGATGTGTATTTCTGGCAATGATGTAAAAAAATTTGGCTATTGTCATTTCTTTAAGATATCAGTCCAAATTTTCTCTAGTCGTATTCCCCATGCAACACCAATGAAATAAACAGGGGAGCGTGAGATGTGAGTCCAGGCTCAATTTGGCCCATTATTTAGCTTTGGGAGGTCTAAATACTTCTAGACTGATTTATCTCATACCTACAGTGAGCCAAATCCTGCTGTCCTTACTTAAGTATCTGTGTTGCATTAAAATATAACATTTTCAAAAGCAACTTGATGATTTAGGGCTAGTCAACACTAGAAAATTAGGTTGACCCAGGAGTTGCTCAGGAGTGTGAAAAAATCCATATCCGAGAGCAATATAGTTAAGCTGAACTAAGTCCCTAGGTAGACAGTGCTAGGTCAACAAAAATGTTCCTCTGCTGACCTAGCTACCACCTCTTGGGGAGGTGGATAACCTATACTGACTGAAGAATCTCCCCAGTGGTGTAGGTAGTGACTACACTGAAACACTACAGTGCTATAGCTAAGCAGCCATAGCATTTAAAGGGTAGACAAGCCCTTATTCCACTGAAAATCAATTGGACTTAAATTCATCAGTGCCCAAGTCTCTTTCGAAAATGTAACTGAGATTTTAAGTCACTGAGGTGCTTTTGAAAGCTTTATCCCAGGTCTACACAGGTCTTCTTACAGCTTCAGAGCCTTTTAATCTTTCTTCAGGCAAAACTTGCACCCAGGTGAGTAAAGACCAGAAAAAATACACGTTTTAGAGATGTCTGATTATTACGTAGATTACTTTCATATTTCACATTATATTATATACACAAAAATTGTTATTAAGATTGCAGATTCAAGTACACAGAAGTTAGGAAATGTCAGAATTAAGGATATCTGGGCAATCTTAATTCATCCCTGGTGTGTGTATGAATTATTATAGTCTTTAACAGCATGATCACATGCCATTTTTGCCACAGGATCCCTGCCTCATCACTGCTCAAGATGGAATGTGCTCACAATGAGCAGTTATTCCAAACTATTTTCTCATTGTTCAGCTTGTGGCCCCAGACCTTATTTCCTGCACATTATTCAAACCAAAAACTGATGGCTAAGTTAGATTCAACAACCCGTCACAAACAGTGCTCCTGATTCCCCACACTCATTATCAAGAAGCCCAACACAAAAAGTTACACAGCCTCCTTTGTTGCATTTCACTCTCTGGATCCCAATCAGCAACTAGGTCCTGTAAAGTGAATTATTTAAAAACTCTATTCACGTTACCAACATATTCTTCTGGTCCCCAAAGGGTCAGCCACATTACCACATCAATATTAGTTTGGATCTTACTGAAAATACTATGCTGCCAGCCAATCTTTTAGTATCTAAAATTAAAGGTTTATTATGAAAGAAAAGAAACAAGAAGAGAGATGTTAAATGGTCATGGTAATCAGATACATACATATGACTTTAAAGTCCATACATCAGATTCTTAGCAGTATTAGTAAGTTTTCAGGCTTGTACAGTTCCTAGAGTACATCCAGTACCTGGATGAGTCTGTCAGTCCGTTCAGAGTTTCATTTGTAGAGAAGTTGATCCCGGAGGTAAGAAGCAGGAATGAAGCCAAAATGGAGATAGTGAAACTGCCGTTTATATCCTTGGCTATTGGCTTGTCCCAAATGCAAGCTCACAGCATATGGGCATGGAAAAGCACTTGAAGTCTCCTGTCCACAGGCATGTCCCTATACGTCCTGCTGACACATAGGTATAGCCGCTGGCTTCTCTTCCTGGGTGCACTGTGTAGCTGATTGCCGTTGATGGGCCATCAAGCTGGCTGGGTAATCAGTCTAGGAGTGTCACACAGAAACATTTCATCGGTTTGAGATACATATATAGCACACATATTTATCACTCACAAAGAAGATAGAGACATATAAACCATATTACCATACTTAGCAAATTATAACTTTTCCAATGATACCTTACATGGCATATCCTGTAATATTAATTGCAATTTTGTAATATTTGTATCAATTATATTATAAATGATCATCAACGCATATATTTCACAAAGATCTGAAATAGTCATTGATCTGGTGGGTAATGTGTCCGATCTCTTGGGATTGGTAGAACTTCGTACATGGTGAATAAGATTTTAAGTAAACCTCACTATATACACTTGGCTGTCTGGTTGGGAGCCAAAGGCTAGATTGCTTAAAGGGAATTGTATTTGAACTTCTTGGTAACCAGAAAAATATTACCAAAGCTGTTTTGTTACTGGCTTGGTGAGTCTAATTTTAAGAATAAATCACCATTTTGGGGGATTATTTGCCCTATTCTTTGTATTGTGTCCTGATTGAGTATTCTTAGAGTGGCCCCTACAGTGACCCATGGTCACATTCACAAACATTGTTTTTTCTTCTCGAAATTGGGCCTATGTAGTATTATCCCCATTTTACAAATGGGGAGATAAAGCCAGAGATTAAAGTCAGAAGTTTCCACTAATATTGGGTGTCCTTTTATAGATGTCTAGGGACGTGATTTTTTTCATAGTACTTAGTATTATATAGCACTTTGTATCTTCAAGTATAGCTCCCATTCATTGCAGTGCTCAATATACTACTGCAGATCAGGCCCTGGATTCTCAAGGTGGCCACTTCTGCCAATGTGGGCTGAAAGGGGGAAGCTGTTTCCCCACTTGCTTGTTCTCACTGGTCTGCTACCATATGATGCCACAAAAAAGCAAACTTTGCTGTGCTTTTATTTCTGCTGTTGTGCCTAATCCAGGTAAAAGAGGGCTTTTCCTGCACCAGCATGGACCTAAATAGTCCAACCCTCACCCCTCTAGTCACCTGGGGGAGGGATGGGTCAGCATCCCCACACTGACCTTGTCTGAAGCTGCTTCAGCCAGTTGCTCTAGCTCCCTAGCCCATAAAGGGGCCACATACCTTTTCCTTCACACCAGAGAATGGTCCCCCCTACTTTACATGTAGTGAGGTCATTATCCCCGGTTTACTGAAGAACTGGGAAGGAAGTGACTTGCCCAAGATCACCCAGCCAGCCAGTGGCAGAACTAGGAATTGAACCCAGATCTCCTGAGATCCATTCCAGCATCCTATTCATTAGCCTGACCTTCCTTAACAATTAGTGACTACCATTGAAAATATTTAAGTGATTTGTTTCGCCTCACACAACAACTGTGTTGCAGAGACAGGGGTAGCAGCTATGAGGCCCTCCTTTCTTATCCTGCAACCCCACATCTCTTTCACTACACACCTTTCAACTTCTGTAACAAATAGGGCAGGGGCCCTAGATAATTTCTTTTCTACAACACTCTGACTTATCCCCTGAGCAGGTCCACCCTGTGCACGGAATGATGCAGGGGTCTTGTGGAAAAAATAGCATGTGATCACGTAGTTAAGGACTGTAACATAATGCATATGCACAAAGCAGCACAGCACCTTAATTCTGACGTTTTCTGACTTCTGAATGCTTGGTTTTGCCACCTTAATGATGTTTCAGCATTGATTTTTGTGTAATTTCTTAGGTTTTTTTAAAGCAAACTGATGAAACAGAAATTGTTGTGTGCCATTGTTTCGCTACAAACAGGTTCATCAGCAAAGTTGGAACCTTTATGGTCACCACACAGAGCTTAAGCTAGCCTAGTGCCTGATTGCAGTAGTAGGTCATTATCCTGTATGTGGACTGGCACAAGAGGGGGATGAGGTTGAAACACACACTTTGCCAGTGGATTGCTCAGGAATTGTTCACAGCAGAGGAATGGTGAGTTTTAGGTATCTTGAGTGACATTTCAGACTCTGGAGGGGAGTGTGGGCACAGGTTCTTCTGCATGTTACTCGCAAGCTTGACCACTTCTGTCCCACCCCCTCACATTGTGTCCCTGTCCAATTCCTCTCTTTTCCCAACTGACCAGCCACCAGCTGGTGGCTCCTTGCCCCAGTCTCATTCTCCTTGGCTACCCAGTCCCAGTATCCACCCAGCAGACTTCTCATCCCAGTCCTAGTCTCCCCATCCAGGCTCCCTATCTGAGTCCCCAGTCCAGAGTAGCCTGTGAAAGTCCTTCTGAGTTTCCATAGTCTGAGGCTGGAGCATGTCCAGTCACACTGTGTAGCCCAGGCAATACGAGGAGCTGTGAGAGTCTTGAGCATGCTCAGAGAGAACAGACTAGTCAGATATTTTAACCATTCAGCTCTAGAAAGTCTGAAGATTTTACAAAGTTTTATAACTTGGCACATTTGGGCGGATCCCTGTGTCAGGCTGGCTGGATTCGGGTGGGGGGGATTTATTCTATTTAACATCAGTATGTCAAAACCATAGTAATCCATGTGAGATGTGGGGACTCAGAAGCACTGTTTGTGGCTGGTTGGGAAGCCTGACTTCAGTGTCACCCACCAGTGCTGGGAGAATCTGCTCTCCTTTTACAGTCTGCCTTGACCTTGGCATTTTCAGGTGGCTGCCCTAGGCACGGATGGGTCACACCCTGACAAAAAGATTATCCACTTCCACCCCCCGTATTTCCAGGCACTGCTGCAATGCACGAGGACCCTGTTCAAGGAAAATGTTGCAAGAATTTTTGAATAGTGGCAAAACAACATATTTTTCCTTATCTTCATTGTCAGAAATAGCTGAACTGGTGTGAGCGAAATTTTCCAGAAAAAATAGCTTCAGGCAAACACCTGACATGGAAAACTTCAACCCAGATGGTTAAAGCTTGGCAATGTTACATCAACTGAAAACAGGATCTTATAATGGGAAGTGCTGGGCTACTATAGAGTTTGGTATTTATCTCACATTGGCAAATGTGGCAGTGATTTCTTTTAAAAGTTCATTCATTAAGATATTTTTAACATGACTCTATATCCTTTAGCAAGAATTAATGCATATTACTGATAAATGTTTATTTTATCTATACACTCTAGCAGAAAAGTGCACCTTTATTTACACAGGAAGACAGGTTAAGAAAATACAACCTTAGTTTATTTTTTATACTTCAAATAATTGCTATTTCCTTTGCACAGACTATAGATTTAGAAAAGATGACACGTCATAAATGTCTTTTGTTAAAGTTTGAAAATATAAGAATCTATTCCTGATAATAATCATTGGTAGAATCACAGTTTAAATGGCTTCATTTATCCACAAGTTCATATATTTATTTATCTGGTGTCATAAATGCCTCAAAGCTTTCCATTCTAAGAAAAGCCTTGTCATCTATCTGATTTTGATAACTCAAGTTAATATTTTAAAACCATGCTAATTCAACACTTCAGTAATACCATAGCTTTCTCAAATAAATGTTTCTGAAGTTATTTCATTATTGTTGTTAATAATAATACAGTATCAAGGCCCCATGTATATGCCATTAAGTGGCTGTGCAAATAGCCATGTGATGCAGCTTACTGTCAAGTTGCTGTATAAATCCCTGTTTGTCCTTTAAAAAGACAAAACATTGCTGCCTCATTCTGCTGTTGAACTTCTGCACCCAATGTTTGGTCTCCTATCTCCATGTCTGTGTTTTTCTTTTGTGGATTCCACACAAAGAGGAGTTCAGTAGATTTCCTGTACAGGCTCCCGTGCTGCCACCCTTATTAGGATATAGTGGGAAGCAGCGAGAAGATATTTCCAGTCTAAGGACAAAGTGGACACTATCCTGCTCATATAGGGAGCAGAGTTCTCTGGGTCTCAGTAAAAGGAGGCATGTGGGTGAAAAGCAAACACTCTTCAGGAGCTCCTAAGGCTCCACTGCTGCATGCCATAGTAACTCTACATGGGGTAGACTATGTGGCTGGTTGAAGTGTTAGAAGAGATGTGTAAGTGAATAGCAGATTGGCATGTAGTACTAAAGAAGATGAGAAAGTTTCCAGGAAGTTATGGACACTGTGAAGACTTTCTAAGTTTCTCCACAATAAAGTCTGACTGCCATAAATTGCCTAATTTTAGTGACTTGTGTAACATAAACTAGGAGGCTTTGCCATATTGAAACTATTGAGTTTTTCCTGTTAGTGGGTCAAACCTATGGAGATTGACTGAGATTAAAAGCACCCAACACATTGTCCCGCGTTCTCTTGAAACCTGGCTCATATAATACTAAAAGCCTGCAGGCCTCAAAAAACATGGTCCAAATTTCAGGATTGTAACAAAGTCCTGTAAAAGGATGTTGTATGTATTTTTTCTTTGTTACAGTTTTACACAATTATGATATTAATACGAAGGCAAGTTGCTGGTGGTATCTTTTATAGGACTAATTTTGCTCATGAAAGATGTAATTAGCATCAGAGTGTTACATTCAATGACTGTTTAATGGCAGGGCCTAGAGATGAATCCCCAAAGATTTGCAAGGACTAGTATGTCAAGCCCTGTGTCTGGGCTGCTAACCAAAATCAGTACCTCACCAGACTGCTGATAAGTGTCAATCAGGACTGGTCTACGTACAGAAGATGCATCTGTTTAATTTAAATCTGATGCAGCTTTTGAGTGTGGACTTACTTATATGGATTTAAACTGGTTATATCAGTTTATATTCTTCCTGTAAATTTACCAATGCAGTCCAAACCAATATAAGCCAGGTTTAGACAGGTATAAGAGTCTATACACATATTGCATCTGCTTAATTAAATAGATATCTGCTAGTTGATTTCTTGGGTGGAGAAGTTAATTTCAGAAGATGTGTATTTGGAATAGAGCTGGGCAGAAAATGGTTTCCCGTCCTGTGAATATTTACAAAAGTTTAAAATTCTCTCTGTCTTGTATTAGGCTGAAAAGGCAAAATATCCAATACCTGTAAATCAAAATAAATAAATACATTTTGAGTCTGTCAGTGGGTTTTTATCATTTTGAAACATTTTCTTTTGATTTTGACCTCTTTTCTTTTTTAAACTTTCAGTATTATTAGCTTAAATGTCAAAATTAGCTTAAATTATTAGCTTGAAACAATCAGAATTTTTCAGTATGTGAATATCTAAATGAAATGACTGAGGAATTTGGAAACCTTTTTCTTGACATTCTTTTGAGTTGAGAAACTTGTTGAAACTGTCCCTGTGTCATGAATAGTTTTGATTTAGACTATTGGGCATTTTTTTTAACCAAAAAAATTTGTTGGAAAATTCCTGACCAGCTCTAGTTTGAGGCCTAGTACACCGTACTTGTTGGGGATGTGGTGCCAAATGTTTCTTTTGCCAAATTGTCAATTAAACATTTGAGTTAAAAACTAAAGTGTTTTACACAGTTTGACTAAAAATCTTTTCCTGTTTTAAGCGTTGTCTTCTCTGGAAAATTGGTGTGTTCTTATCTCATGTTAGTGAACACGTAGTAACCAACATGAAAAAATCCAAATGGAGACAAGACATATAGATAGTTTTTACCTCAATGTAGCTAGTTAAGATAAAACCTCAGATGTGTGGTGTAGAGTTGATCTCAACTAGCTATACTAAGTAAAAAGTACTTGTTTCATCTTCATTAAAGATTTTCATAGACAGTTAATTTGAGATTGCTATAAACACTCTTTTTTCTAAACATAGAGCCTTACAGACTAGAAAAGAGTGGATTTATCAAAAATAAACAAAAAAACTCACCCTCCACAGTTCAAGCCTTCTTTATTCATCAGAAAGAGGCAAATATGGGCACAATCATATTTTTTTCTTTACAAGTTATCTTATACCAAGCTCACTGACTGGTTAAGTCAGTCATTTGTTCTTAGATGGTTGTATATGATCTCCAGAGATTCAAATATAAAGGACAAAGAACTACATTGTATGAAGAACATTATGTGAAGAAAGGAAGAATTAATGTCTTCTCTTTACTACAAAGAGGCTTTGTACAATGATTAATGAATAAAAGTGCTGTGCATTTTTATTAAGATGCAGGAGAGGATCATGTAGGATTGACAGTTTAAATAGATATGCAAGACCCCTTTTGTCTTTTCAGAAAAAAATCTTCTCCTTACCATGTCCTAGAATACTTGTGAAATACAAATAATTTACAAATAGTAAGTTATTGGTCCAAAGCCAACAGGTTGAAAGGACCTAAGAGAGTTTTGACAATGTGAGAAGAAATGTACACAATGAAAGCTTTAGTCTCTATGACTGATTGTTATATTTGCTTACCAGAATGACTACCACTGTAAAATTTCAGTGATCAGAGAGACTTGGTGTCCAAATCAAAAGTTTTTTAGATTTTTCTTTTCATGTTATAATTTCTTCCAAAGAACAACCATAACATTTCTTAACTATATGACATTGTAAGGAATGTTAACTGCAGAAATCATTACTTGGATGATCATCTGAAAAATTTCACAAGTGTGGCTTCCACAGATAAGCACACAGTATCTCTGGTCTCCAAATACCATAAGATCAGGTTTTCTTGTAAGATTTCATGTACTTGCTGTTTCTAACTGACCTGGGAAAAGCAATAATGAGCAATGACAGACTTTTCATAGTGTTTTAATAGGCTTCTCCTCCCACATTAGCTGGGTGATGGATGAATGTGCTTTGAGAGAGGCTGGAGGAATGGAAAAATGGTGTTCTTTTGGGGGAAGTGGGGTAATGCTTGTGGTTAAAGTTTGAGGCTTTTTTTTTCTAATGAGGCTTTGCCTAATTCTTTCAGATATCCCTGACACTATAGTATTTTTTTGCTACTGCTTTGAGGTCTGGGTGGAACCAGGCATTACGAGGTGCACAAAATAAAAAGTTAAAGTATTCTGAATCTCTATGGTTTACTGGGCTAGAGGCATGAATTGCTAGGTTTCACTTTATGGCCTGTTTTATTTAAAAAATGAGACTAAGATGATCATAATGGATGCTTCTGTCCATAATCTTTGATTTATGTCGCTATGTATCTGAAAAGGAGATATTCATGCTGTTTTTGCACCTGTAAATTAAGAAGAGTCACCAAGCCTGTTGGAACCTTATTACTTATAAGGTAATTTTCATTTTGTTTCTGGTCAGAGCAAATATTTGAATAAATCAATGTGCTCTTTCTTTGTTTGATTGCCTGATTGGTTGATAGGGATTTTATTTGTTAGCCTGGGTAAGTGCATGAATGAATTCTGTGCTCACATTTTCTTCCTTCTCACTTTTACTGTAATAAAATACATGAAAACCACAGTGATCTCTACAGGCAGTGGGATGGGAGAATGTGATTCTGTGCTATGGTGTTTATAGTTATCTTCTAATCAGTTTTTAACCATGAGAACTATTTCAAAAGGTAGAGTTGGTCAGCTTTTTTAAAAGTTTTTTCCTGGTAAATGCTTTTCTCAAAAATGAATTCTTTGTGTGTAAAATTGTTGAGATTGTTCATCAACAATGATAATTCTATGCTTTTTAAAAAAAATAGAGTACATGTTATTGAAACGGTGATTTTTTTCAATTATCAAAAATTTGGTTTTCAGTGAAATTTCCAAAAATTTTAAATAAATAATTAGCAAGATCAGTTTTGAACAGTGGGGAGGAAAATTTCAGACTTCAATTTTTCATAAAAATAGTATATATATTCCCAATTCTAGTATTCAGTTCCTGTTGTTGAGGACCTTTCACTGTACTTTTTGTCTGTGTCTTCTGGTCTTAGTGGAGATTTTACATATTAGACATATGTGATACTTAATTAGTGACATTTGGTCAGCTGTGTGAAACTTTCAAGATACAGTCTTTTCTAGTGACAGTTAGTCTAATGCAATTCAGGTGGCTATATTGATGGACAATGTTACAGGCATATTGATAACAAGCCTAAAGAGTAAAAGGTGTTTATAAACTTTCACTGTCCAACATTAAACAGTGATATATAGATTCAGAGTTATATTTTAACAGAGCCCTTTGTTTCACTTGGTACTTGCTAAACACCCAAAAGTATTCATTCATATTGAAAGTTTATTGATTAAATACAAAAAAGAACAAGAAATTAAAACAAGTGTTTATATTGAAACTGTGGCTGAGTGATTATGCAAAACAGATTTAGTCACATCTTATTAAAGTCTCTCTCTTTTAGAGCCTAAATATCAGAATCTCTTATTTTCAGACCAGGCTATCTCTGGTGAAAAAGGAAAAGGTTAATTTTACTCTCAGTCCTGATGTGATGGGCATTCTTTTATCCTGTTCTTAACAAACATACACAAGGTGGAGGGGAGACAGAATAGAAAAGATGAGAGAAATATGGCTTTTGTTGGTGTTTTTGGAACACTGGGACCATTGGCTAGGTAGAAGTGGACGCTTTGGTTGGCATAGTGATCACAACTATTTCTGTTTGGACTCTGGTTAGCTATGATCTGGTCAGGACCATCATCTGGTTGTATCCTTTTTTCTTAGACAAGACAGTTTTGGATGAATACAGTATAATTGACTTCAGGATTCAATGAAAAGCCAAGAAATGAGGATAGACTAAAAGGAAAGAAACAGTGAAACAGAAAATAACACAAGCAGCATCTTGTGTGCCTTTGTGATGCTGTTGATATATTCCTGCTTGTGGGCTGATGACTGGATGTCTTGATAATGTGATGACTTTCAGCACTCAGAGGGGAAAACAAATTTCCTTAAACAAAAACAAGGTTGGCTGGCCTTTAACTCAGGAAGAAGGTATTTTAGATTAGTTGAGATGAGTCAAAATGAGTTGCATTTCAGGCAGTACAGGGGAATGAGCTGGGGGCGGGAGATGTTTTTTAGTCTCTCTTTTTAAAAACAGCAGAAAAGAGTGAAAGTGGATGGCATATTTTATCCTCGTTATTTTGTCTACCAATTAAATCAATTTCCTTAAGGCTATACTTGGCATAGATAACTTTATTTCCACATTTTCTCATTTATCAAGTATAATCTTACTGCTGATTTATATCAGTACGCCATTTTGTTTGAACTAATAAAGTTTCTTTGTCTGGTTTTCTTGCACCTATGACAACATTCATCATCATAAACAACTTGATCTATTTTTCATGGTTATTCTAACATCTTATGTACTTTCACATAAATTCACTTTCACTTTGTAGGTCTGTTGACGATCTCCTGTAGTGGGTGGCACCGGTGGCTCTCCCTCGCTGTCAATCTCTGAGGCAAGCCGCACATCCCGGCACCTGCACCCTGTGGGGAGTCCAAAATAAAAAGGCCATCTCCAGCCCTTAGCAGGGAGAGCCTTGGTTTCAGGTCCTGTCCCTTAGGGATAGTAGTCTCTAGCCCTTTAATAGGGCTATCATGTAGTTCAGGGCCCCAACCCTTAGGCAGGGCGGGCTAGCAAATGGGAACAGTCTTGAGCCCTGTGTAGGGTGAGTAGACAGTTCTGAAGCCCTGGCCTTTAGGCAGGGTGGGCGTCACCACTGGAGCAGTATCCAGCCCTCAGAGGGCAAGTAAACTGTAGGTAGGTTTTCCATTCCTCTGATCATCCTGATAGCCCTTCTCAGCACCTTTTCCAGTTTGAATTCATCTTAAACATGCAAGACCAGAATTGCAATATTCCAGATGAGATCTCACCACCACATTGTATAACGGCAATAACACTTCTCTTTCTCTATTAGAAATATGCCATCTGATGCATTTAGGATTGCATTCAACTTTTTCATGGCTGAATCACATTGGCAGCTCATAGTCCTCCTGTGATCAACCAGTACACCAAGCTCTTTCTCCTTCTCTGTCACTTCTAGCTGAAGAGACCCCAGCTTATAGCAAAAATTCTTGTTGTTAGTCCCTAAGTGCATAACTTTGCACTATTAAATTTTATCCCGTTTCTATTACTCCAGTTTTCAAGGTCCTCCAGATCTTCTTGTATGATATTCTGGTCCTCTTCCATATTGGCAATACCTCCTAAATTGGTGTCATTCGCAATTTTTTTATCACACTCCCACTTTTTTGTGCCTAGGTCATGAAAGAAAGGGTTAAATAAAATTGGTTCCAAGACCCATTTCTGATGAACTCCATTAGTAATTCCCTCCTTTCAGCATGACCCACCTTTCAGTATGACCAGTTCCTTATTCACCTGTAGAGTCTCATGTTAATCCCCATCTTCTCCATTTTAACTAACAATTTACCATGTGGAACTGTATCAAATGCCTTACTGAAATCCAGGTAGATTAGATCTACTGCATTTCCTTTGTCTAAAAAATCAGTTACCTTCTCAAAGGAGATCAGGTTGGTCTTGCAGGATTGACCTTTTGTAACTCATGTTGTATTTTATTCCAATTACCATTTACCTCTTTGTCCTTAACTATTTTCTCTTTCAAAAATTTTTCTAAGACTTTGCCTACAATAGAAGTCAAACTAATAGACCTGTAGTTTCCTGAATCACATTTTCCCCCTTTCTTTAAATTGGTGCTGTATTAGCAATTCTCCAGTCATAGGATATAACCCCCAGTTTACAGATTCATTAAAAATATTTGCTGTTGGGTTTGCAATTTTGTGTTTAAGTTCCTTTAATATTCCTCTCTGGAGATTATTTTGGCATTCCAGTTTGGTCCCATTAAACTGTTTGAGTTTGACTTCCACCTCTGCTGTGGAAATTTTTACTTCTATATCTTTATTTCCATTAGCCACCCTGCCATTATCCGTAAACTCTGCATTGTCCTTATTAAGAACTCAGGCAGTGTATTTGTTTAGGTGTTGGGCCGTGCCTAGATTATATATACTCTCCACCCATCCTCAGTGTTTAGCATTCCCATTTCTCTTTCCTTGTTTTCTTTTTATTTATATGACTATAGAATCTTTTTACTATAGGTTTTAATTTTATTTGCAAGCTCCAACTCTGACTTTTAGCAGTTCTTACTTTTTCCATACATTGTCTGACTTCGAAGAAGTAGCTTTCCTTGCAGATCTTTCCCATTTTCCAGACCTTGTATGCTTTCTGCTTTCTCTTAATAACCTATTTGAGATGCTTGCATCTCTCTCCTAGGGTGCACACACATTCCCGATGCAATAATTGGTGGAGCGAAGCAAGACTTTACACTCAACTTAATTGCATTTGTGTGTTTCTCTGTATGTAATATGATTACTTTTGAAACCCACACCTGACCAACTCCAAAATTTCAGAGAATGTTCTAAGCATCAATAGGTAGAACCCTACTGCTTTTGGTAAAAGATAGAAAACCAGAAAAGCTTGAGTGGCCCAGCACTCTAGCCAGCCCATCCAGTACAAAACTTTACGATATATTCAGCAACTGATTTTCTTCTTTAGGACCATCAGACTCTCAGGGTTACTAAACTAACGTTATGTTGCATACACTTTTTAACAGTAACAAAAGAATTGCTGAATAACATTCAGGCTAAAATTATTCAGGATCTATGCAAACCAAGAATTTCTGTTTAATCAGATTTAAAGTATTTTCTCTGTCTAAGGAATAACAGCATAGTTGCTGAAGAATCTAAGTTCCAGTGCTTGCTCTACCTAGGATATAGTGGTTTTTGCAGTGATGTCAGCTACTTCAGGGCTTTTAACACAGCTAAATGATCCATATAGAAAAGAGGGAAAAATACCTCATGCTGTAACTTTCAAGTATCTTAACATTCCCGTTATTAACCATAGGCAGATCATTACTAAACAACCTTGGTTGCCTAGTTAAAAGTAAAATAGTGATGGATGTGATCAGCCATCTGAATGTTTCCTTTTTAAAAAAAGCCTAGCTCAGATGGACTCAGCAATCAATTTGAATTGTTTCTGCGCTCACTTGGACAATTCAGAGAGCGAAGGCAAAGCACACTTTTTCTCCTAAGACACCCATTGTCCTTTTGGATGAACTAAACTAAAACATACTTTATTTTAGGCTTAGGCTGCACCTTTAAGGCACAGTTCTTTATTAAGGTGTTGTAGAGCTGCATTGCTAGATGTGGGACAGTGCCACAGACTGTGTCTCAACACTAGACTTCTTCTCCGTTGTGTTTCCATTGGTGCAGCTCCACCAGTGATAACAACAGGAATGTTCTCTGTAGCCAAGGCACCAGAGTTTTTACCAGCATGTCAACTAAGTCTGCTCAGCGTTACACTTCTGAAATAAACAGCAGGATCTTATTCAGGAGATAAGGCAGTATGCCGTGTTTATTATGAATACAGAAAATATTTCAAAAAGCAATTCCCTAAAACACACTCTCTCTCACACACACATGCCCAGTTCTGCAGGAGGGCTATAATTACCAGTCTCTGTGTTGCCCAAGGTGAATCACTGGCCAGGTGATTCAGAAATGAGAGTGGAGCCGGGCTCTGTCGGGCGCGACACGATGCTCCTTGGGGTTTGCAGAACAAGCCCAAAGTCCAGGTTTCTTTTTCCCATTTTTATAATTATCCATCCCCATTTGGGTCTATGGATTCTTTGATGTCAGATAGTCTCCTTGTTTGATGTAACTGTCAATGACGTTTGATATCACAAGTGTGACAGCTTTCCCATCATTCTTTCATTCCTGGCTCACACTTTGCCTTATTCCTATCCTTGTTTTCCAGGGTTATCTTGATCTTTGGCCATCTGGGTTGTAAAAGTTCTTTAAACAAAAACATCTTCTCTCCCTCCTGTCCTTGGAGGCTGAGAACCATTGCCTCCGTAATTGCCTCCTTGCTGTCTTATCTTTCACAAACTCAAACTGCTTTCACTCCTCATTCATACTTACTAAAAATCATTCCATTCTTATTCTTAATACAATATCTTATACTTACTTAGTAACATCATAATATCCTAATACCTACACCAATTTTATTAATACCTATTTTACCAAAAAGAAATGAAAGAAATACAAATCTCAATTGCCCCATAATTTACACATCAACCGCATTCCTGATACGCATTGGGCACTTTCCTTCACTTGTGAATTACCACAGTTAGATTCCAGGATGTTCCCAAACATTCATACTTGGATGTTGCAAACAGGGCCCCAATGTGCCATAAATGTTAAATCACAGAATGTTTGGGTAGGATGTTCCCACTCATATGTTTGAGCAGTTAATTATCATGGTGGACCTGGGGTGGCATAAACAATCAGTGTGCTTGGAACATCCCTATCTATAATGCTTAATTTCATTCCTTTCAGTGTGAGGGTTAACTCTTAAGCTCCAAATAGCATCGATGGTCCGGACCTGCTCTGGCTCAGACCTATACCATAGTACTGGGGCCTATATCAGAGCAAGTCTAGACAAAAACATTACTGGTACCCTGTCTATACAAGCGCTCCCATCACTGCTACCACAAGGAGTGTAGCACTGGTAGTAGTGCAACAGAAGGAGATTGCAGAAAAAAAGACTGTACATGTAGACAAGGTCTGGGAAGTACAAATTGTCCATAAGTACCCTAGTATGCACGATGTCTGCTCTGCTGTATGGGCCAATGTAGGGAAAGGGAGCATGGTCCTATCACCTGAAAAAAAGAAGAGTGAAGAAAGAGTGAGCAGCTCTGTTAAGCTAACACATTATTTACAAGGGGGATAGGGTTGCAGGGATTAATCCAGCCCTGAGCTGCTGGACTCTTTCCACTCCTCCCTCCCCTCTTGTGAATAATGTGCCAGCCTAGCAGAACTCCTCCCTACCTCTTTGCTTTTCTTCTACCTGAAATGTACTGTCAGCTTCTGGGGCACTCCCCTCCTCAGGCAGGGCTTTTCCTTGAACCTAGGCCCTGACCCACAAATTACCAAAATGTTTCACACCCATTCTGTTGCACATCATCCTATAGGTGACACACCATAATGGTTAAGGATGTTTTCTCCTACGTTGATCAAATAAACGATTTTTTTTATTGATAGAACCCCTTACAATAAAATGAAGACGAAACCCCCCCAAACACTAGTTTACTTGATTCATACACTGAGAAAACATCCTTAAAAACAGGATTTATATTTTAAAAACATTGTTCTTTTTCAATTATGGCATGACATAAAACAAAAATGAATTCTGCCACATTTTAGTCATTTGTCACATATTTTGGTTGACTGTCACAATTTGAAGTTTGAGAGAGGGATGGGCAGAAGACTACACAAAATAGTAAGTAGGCTTGTGTACATATTGCATGCTTAAACTAACACTTTGGCTTTTAACCACTCACGAAAGCTGTTGTTACTCTGTTATGAGCATTCGCCTTTCTTTTTATCATTTGAGATGAAAAGCTTTTGCCTATAAACAATTTTTAATGTTGACTGAGTAAGATTTTTCCCAAAATATTGGTGGTGGTATAAGGTTTAGGTTGGTATTTTGCAACTTGGATGCAACTTGCAACTTTTACTTCCTGTAGCACCACATCTCTTATGTATTTATCTTTCTATCATTCCTTGTCTTTGTATGGATCTAGAAGAGGGAGCTGTGAATTTTTTTTTCTGTACACTACCATTCAGAGCGAGCAGTCAAGTCATTTGCAGTACTTGCTAAAGGTCATGATATTTAAATAACCTGTTAATAAATGGAGCTTGTCAGTGTATATGCAGTGCAGCAGAAATAATATAGATGTTTGGCTGGCAGCCTTGACCCAGCATTTACTTACACATTTATTTAGAAAGGCCACTTCCCTAGACCCTGGAGGATTGGTTGTAATGTATGATTCCCTTCACATACTGCATGTAATTTGTGGTAGATTTTTCCATTTCAAGGCCCACACTGCTAATGTTAAGCATTGTTCTGGGCTTTATTTTTTGTCCAGGAAAGCTATCCAAACAAAAACAGATGTGAGAACAAAAGTTCCATCAAAAGAGAACCAACCCAATCATTATTCATACACTTGAATATTTTTACCCAGGTATTATAAATCTAAATGTTAATACAGACCTGGGTTACATTGTGTACTAATTTTAAAACTTAAAAAAGTCAGTGGGAGGTGACAGAAATATATACTGACCCCTTTTTTATTTATAGATTTTAGTAAAGTAAAATTTCAAATGAAGCCACAAAGAGGTTTGGCTGTAATGGTAACTAAATCAATACAAAACCTGTCAACATTCATTTTTTAAAATTAGACCCTATTAAAAAGCATTCTAGACTTGAAAGAGACATGATTATTATTATGGTTTTGAGACACAAGCCAGTGGTGTGGAATTTTTCACCATGTTCTGTTTTAATACATCTTGTTAAATTATATTTTTAAAGCATATCTCAGTTTCTTAATTTTGGATGTTAACGTCTTAACTGTGATTTCATTGATTTTTAGTAATTATATTGATAGAAAATGCAGCTGGGCAAACTTAACCCAATATTAGTATTTTTTGAGGGTATAATATTGGGATCTGTTTCTGACCTACAAACTTTTATTGTACCCTCAAAAAACTGTTCTGACATTTTCTAGATAAAAGTGACAAAGAACAAAGCAAGAAATTAAGCCACAGTACTATCTATTCACTTCAAAGGTACAAGCCTTGAAAATTTGAAAGGAAAATCTTTACACAACAGAACAGAAGTATGAACAGATGATAAAAAATAAACATAAGGTCACAAGGTTATACATCAGTGATCCTATCACACTGTTCAGGGTTCCAGTGACAGAACAGTGGAAATCACAGAATCTTACAAACAACTGGTAAAACAAAGTTAAAATTTGTGGTGATCAGAAAAGTGATAACAAATAGCACTGGTGTTTCTTTCTCTCTCTCAATGATTTCTGTATCAAAATTGCTCAATTCAAGTCAAACCAATATATTTGTCTGCCTGTACAGCAAGCACAATCCAATATCTGGGAAAAACAAAGCTGTAATCTTTTTACTACATACATTATTGTCAAAAGCTGTTAACAATCACAAAGATTTTGGAATTTTATTGATGATGTCCAAAGTACATTGGCATGTAGATCTTATTTCCACGGCATAGTAAAAAAAAAAATTTCTCAACAAATTAAGCAAACGTAATTAACGAGAGACAGCAAATATATGTACAAAGGAGTCACATTTTTAGTATGACCACACTTTGACGTTTGCCATTGAACTGGTAATATTTTACAAAATGTTGTTAATTTTTCAAAAATAAATTCCCAAACTGAGCAATCTGATCAAGGATGTGCTCGTTCCTATATAAGGAGACTTCCTCTCAGAGGAACCCACAGACCAGTGAGTCAAGACTTCACTTGCATAGAAGCATAAAGCAGCCCCTGCAGCCTTGGGAGATTCAGCAAGTTTTACCAGAGTTATGAATAGATGCCTTGTCAGAATCTCTGCCTTGTAAAATTAAAAAAACACAGGATCTTGGGTCAACCTTATGAAAGAAATCTCTGGGGTGCCTCCTTCATTTCTGATATATCCCTTGGTACAATGTTTCCCAGCTAGGAGAGTGGCCTGCAATGCAGTTTTATGAGGGTAGGAAACTGGAAGACAGATTTCAGGCCATTCATCTATTCGCTAGTTGTCTATACATGAACAAAATTTTTCAGGAAGCCACCAAATGAAATAGTGGCAGAGCCCTCCAAGAAGGCTAAGAATTCTCTTCAACCCACAAAACAGCACAAGCATGTAGCAAAGTCAAGCAGTCCTTTTAGGATGATGCCTTAAATAAATATAAAAGAAGCAGAAGCTAATGGAAAAGAGGAAGATGGACCAGTCAGAGGAAGGTCCAGGGAATAAACTGCATCACAACACTTCCACGTAAAAACGTATTTGCATCATTATGAGAGGAACAATGTCAGATGGCGTGCTACTGCACTTCAGAAACAAATGACTGCTCACCACATTGAAGAGATGGATTCTGGAAACCATCAAGAGTAGATATATGATACAACCCTTCAGCACTCCCCAAGTTAGATTTATATGGTCTATTTGCAAAAAAAACACACTAGAGACCAGTGGACAGGCTATTTCAGATAAAGGCCAGAGAGCATTCCAAAGGGAAAAAAACCAGGGATTTTATTCCATTCAGTTCCTATTCCTAAGAAGTCAAGAGGTGATACAGCAGCCCTAGATCAGAAATCTCTGTACTTGTAAAAAAAACTTCAATTCATAATGGAATGTTTAATGGAATGTTTAATGGAATGGAATGTTTAATGGAATGGAATGTTTAATGGAATGTTAGCTGGTAGATTTCCTCTCTTCTGTCAATTTCATGAGTCATATAAGCATCCCCAATATGGGATTCACACAAACTATTCCCATGCTATGCCTTTGAGCCAAGACACTTCTAGAATAAGCTCTGCCCTTAGAGTATTAAATGCCACAAGGGTCATTAGGAAGATCAGTGTAGTACTAGTAGTGACCATCAGGCATAATCTGGTTCACATCTACCCTTTCTTGGTTGAGCTTGTAATCTAAGTGCCTTCAGAGGCCAAAACACAAGAGGACATGGGACTAATAAATCCAGATGCTAGAGGAGCTTTCTGATAAACAGTTAAAAGAATCATTCAATGCCAGCCCAGTGAGTTCTGCACAGAGGGGCCAAAATAGGTGCCATAATCCTCAAGATGCTTCTGTCAGCAGACAACAGAAGAATAATAGCTATCAGAAATATATAGCTGAAACCAGAAGCTTCAGTGCAGTCATTGATAACTCTGCTGCCATAGATAGGAATTGTAGATAGGCCAGATTCTATACGAGGCTATTAGGGGTTTTTCTTCTTTCCCACTCAGCACATGCTATCTCAGCCTACTACAAAAGTGCACTTTCTCCAGGAGGCCAATAAAACCCTGGTAATGCTTGGGGTCTGAAAAATTCTCCGAGGGCCTCCAAATCTCAGAACCAGACAGGTCCATAGTCTCACAAGATGCTTGTTTGGATAATTGGAGAGCATTTTATTATATGCAGCATATATTTTAATATTCTTTGTAGTCTTAACAGATTTTCCAGGTGATAGTTACAATGCAACTTGTCTTAATAGTCACAAGTGAACCTGCAAACCTTGATTATTTTTCCTTTCTCCCACATCTCATGGATTTGGTTGGTTTGTTTGTTTGTCGTGTGTGTAGGAATATAGTTAAAAATAAGCATAGATTATATCTTGAACTGCAGAGAAAAGAAACAATTTTGTGCAGAATAGATGGCAGTTAGGTTATTTATGCAGTTTGCCCACCTAAAGTTATCTTTATTTGGCAGTGAAACAATTAGCATTGAGGCACAATGCCTTTTTAATAGATAGCTAAAAATGCAGGTACCTAAGACAACATACTAGCATCATGTTTTGTGAAAGCCAGAACTCCCACCTAGGACATTTGAAGTTGCTGATTATCAAGCTTGTAACTGGATCTGCTTTGTACAACCAAAACCTTCTGGCAGCAGTATAAAGCATAAGTGCGGCTTCTGCTGTGGTATTATGGTTTTCTGCACACTTCCCTTTTTTCCCACAGTTCTGGGCTCTAACCCCATCCCCGCCACAACCATCTGTGGTGAGAGCTGGTGTAATGGTAACCACTTCACTTCCTGATGTCTTCAGTGAGTGACTAGTTGGGTTACTGAAGTTACTATTGTTAGAAATAACCAAACAGGTTGTCTCTGGAGCGGATTGGGGAAACAGAACCCTTTATTGCCTGCTCATTCCACCTTGACGTCGCAAGTGAGTGACAATGGGTTACTTTACAATTCTTTTATAAATAACAGTATGTAAATGTATACTTTTTCAGCAACTCCCAATAGACCCTTATTTGGTTACATTGACACCTATAAAATGAGTATCAACAACTATATAATGAATATAATTATACCCGCCCCTGTTTGTTGTTTACAGGATTACCATACAGAGGTCAGGCACATCACCTTAAAACTTACAAATTTTACACTAACATTCTTTGAAGTAAAGATATGCCAGAAGGGAAAGAATATAATGTTTCTTCCCACCAAAGCCTTGTGCAGGAATGGTGATAGACTTATCCACTGCACGGATGGCCAGGGAGGGAGGAAAAGAAGAGAGATAACAGAGTCTAACTAGAATTCACACCAATTAGCAGAAACAAGGTTTGCCCGTGCCATGACCCTGTTCCCTGTAACTTAGGCCTGACCACTTGTCCAGCTTTTAACTCTTTACTCTCTTACAACTATCAACTTTATTCTTGTGCAAGCTGATAAGGATCATGGTATTTTCTGGAGAAAGGAATGAACCAGAGCCCCTGGTATAAACTTCAAAAAATTTTGGGGATGTTCAAATCAAAGTTTGGAATTCCTAAGTCTCTCACTAATCAGCTGAACAGCCTAGTAAATTCAAACAGCCCTGAACTTGTGCAAAGTTTGATTTTTGCATCTGATTCTAATCAGAATTTCATTATTGCAATATCTTCTGGAAGACAAATGGTGGATCCACCCGTATTTCTGCAACAGTGAGACTTCTAAAAGCTCATCAGGCCAAGTCCATGCATTATATATATATATATGGCAAGGTCCATGCATTATTCTGGGATAGAATCAACCCAGAATAAGGTAATCCTTTTCATATGATGCATTTTGGGGCATGTAATATTTAGCAAATACTCAGGAGAAATTTGGTTGCCTGAGAGAAGGCATGACACTTTGCTTAACTGCACAAGCACTCAACTGAGGTTTCTGGAAATATCTAATTCCTTACTGCAAAATAAGACATACCTCTTTAAGAATGATCTGTAATAGATTAATGTGTACACCAATGATAGCAAGTGTTAGGCCTTCTCACCCCTCTCAGTTCCCAGACACAATTCACCAGAGAGCAACAGTCCAGAGTCCAATCTGCAGGTAATCCATGATGGGTTTACGGGGATTACACTGACAAGCTTAAAACCATAGCTATACTCCAAGCCCTTCACACCAGTTGGGTTTATTTCTCTATATGTTGATACGAGAGTTCCCTTTCCCCAGCCATAGTTCTATATGCCCATAGAACTCCCACTTCCCCGACCATAGTTCCAGATACTGACGAAACTCCCATACCCCCTCCTTCCTCTTGGTAGCCTTAATTATACCTGTACCTGTAGTCCCCACCCCAAACCACCCTTTTTAATATATGGTCATATTTTACTTGGGGGTGCTGGTCCTGGAGCTTTAGTACAACCTTTTTTGTACCTCATGAGAGGGGTATGAAGCAGGATTACATCTTGTCCATAGTCACTTTATGGACCTATGTTTGTTTCTTTTTAACACCAAACTTCGCCTTCCTTGCATTTCCCAGCTGGTTGCTTGGCCTTGCTCTAGCATCTGTCTTGAAGAGCAGTCAGATCTGTCCCTCATTTGTGCATTCATATATGACACTTCCATTATGCCTTGACTTCTAACCATCAGAAGAGTTAAGTTCTGGAATAGCCTTCCAAGGGGAGCAGTGGGGACAAGAAACCTAGCTGGCTTCAAGACTGAGCTTGATAAATATATGGAGGATGGTATGATGGGACAGCGTAATATGGCAGTCAACTGATCTTTGACTGCTAGTGGTAAATATGCCCAATGGCCTGTGATGGGATCTTAGAAGAGTGGGTTCTGAGTTACAACAGAGAGTTCTTTCTTGGGTATCTGGCTGGTGAGTCTTGCCCACATGCTCAGGGTTTAACTGATCACCAGTTAGGAAGGAATTTTTCCCCCAGGGCAGAATGGCAGAGACCTTGGAGGTTTTTCGTCTTCCCCGGTAGCATGGGCCATGAGTCACTTGCTGGTGGATTCTCTATACCTTCAACTTTTTAAACGATGATTTAAGGACTTCAATAACTCAGCCATAGGTTAGGAGTCTATTACAGGAGTGGAGTGGGTGAGGTTCTGTGGCCTGGGTTGTAGAGGCTAGATGATCATATTGGTCCCTTCTGACTTTAAATTCTAAGTCTATGCAACATTTTAACTACATCATTTATCTTTCTCACGGTAATAAAGAAAACCCATCTAATTGTGGATAGGCAAGAGGAAAGCAAGAACATTTGTATTTCAGAGACTTTAACTTTCAGGCAGGCAAACAGACCCAGTAGCAGGCCCAGAATACCATTTCAGGCAGATACACAGGCCTAAATACTTATACAAACCTAAATTATATACTCGTACCCTAACAGCAAGTTTGGGGAACCCATAAAAATAGAAAGTATTTGTTTAATCACCTTGATGGGGCCATTGTCATCCTGAATGTCCTGAACAACCACCACAGGGAGTTTTTACTTGATAATGACACTTTTTATTAATTAAGTTTTTCAAAAATAAAACAATAATTTAAAGAGAATTGCTGTAAGTAAATGGTTCTCATTATTAAATAAAAAATTCAGACTATAGCCTTGCATGGCCTAATAGTCTATTCTCATTGTACTAACAGCATTATAATATTTGGGACATATAAAGCTAGGGCCTGCCTGTTAGGGATACTGTGGTTGACAGTGCGTAGGCATATGCTATGGATTCAATGGGATCTAGTAGTTTCATATTTAGTGTTCAGTAAAGGTCCAAAGGGATAATCTGTAATAATTAGCTCGGTAGCCATTTGTAATTTTTATGGTGCAATGAATCTTTGTGGTTGTTTCTGGTTTTAGATTCTTCAATTTGATCACATCTGTATTCTAGCCATTTTTCTTTGCCTTTTTGCATGTTTTTTTAAATTTGTTTTTGTAACTTTCAGTACTCCTCACTTCTTCTAACTGTGTGCTCTTTTTGCAATTATTGGGCTTACAGTTTCATCAGTCATCTATGGTTGCTTAGCATCGCGTCCTTTCTCTCCCAGTACCATCATAGTTTCTGTATGTACTGCTGTCTTAAACATTTTCCAGTTTTACTATACGGTGTCATCAGTGTTGTAGACATTACATCTTAGGTTGACTTTTGAAGTGTATTCTGTGCATTTTTGTTGTTTGTTTGTTCACATCAATCTATAGTCTTTTCGTAGTTTAGGTGTCTTTTAAGTTTTAGTCTCAGCTCCATTGCAAGCAGATTGTGATCTGAATTGCAGTTTGCTGATGGAAAAGGTCTGGCATCTAAAACAGCATTATGAAATCTTTTTGCTATTAAAATGTAATCTATTAGATTCTTTATCATGCGTCCTGCCTCATTGCCAGGGCTTTTCCGTATATATAATCTTCTCAGGTGATGCCCAGACCACATATTGCAGATGACTAAATCATTCCTGCTTACAAATTAAGTCTATTTCCTCTTTCATTCATAAATCCTATTGCCTGGTCTATAGCTATATCAGCCACCTGATCTTTTCCTACGATAGCACTGAAGTTACTCACCACTATAACGTGGCTCTACTTTTCCTTTACTTTATTACTTTTTCCAATATCATAAACTGTCTAACACATCATCTTTGTAGTCTTCCATCAGGGCGTAAACTTTAGGAATGCAAATTCTGATGGGTATGGTGTTAAATCTTGCCAACCATATTCTGTCAGATGCTGATCAAATTCCCGATGGAATGTTGTCTGGATTTTTCTTTAACATTATTGCAACTCCTCCTTTGTGTCTCTCTCCATCCAAATAAATCATGTTCTATCCATCCTGCAGTTGTATGTCTGCTTCTTGTCCATTTCACTTCACTAATTCCAAGATCATCAAGTTTCAAATGCTTATCTTCTTCTAATGTATTGTGAAGTTTGCCTGCTTGAAGTAGCAGTCTTTCATTCCACGCAGTGGCGTATTGAGGGGCGGGGAGGAGGCCTCTCAGAGCCTCCTTTGCCCTCCACCCCCTGCTCATCATGAAGGGCCAGCCCAGAGTCTCTGCCACCCCATCGCCAAGCCAGGGGATGAGGCCGCCCCTCCCAAGCCAGGGCCAGGCTGCAGGGCTGGAGCAAGAGAGGCGTGTGCCACATGGTGGGTAAGTGCAGGAGATGGGAGGGCAGTGGCAGAGCTGGTCCAGAGCCGGGCTCTGCCACCACAATGAACCACAGAAAGTCCCCCATAGAGAAGGGGGAGGAGGAAAGTGGTGAGCTCCTCCACTCCCCTCCACAAGGACAAACCCCCACTGGGGCAGCTGCGGGAGGCACTGTCTTGTAGGACCCAGGACCCCTCTAGCCCTGTGTGTGTTGGGGGGGGTGCAAATGTAGGTTTGGCCCCTGGGTGCCAGAGACCCACGGTATACCACTGGTTCCACGCTGCAGTTTTCATCACTCCCAAATGTTTCTTTTTGTATTTTCCAGTAGTTAATTTTACAGAGGATGCCTGGTCACTCACATTACTGCTCCCAGTAGTCCATTTTATGTTGTCCTGACTGAGTACAAAGGAGCACCAATTGCCATCCAGATTGTAAACCACCTTTGCAGATTTGATTATACAAATTTCCATTTCTGGTGGTGATTATCTAGAGGCTAGGGTTTCACAGTGAGGCCCCCAATTCTCTTCTATGAGCAAATGGTGTTGTCTCCTCAGGGTTCATTTGCCTTTCAATTTCTTTTTCTGGCAAGTTATTCATATGCCATGGTGGTTAGAATTGCCTTCAGACTTATTTTATTTTATTTTATTTGCCATGTCCAGTACTATCTTTGGGCTTTTGTGGTCTTTTACAGGGACACCAGCTGCTTATTTCACAGGTTTTTCTTGTTTATATCACAGCTAACCTTCTTATATAAAGGCTCTTCCATTATCAATAATCTGTGGACATACTCAGTGGCAGATGATACTGCCTCTGGGAAGATTACTGAGACAAATAAAGTAGTCAAGAAAAGGAATTTGGTTATTTAAAACTAAGGATGGCCATTTGAGCTACAAACCCGACATCATCCTGGAAAGAAAGACAGAATATGGAACTTGTTGACAATTCTGAAAAATTTGAAATGTAGACATTAAAGGAGGAAAGAAAAAGAATTGCATATTAAAATGTGGGAACTAGAAACAGCATTAAAAAATATAAAGCCAGGAAAAGCAGATGGGGAGGTTGGTATTAGGATTATATCCCTGAACGAAGATTCAAAATTTATCTGATAACATTTTTAAGGTAGATATCCTATAAGGAGAACTTCCTCAGGACTTTAAGAGGTTAGTCTTTATTTCTAGTTAATAATGCTAAAGGATGTGAACATTGAACTATAAACCTGATAAGCTGCATGCTTAAAGTTGAGACAAGGATTAGCAGAAGCATTTTCATTTCCACCCAAGAGCAGGCACAAGGGAGGCAATATTTTTCCTAAGGATCTTATGTAAGCATGATTTAGAAGTAGAAAAGGAAATTTATATGTACTTTGTAGACTGCAAAAAAATTTGATAAATTCCAATTTGACAAGATGATACATATTCTTGAAGAATGGAATATTGACTCTCAAGATGTACAATTAATAAAAAGCCTGTATTGGGCACAGAAAGCATCCATCTGAACAAACTATGAACTATCTGTGTATTGCATTGTCAAAAAAAGTGTATATCAAGGTTGCATTTTATCTTTGTAACTGTTTAGCATATATGTAGAAGATATAATGAGGCAAAGATTTTAGAAGATGCCAACCAGGACATACAGGTCAATGGCATATACATCAGCAACAAGATACATGAATGACCCCATTTGAATTGCTTTGCTTAGGGAAGAATTTCAGAACATGATAATTGCCATGAACAATATCAGCAAGACATACAGAATAAGGATCAATTTTTGGAAGAAAAAATTATGATAAAAAGTAAACACAATGACTCATAGACTCATAGACTCATAGGTCAGAAGGGACCAAT
>ML675601.1:14719700-14787683 GCA_007922155.1 Mesoclemmys tuberculata
TTATATTTCATCCTATTACTATTACTCCAGCGTACAAGGTGGTCCAGCACCTATACCATACAAGGTAGGCAGCACCACACAAAGTAGGCAGAAGTGGTAGAACATGTCATGGAAAATATGAAGAAGAAATTGAGAGAAGGACTCATTTTGCAAAAAATGTACTTAATTTACAAAGACTTCTGTGCTCTCAAAAGTTAAAACTGCACATCTGCAGTAGATTGCTGAAGTGCTACATATGATCAACTCTCCTATACAGATGTGAGAGCTGGACACTTAAAAAGGACACTGAGAGAAGATTAAGAGCATTCAAATTTTGCTATATACTGTAGAAAAATGTTTACAATTAATTGGATAACCAAAACTATGCACGAAGAGGTGATGAGAAGGATTAATTTAAAAAGCACACAATTACTTGAGGAAAAATAATATTTTTTGTGAACACACAGCTCATTGATCACTGAGCAACTCGCTTTCAGCTCTCATGGTATAAGGCAAGATTGCAGGCAATCAAGGAAGAAAAAGAAAAAAGATCCTGTTACATCAGCAATATTGTCAGATGGACTGATATCCAAAGGGGAGTGGAAGTTTTACAACTCTCTTCTGACTGCAACAGATGGAAGGTAGTTGTTGACGACTTCCGTAAAGGTGACATCACTTGAAGAAGCTATTTGTAGCCCTGATTCTGCACCCCTTACTCATACTAAGTACATTCACAGGAGTCCTATTGACTTTATTGAAAGTATAACTGTCACCAAATCTGGTGTTCCTCACTTTATGTAGTTGTCTCTGTTCTCACAGTATCACATGCCATCCTCCTCACAGCATGAATTGGAGAGGCAGTTACAAACCCCATTTTTTCTTCAGCAGAGTGCCCAAGCCATTACCTCACTCCAGCTTCCACTTTTTTCCTAGATCAAAAGTCTACATTGCACACTGCTGTTTGAGTCTACAACTGGCAAAACGTTTTATTTTATTCCTTTTGCACAACTAAATCTGACTTTTGATAAAGCAAAGGTTTCTGTCATATTGCATGTTAGGTTTTGGTGTTTCCCGAATTCCAATGTTTACATGAATACTGATGACCATTTAATGCTATTTTTTCTTTATATTGCTTATATGTTTTGTTTAGATGTGATGCATAAAAACTCATTAGAAAGCTGTCCTTCATTCATCTTCAAAGAGAATGTTAACTTACCACATGTCATGATTCCACAATCTTAGTCATGTTGTATTATATTTATGCAAGAAGTTATTCTGTGAGGAACCAGCTGCTCTTAAAAGTGTGTACCATACAGACGTTCCCATGGTACATTAAGATAATATATAGGTAACGGATATCGCTGTTGTTATGTTTGATCACAAATGAAACTATTGTTTGGTCTCTTGCCTTTCCTTTGCTAAACTGTGGCTACCATCAATATGTATGTAAATAATATTGGAACTGTACTTACTATGATCAAAATCCTACATGGCATCATCCACAATCCAAAAGGAAAACGTCCAACAGCTGGCAAATAAAAATAGGGGCTGGGCAAATCTCTTCAACACTGGAAGACCTTTGGACCCCTGCACTCACATAAAAATGATGTTTATTTCCATATCCCAGATAATACCAAATGAATCCATAGCATCTGCTTGGGCTTCACACACTCTTGTTGAATAATTATGGATATGTGTATTCTGGATTACATCATGTGCTCAGGCAGCAAAATGAAGTTTGGCCAGATGCTGAAACCATATGGTACCACATGGTAGAGTAAGACATAAAAACTAGCATTTATAAGGTACAGCTGTTTATAATATAATGTCTTCGTAATAGATAATTTCATGGCATTATGACATCTGGTCCTTTTCTGTCCATTTTGAATTTTTGAGAGAGCCATAATAATCATTTTCATCTGAGAGTGTTTTTTTTTAAATGTTGTTTCGCAGACTCCTTAAGAGACTTTTTAGTTACCCTTCTATCCTCCTCCTGGATGTGTGTGGCTTCTCCTGCCATGCATTGCGGTATTACCCAGAGGTTCCCCTGCCAAACCCAAAATCTAATAAAGCCCCAGAATAGATAAATCTTATGTTTAAAAGTAAGCACAGACATGGAAATAATCTGTTTTTGCAATGACCTTACTAGACAGTTCTCTGGATAGGAATACTTGAAAATACATGGCTTTTCTGCAACTATAGGAAGGATTTATTTAGACATAGAACCTTCCAGATTATAATTTAATTTTTGTATGTCTAATAACAAGCTTTATTGCATTTTAAAACTGCAAACAGCTAGATGAGGCAGGTGGCTTACAATGGTATACATGCCCTTTTAATATAGAACTGGCACCTTGCATTGGCATGCAAATGTCTTGGCATTACAGAAATAGCTTCTCATACAGTGCCAATTATATTGTGGAATTAAAAGATGTAAAGACCCACAAAATCTGCCAAATAAGGCAGTCAGTCCTTAATGGCATCTTGTACAGCATACAAAAGTTCCCTGGCTCCCAGGAGGCAGTTGGCTAATAGTGCACAGATTGTAATGTTTTTGGTGAGAGTTCCTTAAAGAGGCACTGTAAGGATATTAAGCTTGAAGATATTTTATTCATCATCTCTTTAACCTTCATTTGATACAGCACCTGATATCATATATTGTTAGATATGACTTTCTGCCTCATTAGTATTTTACTAGTTTTAGCACACTGTAAGAGGATGGGTGACATTCACCAAGTTCCATATAATGCACATAAATCCAAGGTCTTTTGTTCATTTGAGGAATGAAGGGAAATCTGGTAATCAAAGCAAAATTACTAGTACGAATAGTATGCAAGTTAACTTCATGTAGCATATTAGCTATGTTGTTCATATAATAAATATTGTGATTTCATTGACAATAAACAAGTTACCATTTTTCCTTATCATACTTTCTGAAAGTTACATAGACGCATCATTCAATCAAATTTATTTAATCAAATAAAGACCATTTTTTAAATCCCTTTAAGAAGGCAGTATTTGTGAACACGTATTCCATACAAGTACTATCATTATTTTCTATTCTGAGTATATGGGGAAAATTGGTATTTCCAGATACAACAATGTGGCAACTATTACCAAATAATATATTAATGTGAACCAGTGTGTAACTGTGTATTTTTGAAAATCTTCATATTTATTATGTAAGTAAAGAGCACGTATTAAATGATCATTGATATGTTTATTATGGTAGTGACTAAGGACTGTTGAGCTAGGCACCGCACAGAGTACTAGACGTCCCTGCTCTGAAAACCATACAATATAAATAGTCAAGACAGACACAGGAGGTGAACGTAGTATAACCACATCTGTCTGAATAATTGATTTTTCACTTTGCTGGCAGTTAAAAAAAAATCATTTCAGGTTAACCCAAAACAATCTTTTTGACAAACTAAAAAGTAAAAAAAAAAAAAAATGTTGGGGATTGAATAAAATTGTTTCATTTCACCTGCAATTAAATATTTGGTTTTGATGATGGGCTTTTTAAGTGTTTTATTTTAATCAGATTAAAGGAAATCTCAAAACGAAAACTTGTTTTGAATCCCAGAATTGTAACAATTTGACTTTTTCAAATTATTTTAAGGGTTATTTTGGCTTAAATCAACTAAATTCAGGAAGTGTTTCGGTCAACTCACCTCTACTTTTTTTCTGGAAAAAAAAATGGGCCACATATTTTGCCCATCTGTACACATAACTCACAATTAGAGTGAACAATGTGGTGGCAGAAGACATGTTAGTTCCAAATTTTATTTATTTATTTACTTAGATAGGTTTATGTAAGAGGGAATAAGCTAAATGGAAAGGGAAGGGAAGGAGAATTAAGGGGGACAGGACGGGGCAAAGAGATGGTATAAGGTGTAGGTGTGGAGTGAAGTTGGGGTTGGGGAACAGGGTTTGGAGTAAACAAATCAGCACAGGGCACAGAAAATTTAGTCAAAGCTATTGACAGTTCTCCGAGGATATTTCTACACAGCAATAAAACACCCGAAGCTGGCACAGATCAGCTGAATCAGGTCGCTGAGCTATAAAATTGCAGTGTAGCTGTTCTGGCTTGGATTGGGGCCAAGGCTCTGGGACCCTCCCCTTCTCACAGTGTCTCATAGCTGTGGCTTCAATTTTATAGCCCTGCAGCCAGAGCCCTGTGAGCCTGGGCTGGCTGTGTGTGTTTTATTGCAGTGTAGATGTACCTGAAATGTCTGAAGGTCCCTTCTTTCACTGTTTCTTCTCCTTGCAGCTGAATTCTCTAGCTGATTCCTCCTTGCAGTTTTCCTCCAAGGCCAAATGGTGTTTTGGGGGAAGTACCCTCCGAGTCCTACTGCCCTAGAGTATGTGTGTGCGTTGAGGGGTGTCTTCCCTTCATGGTTCTGGGTGCAGAGGGCTGCTGTGCGGGTGGGCGGGAAGCCTATATTGTGCCTTGTAACTTACTATACAGAATACACATTAGTTTTACAAACATTATATGCAGATGACAAAGAACAGAGTAGTATCAACTTTAAAGTTTGCTGCCTATTTTAAGGCCATATATGGATAGCTGGAGCATAACAAAGTATGTTGGTACTTTTTCTCCAAAATGATCCAAATCCATTTTATGGACAGGAATCACTTCATCGTTCACTGAAATGCAGCTGTCTCTAGTGTGGGGTGGTACTATTGCTTAAGTGCAACATCACACAGTCATTTAAGACATAAATAAAAATGGATTACACCTAGTTGTAACTGCAGGGAGGCATTTATAAAGTATTACTCAGTTAGAGCGTGGGCAGGAGACCAGGGCTTTACAATTGTTATAGAACATGTCATGAGATTTTTCACAACTGTGAGTCAGCAGGACCTTAATTGCTGTATTTCACTTGAGAGAAATACAGCATCTTCAACAATATAGTGACTTTAAATTCCTTTGATGGGGATTTGGTTCAATACTGACTCCATGAGGAAGAGCATTCTATATTGAATAACCATTTCCTGAAGTATTCCGAGTTTCTCTTAGTGACCTGCTAAATACTCTATTTACAAACTAGACAGGACCATGATAGCTTCTGAGCTCTGAAATTGCAGCCTAGGGTATTATGGTTGTAAAAAATATTGGCCTGATTTTCAAAGATGTGTGAAAGTATTTGCCTGCACAAAATTGTATGTGTCTTATCTGTGCATGAAAGCACCATGATTGTGATTTCACATCAGGGATTTGCATATGGATATTGTTGGTTAAGTGCCTAACTTGCCATGTGTGTATGATCAGTCATGGTATTTGCAGACACAAATTAGGCATAGGCATCTTGGAAAATCTGCCCCAAAGTATGAAGGGAATCGTTCATTGCTGGGGAAATACTAACATAGTTCAGCTTTGATTTTTGTTGAGCTCCTTTGCCGCAAATAATGGCGGTATTTATTATGGAGAGGAAATTGTAGCTGGCCCTTGCACATCACCTTACATGCTATCTACCATTTCTGGTACTGGTGTTCAATTGCGGTGGCAGCAGTTCAAAGAACTGTTCTGCACTGAATTTCCTACTATTCAGGTCATCCAGGAAGCCTATGTTCCTTGCAATGTATTGCTTCCTACAGGGAAGGGTTTTTGAGAATTTCATAAACAGCACACCTTCAGCTGTTTACACACATGGAAGAACTGACTAGAAGAAAAGAATAATAAACAAAATTTTCTAAAGCATTTCTGCAGTCATATTTAATGTGAAAACTTCCTGCTCTGGGATACAATATGGAAAATAATATATCAGATTTCTCTTAATTCGTAAGATAGGCTTTTCTCATTGAGAATTCTCATATCTATCATATATGTATTGCAGTGTTACAGTACCTGTTGTTTTGATTTCTTTGTGGTGTGTATGTGGCCTGAATATTCACTGTTTTGCATCTTACGTGGTTATTTAGGTCTGTACAGTGAGAGTGCAAAGTGGGTATAGATCACTTCCAAATCAAAATGCCTCATTTGCTTACACCAGTGGCAACATTTTACTCCCACTTTATTCAGTCTTTGCATAGATGTTGGTGTGTAGATACGGAGCAAAGCAGTAGTAAACTAAGCCCATTATCTCATGAATAAATCAAGTAGTCCGTTTTTGTTTGACATTACATCTAAAGTTCTGTAGTATACTCACTACGATTGTTGAGTGCTGCGTTCTTCCAAGGTGCCATCATTTATTGTGGTGATTCTGAAGAATTATATCTGCTGTATAAGAAAGGTGCTCTGGTCAGAGTGCAGCATGATAACTTGACAGTGTCCCTTTTCAGGAAAATGAACCCTGGTTTTCCAGCCCATGTAGAACTAAGCCAATATTTCCCACAAATAGTTTATTTGCTGCAAAATACAGTTTCGGTCAACCCAAAATTATTTGTGAATTTAACATTAATTCACTGAAGAGATCAGGTCAATTTATTTTTTCTAGGACATAGACGCCAGTCACAAAATGGGGGTGTTTTCATAACTTCTTCTAGTCCAGTGGTTAGGGCACTATTCTAGCATATGGAAAACCCTGGTTCAAAAAATCTCTTTGTCTGCTATAGAGGCAGTGGTCAAACAAACATGTTTCATGTAATCCAGAATGGATTGTTTTGATCCATCAAGGATTTTCACCGTTTTTTTATTCAGTTCAACCTGAACCAATTATTTTTTTAATTTTCCTTTTTAAATTTAATTTGCCAGCAAATTAAAAATCCATTATTTGCTCAGCTCGAAGCACAAGTGAGGAGACGGTCTCACCTGTGTAAACCAGGTGATTACGATGGAGACTAGAGAACAGAACAGAGGACTGGATAATTGTAACAATGGACATGAAAGAGACAGTTGCACTCTTTTGTCAGGTAGAAATAGGAAAATGTGGTCTTTGTGACAGCTGCTACATAAATATCTAGTAGCTGTGTCCAGGCTATCAGACCCCTTTCTTATGAGCCATATTTAGTAATGGCGGCTCCACCCTGGTCAGGGGTACTAATATAATGCTTGCTAATTTACCTAATTGTTTCTATCCTCCCAGCATCCCATCAATCTAATCTAGATTAACCAGCTAAACTTCTCATAGTCTTCAAACACTTGCGGGCACTGCATTATTCATTCCATTGCTCAAGCATATTCAGGTGTTATATAGATTACAAAAATGAATCTGTACCTATAATCATCTTTGACTTAGTTGTTTGGCTGAGTCACTCAGTGTCTGCCTCTTGTAAAACATGCTATCATGGTGCTTCCATTACTGGTGGAACTGTTAGTCATTATTTACTGATACAACTAGGAGGCTCTTTAAAACATAGATGCAGAGCCTAATGAGACCCATGTTTTATATTTGAGTCAGATTGGGAAGTCTGCATTGCTGAGAATCCATTATGGCTGTGTCATAAGAGTGAGCCTAGAACAAGTATGGGGCTGAAGTTATTGGGGAAAGAGGCCTGAGATGATCATCAAATCTTAGTGAGTTTGTGGTTAGATTTGGAAAGTCAGGTTGAACTCCATTTCACATTGAACCAAAGCTCTGAATCTCTTGAAATTCATCCATTACTAGTCAGACAATATATTCTTGCTGCCTTTTTTCTGAGTAGTTCTTGAGTAGTTCGATCTTAGGATTTCCCATTCTATTAAATGTAAAATCATGCAAACTCAGTCATTTTTCAGTTAATCATGATGACCTAAAATTAAGGAATGAGAGAAGAAATGAATTGGAACTGTTAAAAGTACTTTTCTCCCAGAGTAAATTGTATTAGGGTATATTGATATCAGATGTGTGTCAATTTGCCAGAGAAACACACTGCACAATATCACTGTAAAGGACCAATGATTCCCCAGCATTCTGTTATTGAGCTGTTTAGGCAAATTAAAAGGAGACATTTGAAATATCTTATAGATGATTATCTTATATATAGATAGATTATTGTCTTATACATTATAGATTTCCTTTGTTCTATTAACATGAAAAAAGAAATGTTAGAGGCTTCAGTTTTCAGAAGAATTTCCAGATATTCTTCTAAATTACATTATTTTGCCTAGACCTTTGTGAGATAAGCTATTTGTAAGCAGGATTTAACATGTGAACTTTATGTAGGAAAAACAAGCTGCTGAATATAAAATCAGATTGCTTTGATAGCTCTGCCACTAAGAAGACACAGTGGTCACATTTTAGAAATAAACTGATACCAACATATTTTCATATTTTAATATCTTACTGCGCATTGTCAAAAATTATTATGAAGAGGTATTACTATATGGTATAGAAAGTATTTTTGCAACTAACATTGCATTAATAGAATGTTTAACATAGGCAGGCTAATGCTCTTAGTTTCTTTACTGCCGTGAATAGCTCTGCTTATAATTGACAGTGGCCATTTATATTCTGTCTGTGTATGTTATGCACAGTGTGTATACCTGTCTAAAAATTCATCAGTGTTGCATATTCTTTTCCAGATTTCATCATTTGGCTTTTTTTAAAGCATTATATGTAGTGTGTGTATAAAATGTAATTTCCTCTGAACACAGTACATTGCTTACTGGTTGCTTTTAATAAGATTATTCAGTGTATATATACTTTTAATAATTTGCAAACTGTATATATGCCGAAAGGTCCTCCACTGGCCTTTCTCAAATATTCTTGTGTGTGTGTGTGCGTGTGCATGCCCACATATGCACAGACGCCTTTGGAGATTAGATTTCTATCTAAGAAAAGATGGTACCAATTTTACCATTAAGGTCAAATTGTGTAATTTATGGGTTAAAAAAAACCCACTTTGTCAATATCAGCATTTTGGCACCAACCATTTTTCCCTCCCTCTGACAGTCTACACCTTGGTAGAGAAGCAAGAACTTTGATGAACCTGTAGAACTTCTGCAGAGAGTTATGACCATGTGGTTATCTGGGTGATAGTGGCAGAAGCTGATTGCTTTTCTCTCTCCATGCCATTTACACACCAGAGGAATATTTTCTACATGCATCTGAGCTCTTGATAAATTTTAATATATAGACCTCAATCTCCTACTGCCAGCCATATGCCCCTTTAATACTGTTGGGAACTGGGAATAGCAAACTGGCAATAATAATTTTATGGAAACAATTCACCTAGCAGCCATGGAATTGAAAGGATTGGAAAATTTGTTGTAGTGTAATCTTCTTTTGATTTTTTTTTTAATTCATGTGTTTATAACGGTACCGTTTCTGATGCAAAGGCTTTGGTATCTTTCATTTAAAACAAAACCATCATATGAATTAAAGAATAGCATTTAATCATTTCTGCCATGGCAAACTTCAGTTTACATATTTTTGCAATGCTTGCACTTTTAGATATGGTACACAAATTAATTGGGTAACCACAACAAAGCCTCGTGTAGGCTCTTATCAGTATCTACACAGTCATAGCGTATTTTAAATGAGAATAAAGTGGTTTGCTCTTTGACATATTAGCAAGCTGCACTGGAACTTTTTCATACACAGATATGATTGAAGATGTCCAAACAATAGTTTTTTGAGTAAGGTCTATTACCATTGCCTGAATTTCTGATATTTTAAAATGCTATCACTTTATTCCTCCTGCATTACCTTCTGCTGTGGTGATAATAGATGATTTAGAGAGTCAGTCTCCAGTCAGCATTGCAAATCGAGGCAGAAAGTAATCATTCTTGGGATAACATAGCAATTTCTGTGTGTCACTACCAGGAGGCTGATTTTCTGACATGGTCATAAATAACTAAGAGGTGTACACGTACAATTGGTCATCAAATGAAGTAATATCCCCACTGAGAAAACTTGATTAATTTAGGGTTAAGGTAGTAAATAAGAATATCTAACACACAAAAAGAATCTCATTATAACTTTATAACATACATTTTAAAACAAAATGTTTGAAAGGTGGGAAATTCAGAGGTACAGTTCCAGAAACAACCTTAACTTTGCCCAATTCTGTCCTTAATAACTAAATATTGATATGCCAGATATACCCTTTAAATCATACACTATGCATCTTTCAGATTTCCAGGATGAAACACATTCCCCCACTGTATTATCCTATATATTACGTGCTAAAATTTGAATTACATATCCACTATAATTGCCACCAATCCAGTCACATATCTTTCTCCAAATCATTCTTTCTTTCTGAGAAAGCAACAGCAAGTCTTACCTCTTCCTCCTCCTGATTCAAATGGGTAGAATTCAGTTCCCTTCAATGAATATTGGATTGGGCCTCTTAGGCATACCAAATACCTTCACAGTTCCATTATAGTCAAGAGGCTACAGTATTTTAATATCTCACCACTGCACCCAGATAAGAAATATGGTCCCCAACAATAATTCTGCTAGAACCCAAGACTCCTGCTATTTTGTTCCCCCCAAATGGATAAGTGTAAGTCTTAAAATAATATTTTCCAGGGTGAATACATGCAAATTTAAATTTTACTTTCCACAAATATCTAGCTAATATAAATTTAAATGTGCTGTTTCTGAATTATTCCTGCCAGTAAAAAAAAAATAAAATATTTGCAGAAAATGAACACAAAAGGGCATGAGGACTGTTGAAACAAATTCATTTAAAATTTCAAAAAATGCTTTGCCCTGTTTGCCAAGCTTTTATTAATATCCATGTTAGAAATTTCTGGTAATTGTAACTTGCTTTTTTTCCCCACATATATGAGTTAGAATTTTGAATATTTTTTGTCGAAGAACTAAAGCATAAAATAAAATTAAATCAGCAGCAAGAAATTCAGAGAGTTTACACACTCCTTCTGATGATTTGGGGGGGGAGCATTTATTTTCATTTCCATGTGTTGGTTTTTGCTTTTACTTATTTTAATAATTAATTTAATCATATTCAATTGATTTTTTAACCTTTAAATAAGTCAGTAGCATCATTATTTGTATCATTGGTATTAATATTTCATTATCATTTATTTATATCTAAATAGCACCTAGCCCTATTTAAAATCAGGGCCAAATTGTGCTAGGTGCTGTACAAACACATAATAATAAATGGCTCCTCTCCAAAAAGGGCTTACAGTGATATAAAATCAAATTATATATGCCTCTCAACATAAGGGAGTGGGGGAAGAGAATGCAGAGAGATCCTTTCTCTCCTCCAGCAGACTTACACATTTGTAATTGGAAACACAACAGGGGTTGGCTAATGCTTTTGACAGTGCTTGCAACTTAAGAGGGAGCAGGCTAGGGAAACGGGCCTGGCTCTCCAGAGCACTAGACAAAACCTGGCGGATCACTGGATATGTCTTAGGAAGGATAAATACAGCCCACTGCATACCATTTCTGTCCCATTTCTGGTACTACTGCTTGGTTGAGGCACCTCTTCTCTTCAGCATAACTCCACCTCGCAGAGGCACTGAACGGTAATAGTGCTGCTTAAATAACACCCTTCATCAACAGAACTCAAAGATCTTTACAAAGATGATTAAGTATTATCTTCATTTTACAGTTGGTGAAACTCAGGCATGGAGATGTTAAGGCCATTTTTTTTTTCCAAAGTGGCTTCTGATTTTGGCTGCCTTGTTTCTTGGGTGCCTATTTTGAGCTACCTGGGGTCTGACTTTCAGAGTACCCACAATTCCATTTTAAATCAATGGGGCAGTAGGTGTTGAAGCATAGGGTATCTCAGTTGGGCACCCAAATAAAAGTCATTAACCCTTACATTTGAAAATTTGGGGGTTAATGTCTTACTCAGTGTCACACAATCAGACAATGGCAGAGACATGAACAGGATCCCAGCAATGTGTCTTTTAGCTCTCATTCTGGTGCCCTCTCCGCTCCAGCCCAACTCCTCCTACTCAAACCCTACTCAAAACAGCAGCCTTTGTTATGTTCCCAGCAAATGTTATCAGGAGCCTCAGGCCTCTGCTGGGCTTGCTGTGGCAAGAACAGGCCACTGCTGGGTCTCCATGGCATCATCCACTCTAACTACACCATATGACGTGGTATGTTCCACCAAATCCCAGTATGTGTTTCAGCCCGAACCCAAAACAGTAATTATTAAATCAAGCCGTGACCCAAATGTATTATATGGCCATCTTAGTATATCAATATATTTGAATAATGCCGGCCTTCTGTCTGGGCATGCCTCTGCAATAACCCCCATTTTTCACACATTTTGGCCACTGTTGGGTGCTTGGATGTTTCAGCGCTTGGCTTGCCTTTTCTCAGTCTCTGTCAGTTCCTCCCTGTGTCATAGTGATATGTCTATATATGACCTCACAAAATCTTACTCTTAGTAGTACCGAGAAGGTGAACTCCCATTGGAGCAGCCGTCCCTGCAGAGCCATACTTCCAGCTAACCACTGTGAGACTGTCTGTACCTGCTGCCCCTGAATCAGCAATTCTATCCAACTAAGTCACATTGTCACTCAGCAGGTAATTTGAAGGTTACTTGTCCATCTCCCTCATATTAAGGACTCCTACCCCGAGACAAAGGGGCTGCACAACTTGACTGCCACCTGTGTTCCAAACTCAAGTCCATGCCGGATGCATGGGACTACCCACCACTGGGTTCCCCATTGATGGAAGCTCCCAAATTCTGCAACAACTGGAGGTTACCCTGCCACAGCTGTCTAATCAGCAGTGCCTCTTACTGATATTCTCTTTCTTCCGCAACTTGTGAACAGCTCCTTCAAGCCTCTTCGCTCTTTGACCTCTGGCCCTGCATAAACCTTGTGGTGCTGAGAAGACAACCTCTAAAGCAATTGCACACTCAACCTGAATCAATTCCTGGCTGGCCCCACCAATCCCTAATGCAGTTTGTCTGGAACTGGGTGAGGATGCTTTTTCATGTACCACACTACTCCCTTGGAAAGAGGAGCTTTTTTGGTTAGGAGATAGACATGACCTGTGAGCCCTAGCACTGTCCCATGCTGAGGGGAGTCCACTTCCCCTGGCCTGATTTGGGAATTCCTTCCCAATCCCTCCTCTTCTAACCCCTCTGCTGTGGCCATGCCATGCTGGAAGGGGAGAGACTGTTCCCTCCCTGCTTCCCTGTTCATGGGTCTCATGGGTCTGTTTCAAATACCCCATGGAGCCATGTGGACAATGATCTGCCATTGCTGAGTTACTGCTCACCTCTTCTGAGTAAAAGAGGGCTTTTGTCAATGTAGTGATGAGTATAAATACTTCCCCCGCTCTTCCTGTTACCTGTGCAGAAGGAGGCAAGTCACCACACCGACCTACTCTCCTGCTTCTTAAGTGAAGCAGGTATCCTTAAAGGAGCAATGACTCCTTTTCTTCCAGCTTGCTGACCAAGTCAACCTTGCAATTAAAGGGACAACTCCCTTTTTTATGAAATCCAACCAAGGTCCCCACCACTTAATATGTGGTAAGTGCCTTTATATGACTTTATTCACATAAGTAGTGCCACATAAAAAGTGGTTGGGAGTACTCAGGAGCATAAAAAGTATGTGTGTAAGTGTTTGCAGGGTCAGGGGCCTATACTGGTAACCTCAGCCAGATTTTGACAGACTCTTGAGCCCCTGTGAAAGGGAAAAGAAATATACAAAGAATAAAATGCACTTACTTGAGGAGACCACTGTTTATTCATAAGATCCCAAAGTGTTTTGCAAACAAAGGTATTATCCACTTTTTACAATTGAAGAAATGAAGGCACAGAGATTAAGTGATTTGCCCAAGGTCATGCACAAGTCAGCAGCAGAGCCAAAAATAGACCCACCCTCCCCACCCCCAGTTCTGTCAACATTAAAGGTGGGCCTAAGCCTTGAAATTTGGATTCATATTTTGAGAGCATCCCCAACTTTCAGAGTGTTTCAGTCTATGATTTTGTTTCAACACGTTACAAAATTAGAGGCTGTTTGAAGACTTTGTGTCTTTGGACATGTGTTTTTGATTCAGGCACATCTCCAACCAAAACATGTTTTTATGGATATTAAGTTATTTGTACTGTACTAAACTATTTCCCCTGAGTCCCCTTTTATTCAACCCCACATACACTGCTCTCACCAATTTCCTGCTGTCTGACAATTTTTTTAAAGGCCTCTCCTTGGAGAGTTATAAAATTAGGGAGAACTCAGGCTTTCACTATGATGAATTCTCATCAGCAGTCTTTCAAAGCTATCCTCATTTACTCTTCCAAGTGTTTCTAAATCCTCTAAAATGATTGTGTTTCCCTTGTCACTAACAATGATCACTGCAATGTTTCTTTTTTGACTGTCAGTATTGCTAGTTTATTTATTTTGTTTGGAAACTTTCCTTTTGGTACCAATCAGACAGCATTTTAATTCAGTTCAGTAACTTGCTGAAAATAATAGACTTTGCTTACTATTGGCACTGTAAGCCATCAAACACTTCAAGCTGCTGTTGGTTTTAAAGGAAAACCTATCCCTCTCTCTTTCTCTCATGCATGCTGTCTCAAGTATCTAGTTACATGAATACGTTCTAAGAACCCGAATTATTATGAAGTCAAATGATTTTTTTTATTGGCCTACACTGTTGTATGCTGAATTCTTTAAGTAATCAGGTAACAGTATAGCACAGGGAAGGCACTTGCAAGGGAAATAAGGGAACACGAATAAACAAGAGATGTAAAGCAAGGAAAGCACCACCATGATGCAGCTGCTTAATAAATAGCATAAACACATCGTCTGTGCTAGTAAATGTGCTCCTTTATTGTGCAGCCATTAGGGCTGACATGTTGCTTCAAAATCTGTGTAAAAAGTGTGAGAACATAAATCTGTATGAAAAGCTGTACAAAGTCTGTATAACAAAATGGCCATTTCAGTGCTGACGGAGATTAACACTAAAACCAAATGGAACTACTGGATTTCCTTCACTTGAAATATTGCTGAACAATGGAGGGAGTTAAAATAATAAGTTAGGTTTTGCAAACTTAAAGCTTTAAAATTTCACCTGTCTGCAGGTAGGGCATGTCTTTTTTTTTTTTTTTTTTACTGGACCTCCGTGATATTCCATGCATTCACCTTTCAGGACAGGATAGATGGAGCTTTGAAACTCCAAGTCTATATTTTAATAGGTACATACATAGACAGAGGAAAATTCATGGAATGTTAAGTCTCCGTTGTTCCTTAATGTGTTGTGGGGGGAACAGTGCAGGAGACTTTGAAATCCTTTCACCTTTATAAATTGAAGGAAATATTCTGGACAAGGTTTTACATTAATGTGGGCAAGTACTGTATGTACACATATACACACACAAAGAATAACAGTTGTGGCTAAGAACAAGTTGAGATAATATGTCAATATTTAATGCCACTTAAAGTTAAGTTTTAAAAGCATCTATGCATGCACTTAAAATTTACATCCCATGCTCTCTTAAACATGATTGGTCAGGTTCTAGTCCCTGATGTGGGTACCTTGTGCCAGTCCACTAGAACAAAGCCAGTATAGCAGGCTACCTAAGGAGTCCCTCAACCAAGAGTTGTGTTTAGGTTGTATAGATCTCATGTACTTGGCCCACAACAGCACCACCTTGGCCAGCTTGGTGTAGATAGTGTGGAAAAGATAGGGTTGATGTGTAATAATTTTATGAATACGTGACCTAGCCATTAAAATATTCAATGCATAGCTATGGGGGTTTACTGGAATGTCTGTATTCATTCAGTTTAATAGGAAAATAATTAGAGAAGAATGTATAGTAGTTGAAATGTGTACAGTTTATGTGTGTGACCATCAAAGGTATTGCATTATAGATTCATCATTACTAGCTCTGAAATTATACCCCCAGAAATTAGATCTGTGGACTTTAACTTCCAGCTACATTATGAAACCTCAGTATAATAACCCGTGGGTAAGCGATAGCTCTTTAAGCATCTAAAATGTTGAACATAGAGCCATGGTGTTATGGAGTGGTGGGTGAAGTGTACTCACTGTGTTTTCACAGTGGATCATATTTATTTGTAATTTGAAAAGATTTGCAGATTACAGATTGAAAATCAGATTCCAGTTAAAACATTTTCCTCATCTATGGTTTGCAAGGTGCAGAAATCATATATAATCTTGCAACAAGCTACCTCAGGGTACATAGGGTATTGGATTTCCTGTCAGGTCAGGCGGTGTCGGTAATGAACTATCAGCAACCCCCTTCCTAGCTGACAGAGAAAGTGGTTTTGAGTCCTTAAATTTGTTTCCTGTCGCCTAACCCTATATTAAGTGACACTGGTTTTTTTCATAGTCCTTAAATGATTGATAGTGTGCATTTTAAAATACTAACGATAGCTTTTCACGTCTGCTTACATGTGCTAGAGCTTCAGTTGTAAAAAGAATTTTAAAAAAGCAAAATCAGAATATTTTCAGCCAGATGCAGCACTGAATTTACTCCAGTTCTGTGTCAGTTATCTTTCCACTCCTACTTCCTGGAATCCCTGGATTGGAAGGGAGCACACTGCATCTCTGCCCCCCAAAATCCCTGCTCCCCATAAAATCCTTGCAGAAAAGGTAATATAGTTTTAGCCTGATTTTCCTTTCTTACCAAGCCCCTGGGTTTCAGAGTCCAAGCTAAAGCCCAAGCCAGAATGTCTACATGGCTATTTTTAGCACCATATCACAAGCCCAACTCTGACATTCACAATTGTGGGTTTCTTTCTTTGCTATGTAGATATATCATTTATATTTGGGCAGCCTCCTTAAGACTTTTAGAGGTAGATGGAGCCAATGAAGTCTCAGGCCATGTCTGCACTACGAAATTGTCAACCTAAGTTATGTTGCCACAGTTATTACACTGTTTGTCCCTGTGCATACTTGGCTCCTTGTGTTGGCAGTGCACATCCTCACCAGGAATACTTTTATCAATGCAGAATGCAGTTCACCATGGGTGGGTATTGCACTGTGCAATTCACTACCTTCTAGTGCTGGGTGTTTTGGGAAGTTCTTACAATGTCTGATGGGGCCAAAACAAGTTATTCAGAGGTGATTGGGATCCTGGGGTCAAATTCCCATTATACAGTGTTCTCCATCCCATAATTTCATCTGCATCAAATAACATTTCATGCCTCTTTTCAAAGTCCCATAAACATACGTGTCCCTCCTTGCTGTCCACCATCTTTGACATAAGCATGAAGTCTGCATAACTCTGCACTATTGTCATGAGTGTTGCAAGCACATGGCGCCTAATCCTATAGCATTTGCAGAGCCACAAGAGGAGTTGCAGGGAACATGACGATTCCTTGGAGGCTAAATTGCTGCAGGACATAGAAAGAAACCATTCAAGGTTGTTGGTGGCATTCATGGAGCAGTCAGAGATGGTGGAGCACTGATTTTTGGCCCGAGAAACAAGCACTGACTGGGGAATCATATTGTCATGCAGGTTTGGGGTGACGAGCAGTGGCTGCAGAACTTTTGGGTGCACAAGGCCACATTTCCTAGATCTGTGTGCCGAACTCACCCCAGCCCTCCAGCTCAGGGACACCAAAATGAGAGCTGCACTGACGGGAGAAGTGAGTGGCACTATGGAAACTTGCAACACCAGATTGCTACTGGTCAGTCAGGAATCATTTTGGAATTGGAAAATCCACTGCAGGCTTTGTTGTCATTTAAGGGTGCAGGGCCATGAATTGCCTCCTGCTAATCAGGACTGTGACTCTGGGCAATGTGCAGGACATAGTGGATGGTTTTGCATCAATGGGGTTCCCAAACTGCAAGGGGGCGATAGATGGCACGCGTATTTCTATTTTAGTAACATACCACCTTGTCACAGAGATCATCAGCAGAAAAGGCTACTTTGCTATGGCAACGCAAGTGCTGGTGGATCACCAGGGACGCTTTACCAACATCAGTGTTTGCTGGTCAGGGAAGCTATATGATGCATGCATTTTTAAGAAGACAGGGCTGTTTCAGAAAGTAGAAAGCAGGAACTTTTTTTCCTGACCAATGGATTACCCCTGGGTATGTTGAAATGCCAAAAATGATACTAGGCGACTTGCCTACCCCTTGTTCCCATGGCTCATGAGGCCATACCCTGGCTACCTCAACAGCACCAAGGAGCATTTCACCTACAGGCTCAGCGGATGCAGAATGACAGTTGAATGTGCTTTTCGCCATTTGAAGGGTCACTGGTGGTGTTTACTTACAAGATTAAATCTCAGTAATAAAATATCCCAATGGTTATAGCTGCCTTTTGAGTCCTGAATAATATATATATGAAGCAAAGAGGGAAAGTTTCCATCAGGATGGAGGACGAAGGTGGAGCATTTGTCTGCAGAATTTGAACAGGCAGATACAAGGGCAATTAGAAAAGCTCAGTGCAGAGCCATATGACTTAGGGAAGCTTTGAAAGACCATTTTAATAGTAAGCCATGGTAGTGTGTATTGCTGTATGCTCAATCTGGCCTTTCTCTGTTGCGGCCCAAAATTAATCTTGTAATGATTGCTGTGTGTGTAGGAATAGAACATTGTCAATGCACCTATTAATATTGTTTGTGAATTATGTCATGGGTTCTGTGACACAATTGATCACTGTCAGAGCTGCTCAGCACCGGCCAGCATATGTTGTGAACTAATAAAGATGAATTATGTTTAAAAAATAGAATTTTATTCTGTAACATGAACCTGGCAATTAAAAAATAATAACTTAATAAGTTAAGAGAACAAAACTCATGACAGAGAAAGAACACACATTTCTATTTCAGGTGCACATAGATTGACCTGCAAAAAATACAGTTGGTGTATGTGAAGCTGTTATTTTCTTTACTGTCCTTCTAAGTGGAGTGGTAAGGATAGTCCAGTGACCCCTGATGGAAGGTGGAAGGTTGAGGAGGAGTATAGGAAGATCCCAATATAGAGTTCTCTATCGACAAGCATGGGATTGTTAAACCTGTAGGTGTACCAAGCTGGACAACCAGGCAAAGGAATTTCCAGGATCAGCTGCCTTTCAACTTAACCCCTGTGCAGTGGAATTCATAACGGTGACCAGAACAGTGAGTGTGGGGCATTAAGGGATAGTTCCTGGAGTCCAGTAACAGTTGATGTAAGTAGCACAGTGTCCACATGACACTGACCTAGTTACATCAACCCCGACTCTACCTGGGTCAGGGAAGTGGTGTTATTTAATTGGCATATAGAAGTACTTCCATTGGTGGGAGCCAAATTTAAGTGAAGACACTTCCACAGCTAGGTAGACATACGCTGTCTTGCGTTGACCTAACTGTTGTGTACACAGGCCTCAGGAAACATGGCTTCAGTGGAGCTGTGATCCCACAGAGTGTGGCAGAGAGGCAAGACAGAGAGGCAAGGCAAGACAGAGAGGCTTGACAGAGAGGGCCTCCCATAGGTACTATGGAGGCACAAGACCTCCATGCTGATGACCCTTCCTCCCTGCAGATTCCTTGGAATCTGCTGAGTGCTGGAGTCAGAACTGCAGCTCCGTCCCCCTGTGTCCTGTTCCCCACCACAATGAGGTCTGTGGTAAACTTTGCAAGGAGATCCTCATGCACTATTCTTCCCCCAAAGTCAGTGAACGGTTATTATCAAGTAATGGAATTCTCTGGGGCATGGAGACGGACATGAGTTGTTTGAATCACATATCTGATTGTAACACTATTTGGCAGCCTTTAGAAATGGTTCTTAGGCATGTAAATACATTGTAGGTAATGTCTGTGATAACCTTTTGCTAGATTGTCAAAAATCAGTTAATAGGAAACATATAAATGCATCTTTTGACATGATAAATATATACAGAGCTATCTATAACTGATCTGGGTTGCATTGAAAAGATACAGAGCATCTATTATCTTACTGTTAATAGAGATATTTAGCTACCAGACACAGATGGTGTCCTTTGAGTGACTCTTTCTATAAGTCTCATAAATGTAACTTGTATTTTCTTCACTTTGGGTTACATGACATTTGGGGTAATTTAACCTGACATAGCTCTGTGATTAGAGACACAAGGTAGATGAAGTAATATCTTTTATTGGACCAGCGTCTGATGGTGAGAGAGACAAACTTTTGAGCCACACACAGTTCTTAGCAGATATTGTAAGGGACCATTCAAGGGAGAGTGGTCCGTTAACACGTCTGAAGTAATAGGATAAAAAAGGGGGTTAGTGGGTTACATATTGTTGTACATATGGTTTATTAACCCCTTCTTTTTGTCCTAACTGCTTATGCTAAACAATCTGTTGCACCTTGCATTTTGCTGTGATCCTGGGAGTTCCTTTCCTGCACCTGAAGAAGAGGTCTGTGTGGATCGAAAGCTTGTCTCTCTCACAAACAGATGTTGGCTCAATGAAAGATATTATCTCACCCATCTTCTTTCTCTAACTTTCTGGGACCAACACTGCTACAATTATGTTTAACACATATAGCTCGATGATGTCATGTAAAGCCTTTAAGAGTAAATGTTTTTAAAAATCATATGACATATACAGGAGATAGGCTTTATCTGCCTTAGATACTGAAGTTTTTTTAATAGAAGACTAACATGTTTGAGCTTTTTGACAATAGTATTTCATATAAAGGTCTGTTTACAAATCCTTGACATTTTGAATAACCCTGATTTGAAATTCTGCACCTGCGTCCTCCTTTTGACTCCCAATGGAAGATGAAGATTGGCTATTGCCTTCAAGGGACAACTCTGAACTTTTGTCATGTCTTTGAAGCCATGCATATAGAAAAAATATATTCATAAGTTACATGCTGCTTGTGAGAGACTTATGTAGGTACCTTTAAGGATGGAGTTAATTAACCATTCTAGACAGCATTGTTGTTTTACCTACAGCCAATAGGTTACTCTTCCACCAAAATATTATTTGCTAAACATGTGTGCAGTTATTTTGCTTAATATTATTTATCCAGACTTGATTAGGAGACTACATGGTACATCATCGTTCTATCTCTGAACACAAGGAGCTAAATTCAGCCCTGATGTTAGCAGGTACAATTTTCATGGACTTAAATGGGATTTACACAATCCATGAATTTGGTCCAATATGTTACAGAAAAGAAATGGTTGAGCACAATCAACCTGTTATCTAAATGTTAGATGGCCAAAAAAAGAAACAGAAATTGCAAAGGCGTATGTTCAGTAGTAGTGATGCTCAATTTCCTTATCTTTTAGGGAGAACATTCAAGTTGATCAGTAATCTATGCAGATACAATAGTCCAAAGACAAGCCCTGTAAGTCTCCATAGAGAGTCTGTCACATGTATTCCTGTTATAACTCTGTTAAAGTCAATGGAGCTACAACAGGGGTAAATCTGAACCTCTGTCTAGTAATACGAGTGTTTGAATTAGTAGTATAAGTAACAGTGAAGGAGTTTGTAAGAGCCTAATAATTGTCTCTGGAGATGATGCTTTGGCAAGTTCTTAGAATTAGTGTTTTGTTTACATTGTGCCAACCTTGCAATTGGTTTATCTCCAAGTCTGCTCCATACCTTTGGATATGTAAACTATTTTCACAAAGATAAATAATAATTCAGAAGAAGGAACTTTTTACAAGGAATGTTTTTTCAAAAATATGTTGTGGGACATTTTATTCTTAAAGCCTTAGGTTTTCCTTCAACAGCATCAGCAGTGAAGATCAATTCCTAATGCTGTCTTCAGTTCCCTGGTGGATTACGTAATGTGAATAGAGAAAATACAGGCTTGAGTTAGAAACCATTGTTGATTTGTATAGCTCTTCAGGGTCCATGGTTTCTTGCACTTTAAGATATGGTTCTTCGATGTATGTGCAAAATTCACTTTCAAAGAGTTTTATATCCAGATTTGAAAGCTTCTAATATCATACCATATTTTTCTTTAGCTATGTCCCATGCACATTCATCTGGATCTGCCTGGCTGTGAAAATCATGTCGGTGGTGCCTCATGACAGTCTGAAGCCACACTGGAACTCTGGGAGTACTTCCTCTGCAAGAAGGAGAAGATGATTCAGTAAGATTCTCGCAAGAATCTTCCCATTGATGGAGAGTAGGACAATGCCTCAGTAGTTGCCACAGTTGGCCCTATCTCCCTTTTTTGAAAATGGTGACAATGTTAGCATTGCATATATCAGTGGGGATTTCTTTGATGTGCCAGTTTTTGAGGAGTAGCAAATGGAGTTTGTTTTTCAGTGTTTCTTCCCCGACTTTCAGTACTTCCTTTGGTATGCCATCAGGACCTGAAGCTTTATTGTTCTTCATTTGCTTAATTGCTTTGCAGACCTCCTCAGATGTTGGTGACTTGGCCAGAGTTTCCCAGACTGGGTGCTGAGGGATTGTATCAATGGTGTCATCAGTCACAATCAATTCTCAATTTAGAAGCTTTTGGTAGTGTTCCTTCCAGCGCTCTTTATTGGGTTCACTGTCTTTAAGAAGGATAATACCATCTTCAGTTCTCAGCAGTGTGAGGGCACATGAGCTTAGTGCATACAAGGTCTTTGTCTCATAGAAAAAGCTCCACATATCATATCTGTAAGTGAATGCACGGATTTCTTTTGCTCGCTCCTCCCATCATTTGTTTTTGAATTCTCTGATCTTCCTTTGAGCCTCAGCTTTGAGCTGATGGAAAGAGCTCTGTTTTTGACTGGATGATGGATGCTTTTGCAGTCTCAGTCTACAGCTGCAAAACTTAGACGACCTACAGAAAACACCTGAAAAACCTGGAATGCCAGCACCGCACTGTCTCCAGAAGATCCTCAATGTAAAGTGGTAGGATTACTGCACTTATGTAAGTGTCCTCACATAAGCCAACATCTTTAGTGTTGATGCCCTGATTTTCCAGCACTAGCTGAGGTGGAGCAGGCATTGTGTGTGCATGCTTGATGCATGCCTACCAAAACAATTGTGCACCTAACAAACCAAAGGAGAAGGGAAACTGGGAGGCCAAAAGAAATGCTTCAAAGATATCCTCAAGACAAACATCAAGAGATGTGACATTAACATCAGACACTGGGAGACTGTATCCCAAGGCAGGGCTAAATGGCCACGACTCTTCAGAGAAGGAATGACCACTTTTGAAGGAAATCACCTCTCATTGGTCACAGAAAAATGCCAGAAAAGGACAGACAATTGTCGTGCAGTAATCATGGCCCAACCCTGCCTTCCAACACCACCTGCAACATCTGACAACACATCTGCAGCTCAAGGATCTGTTGAAGAAATGAACACAGAGCAGAGTAATGACAGATCCCAACACCCTCCCAGAGCTGATGGGCCTGTTGCCCTCCCTACCCAAATAAAACAATAGATCCAAAATTTATATTATGGACCCTTGCAGGCACTTGCCTCCTCTGGCATCCGTCAACCAGGATTCACCTCAGAAATAAACGAAACAGATAAAGGAAACCATAAAACATTTATGAAACATAAAACCAGAGATACACACAGTGCCTTAAGCTCAGGACCCAAATAATAACAAAAGACTAAACAGTCTTTAACTGACTCTTTCTGGCTATCTAAGGTGGGATAAGGTGAGTACATGAGGATCAGGTGAGATGAGAGGATTCAGGAACTGGAGCACAGTAGACAGGACAGGAACAAAAGATCAGGAAAACAGGAACCAATGAGGACACAGGAAGACAGAACCACAACAAAAACGACAACTGGAACCATGACGAAGGAAGACACTGGAGCTGGACTGGAACCAAGATGAAGGAGCAACATAGGTACATCTTTGATGTAACAAGGACAACAAGGAGTTGTCTGTGGGCTACCACCTGGGAGGACAGCGTCCATCCACAGTCATCAAAGGTCTTAAATATAACAATTCAAGCCAATCAGAGCGCTTTTCCATCTCACCTTTGCACACAGCACAGTACTGCGTTTAACACAGTACTGCGTTTTTTCCACGATACCAAACTTTGTGCACACAGCACTAAAGATTCATCTATTGCATGTGAGGCCTATTAAATCATTAGACCATATTTACATATGCCAATTACAAATCAATGGTCCACCAAGCTCAGGGAGGAGGGGAAATCCTTAACATGGGAGCTCAGATAACATACTGGATTCCTCAGTCACCAAAGGACCCATATAAAATAAAACCTGTGAAAGAGATCATTCTCGACTCCAAGGGGTTGCCACCAATGATGATGACCTTCCATCTAAATCACCAGACGCAAAGAAAAGGGAAATAGATCAATATTATGAGAGTTCAGTGATATCTGGAAATGACTTCACTTTCAGGATCAGAAAGCAGTTGCAGAAGAAAACTTTAGCTATATATAATTCCCATGAGGTTTCACAATATTTAGTGCAAAAAATTGTTTAGAGGAGATTTTATTTGTTTAAAGCTTATAATGTTTCATATCCAATTTCTTATTAAAAGTAAATGTGACCCCTCTCTAAATCAAGGGCATAAAGCTCCAAGAAATTTGGAATAACCACAGATATCTTGATAGCAAACAAATGAATATGACACAGCTATTTAAAAGATAACTGTTGAACAGGATTGGAGAGTACATAGAAGAATCTCTTTGTGAAACAGTGCCAAAATTTAACCAGCTAGTACATTTACCATCAATTAATTGAATAATTATGAAAAAAATTTTAAAAGTAATTCACGATTAATTTTATAAATAGTTTTTGTAGTGTAACAGGTGACAAGGAGAGATTTACATGTCACTTACTGGGCTGCATCCAAATACTTCTCAGTACACTTAATGAAGTGTCTTTCAGCCATCTTTACATCACCCCCTGATCCTGGTCAGTTCTGCTTTGCAAAGAACAAAATCCCTCAGGATGGCTCTAATTTAAGATGACAGACAACAGCTAAGAACTGTTCCAGCAGCTGGGAATTGCTGGGGCACAGGGAAGCCTTGCCCACCCCCATCAGTTTTCCCCAGCCAGAGTAGGAAGGGTGGAACTGTGCTGCAGTTGCTATGCTGGATCTATTCTCAGGGAGAAGTTTCCTACCTGAGGTGATTTTTCAACTTAACTGGCAGAGCGACTAAGAATTAGTTAAGGAAAAAAATGTGAAAGATCCTGTAGCGGGGAAGCTCTGGAGTGAAATGAAATAATAGTCCAAAGACCTGTGTTTTATATCTTATAAGGAACTGATGGTATTTGGGGCAACAATGCTTATGCAGCCTGGCACTGAATGTGTTTATGGCTTGGTTTTCTATATGATTTTGGGAGCTCAGGATGCTCACTCCCTACAGTACAGGGATCTATGGAATCAGCTGTGAATAGAGAAACATTTTTGATCCCATGTTTTGAATGGAGAAAACAAGGCACAAAAGCCCTAAGTGATTTGCCCAAGATCACAGGGGAAGTTTTTGGCAGTGCTGGAAATAAAACCTGTTTCCTGACTCCTCGGTGCTAAGTTTTAGCCACAACAACCTGCTCGCCACAAGCTACCCTTGATCAAGTTAGTAAGCTTATACGGTAACCAGAAAAAAAACTATTCGAGAGGTTTGAATTTACTACTTCATCTTCCTACTCTCTCCAGTGATGATGCACTGAACAGTGAAACTTGATTTACTACATTGCTAAAAAAGTGAAACTTTTGACATAACTCCAGTAGTTGGAGGCCTGGTCTACACAAAATGGTTAGGTCAACATAAGGCAGTTTACATTGACCTAGCTGTGGATGTGTCTTCACTTAAATTTGGTTCAAATTTAGCAGACAGCCACTCCACCTCTGCACTCCTCCCTGATGGAAATTCCCCCCCTCCCTTTGTTTCACAGATATTATGCAGGACACAGCAGGCAGCTATAACCACTGGGATATTTTTCTCACTGAGATCCAATCTTGTAAGCAAATAATGCCAGTGACCCTTCAAATGACCAAAAGCACATTCCGCACCTACTGAGCCTATAGCTGAAGTGTTTTTGGTGCTGTCAAGGTGGCTGGTGCACAGCTTCATGAGCCAGAGGAGTAAGTGGTAGGCTTGGTCTCCCAGGATCACTATTGACATTTCAACATTCACAGTGATAATCCGCCAGTTGGGAAAGAAAGTCCCTGCTTGCAGCTCTCTAAACAGCCTATATTTTTAAAGTTGTTCGCGTCATGCACCTTCTCTGACCAGCCCACACTGATCTTGGTAAAGAGTCCCTGATGATCTATCAGTGCTTGTTGATGTACTCTGTGGGAAGATGTCTGGTGCTAAAATAGGAATATGCATGTCATGTATCATCCCATTACTGCAAAACCATCCTGCACATTGCCCAGAGTCACAATCCTGAGTGGCAGGAAGCAGTTAATGGCCCTGCACACTTGCATGACAACAATCCTCGTGGTTGATTTCTTGACTCGAAATTCATTCCTGACTGACGGTTAGTAATGTGACATTGGGAGTTGCCACAGTGCAATCACCAATCATTTCTCACCTCTCAGTGAGGCTCCCATTTTGTTGTTCCTGAGCTGAAGGGATGGGGCAAGTTTGGTCCAGAGATTCAGAAATACGGCCTTGCACATCCGAAAGTGCTACTCCCCTTTTCATCATCCAAACCTGCATGGCAATGCGATCCCATTAGTCAGTGCTTGTTTCTCAGGCTCCGAATAAGCTCTCCACCATCTCCAGCTGCTCCATGAATGACACCAACACCGTCAATTGTCTCTTTCTATCTCCCACAGCAATCGAGCCTCCAAGGAATCATCACGTGCCCTGCGGCTCTGCGAATACTGCAAGATCAGGCACTCTGTGCTTGCAACACACAGAACACTAGTAAAGAGATGTGCAGATTCCATGCTTCTGTCAGAGATGATGGACAGTGAGGAGGGACACGTGGGTTTGTGTGAGTTTTGGAATGAAGGCATGAAATATTATGTGCTGAAGATGAAATTATGGGATGGAGAACACTGTAATATGGGAATTCGACCCCATGCTCTCAGTCACAACCATATGATTCATTTCAGTCCCATCAGGCATCGCAAAAACTTCCGAAACGCCCTGTTCTGGATGGTGCTGAGTTGTACAGTGGGATATCTACCCATGGGTCACTACACTCTGCATTGGTGAGGACGTGCACTACCAACACAAGAAGCAAAGTGTGCACATGCACATGCGATGTTAGAACTGCAGCAGCTGTATGCTGATGTAGTTTATTTCAACACAATTTTGTAGTGTAGACATGGCCTCTGTGGGGTACCTTGTTTTCTCGAACATCTCTGCACATGCACTCTTAGCCATGTATACAATTTTCCATTTCAACCGCCTTTGTAATTTAGCTTTGGCAATTTGATCTCAGGTTTCTTGTTCAATTATTTTTTATCGGGGTTTTTTTTTTTTTTTTGGTAAATGCTCTTTTTTGTTACTATTTCATCAAATTATCTTCATAAACTGCCTTTTTGTCTTATGTATAATGATGGGCTCCATTTTAGTACGTTTTTAAATGAGAGCGAAACACAAGCCAGAGAACTTTAAACTATTTCATATAAAAACAAGTACATTTTCCTGTACCACAGAGCATGATTGAACATGTCTGCAATAATTCTTGATGCATACAAAGCCTCTTCAGTGGTTGTCATCTGTCTGATCTCCTTTAAAATGAAAACCACGTCTGTGCAGATGGCTCTTTCCATTAGCCTCTCAGTGATCTGACTCTAATAATATTTTTCTGAAGAATAAATTGTACATGCTATAGATAAAAACTGACACTCTTGTAAAGTCTAACAGTTATGTTTCAGTAATGGCATTAATGCAACTTTAGCATCCATTTAACAAAGATATTTTACAGTAATATTTCATGTTAATAGCGCAGCATATTTTAACCAGCTGATCAAATACAGTTTTTTGGGCTTTGTTCTCTAAATGATATTTGAACAAAAATAATTTCAAACTTAGGAAAGTCTGTTTTTGTATTATGATTTAAAAGTGAGCAAAGAATCAGTTTCTTAGTATTCTACATAACTGCATCAATAAACATGTCTATGTACTGTACGAAGTCATTTATGTGCTTTTTAAAATGAGAAAAATGAGGACTAACTGGATGTATGATAAGATGGCCATCTCTGTATTGCTAGTTTAAATTCATTCTCATTTAGTGTAATTGGAAGGTCACCATCTGATCAATTGTCACTTACCTCTAGAACAGTATGACCAAATCACAGGATGTTTGCTGTTTTTCTTAAAGCCACCCATTGCTTGTGGGGTAAGGTGATTATATGAGAGCCTCAGGGCTTTACTGTCGTTTTTAAAGTAAGTTTATAGTTTTCATGGTTATGGAGGAAAGCTTGAAAATGTTCATTCTAAAGACTCCAAGCAAATAAAAGGAACAAAAATGTCTGATTTTTAAAATCTTATGTTTCCAAGCCAATCTCATGGCTTTTGAATTCATGGAGTTGGCAAAACTGAGTGTATATAAAATGAGTTGGTGGGTCTGTCCACTGGTAACTGGACATCGAAGAAACCAGCACCAGAATGGGTTATAATTGTCACTTGTTACTGGGTGGTGGCCCCTGTAAATGAAGCAGGTCCAGCTCCCCTGTGCCAGAAGAGATGCTTCTAGTTTGGCCAATTAAGAGCGCAAAGCAGCACCCGTGGCTATACAGGCTCAGACAGAATCTCAGAGGGAAGTGAACAGGTGAGAAGCAGAATGTGAGAGTCAGTCAGGAAAAAGGGTATGTGATTGTGGCCTGGGAGTCAGGAGACTGGAGGAGGTTTCTGGGGCAAGCTGCAGAGAGAAGGCAGAAAAGACCCCCTTTCTCAAGAATAACCCCTCCCCCCCCCTTTTTTTTTTTTTACTTTTCCTGGTAGGTCAATTTTTCTAAACCTTTTACCATTTTTGTTGCTCTCCTCTGGACTCTAGTTTGTCCAAATCTTTTTGTAAAGTGTGGCCCCCAGAACTGATCACACTACTCTAGCTGAGGACTCACTAGCACTAAATAGAAAAGGACAATTATCTCCTGAGTGTTACAGATGACACTCCTGTTTATACACACCAGAATTATATTAGCCTTTTTCACAACTGTATCATATTGTTGACTCATATTCAATTTGTCCTCCATTATAACCCTCAGATCCTTTTCTTCACATTACAAGCTACCTAGTTATTCTCCATTTTGTAGTTGTGGAATTGATTATTCCTTCCTAAGTGTAGTACTTTGCACTTGTCTTTATTGATTTTCATCTTGTTGAATTCAGACCAATTCTCTAATTTGTCAAAGTCATTTTGAATTCTTATCCTGTCCTTCAAAGTGCTAGCAACTCCTCTTAGCTTGGTTTATCCACAAATTGTTTAAGCATATTCTCCACTCCATTATCCAAGTTGAATAGTTCTGGGCCCATGACAGATCCCTGAGGGACAAATAGCAAATAAAAAATAACAAAATTTAACACTTTTATTTAAAAAAAACAGATAGCAATGTACCTTTGGGCAGAAGTGGCTATCATAGCCAGTAAAAACCAGAGAAAATAACACAATAAAATGTTAACATTGAAATATGTAAAGGTGCCACAGTACAAGGCAGAACATGGGCCCTGTGTTTTAGCATTGTAGCTGTAGATAACAAACTATTATTGAATAATAGACTTGGGGACAATTTTTGTGTGTTGGATCCCTGCAGCTTATTCTGTAATGCTCTAGTTGCCAATTGAAAAGCATCAGCTCTGAGAGGCTAATTTTTGCTATTTGTTCAAACAACACATGAGGAATGGCAGGCAATAATACATAGACATATACATTATGTTCACTACCATGGGCTTCATGTTAATAGGTATTTTGCTCAGACATCTGACTTCTTTCAAAAAAGAAGTTGCTCTGGCAGCATACAAGGACTTTAACAGCCTCTGCAGTGTTCTTCCCCTCCACCTCACCATAAAGGGGTTCTATAGTTGGCTTGAAGGCATCAGAACTTCCCTACTCCAGCCTCCCCTGCCTTTCCTTAGGGTGGAGGGGGTGTGTGCCAGGTATTTAGGAGGAGCACAGATGGAGCACTTTGATCTCTGACTGCACTATGAGAAGGCCATTACAAACAGGGCTCATCTTCACTGTAATGTTAGCACAACTTATCTACACTCGAATTAGCTGAGCTGCACGGAGATTTGTATTAGCAGCACAGAGTAGCTAGGTCCCCACAGAAATACTAGTTTGAGAATCAGTAGCACCCAAACTTTAGCCCACACATGCTCACAGGCCAACTAGCTCAAGTTAAAACATAACTTAAACAAGCTAGAGATTTTTGTGTGCGCCTCGGAGGCAGGTTAGGGGCAACGCTTAAATTATGCCTCAGGCTAACACCGCAGTGAATACAACCCCATAGAGCATAGGTTCTGGAACTGGGAGTGCTGGCTTGAAGTCATTTCCGTTATATACAGGGTTTAGAGTTTGGTTCAATGGCTCTCAGTGTCTCTACTATAAAAACAGTTCCAGCACCACGGCCGTAGAGTAGCCCTGTGGTTAAGGCCACCTTTCCCCACCACCTGTTCTTGAACCTAGCACAAGATTGGAGCAACACAGAATCTGGACGTGGGTGTTCAAATATGTTTTCTGGTTCTGGACATTTATAAGATCAGCAATATTAGATTTATATAAGATAATGATAATATTGGAGCTAAGTCATCTGTTTTAAAACATCAGGACATCAGGACATAGTATGTTTCTTTACCTTTCTCTTTACAGCCCTGATCCAATTCCTGTTGAAGACAATGGAAAGACTCATTGACTTCAGCTGGCTTTGGATGAAGCCTACTGAGGACAGAGGTCTTCATATTTCTTTCCTGAGGGGCAGCCTCACTTAATAAAAACTCAGAAAATGGTCTCCACATAGTATGTAAAGTGTTTACAGTTTGCAACATGAAAAACCATCTGCTTATTGCCACAGATGCTGTGACTTTTTGTTTTACTCTCTGCTGCATTCACAAAGCACAGTATTTGTGTCTGAGCTCACATACATACTTAAACAGTTCACCAGTATTTATGACTAAGGCGAGTGCAATTTGAGAAACTGGAAATCACCTCAGTGCTGCCTTAACAATGTCATCCAGCAGGTGACTTGAGTTGCTCAGCAGAAATAGTTCAAAGGCTTTGTTTAGGGCCTCGGAAATCACCCTCATGAGTTGCTGCAGATGCAAACATCTTCCAAGTTCTGGGAATTTTTATTGAAAACTTTCTGTAGCAGTGCGACAGTTGGAACATATCAGCCATATCAGCTGTGATGATTACAGTTAAAATTCTGTTTCCGATATTTTTAGTAAAAGTCAAGGACAAGTCATGGACAATAAACAAAAATTTACAAAAGCTGCAACCTGTCTCTGACTGTACTAAAAATGCCCTGGGTGAGGAGGGAAAACAGATCTGCTGGGGCTTGCAGCTGCTCCAGCCCCACTGCTCCTGTGGTCTGGCTGGCTGATCAGCTTTTCAGTGGCAACCCCAGGCCTGGCCGGCTGATCAGCTGTTCAGGCAGCCCTCTCAGGGGTGGCAGCTGCTCCAACCCTGACCCAGAAATCATGGGGGTCCCGGAAAGTCATGGAATCCGAGACCTCCATGACTTCTGTGACCAAATCATATCCTTAGTGATGATATGAATACTTATTGTATATTTTGACTGCAAATGTAAATAGAACAGATACTCCCAGAGCCCCTAGCATGTTAGGTAGTTCCACTATTTGTAACAAATATTTCTATGCATTTAATTAAATCAATAATTCTCTTGACATCTGTGTAATAGATTTCAGGTAGCTGTTTGCAGTGTTGTTCTAGCCATGTTGGTCACAGAGAGACAAGTTGAGTGAGGTAATATCTTTTATTGAACCAACTTCTGTTGGTAAAAGGGATGAGCTTTAAAGCTACTCAGAGCCCTTCTGTTTCAGGGCTGAAGAACAGCTCTGTATACCTCAGATTTTAGGTAAGCATTTTCATGCATTTGGCTCAGTTTTAGAAATATTCAGGTAGCCAGTGCATACTTATGCAGCAGATGAGCAAAGAAATTGTTACCCTGTTTAAAATTCACTCCTGGTTGAACCAGCGTTCTAACTTCTCTCTCCCTGTTTCTCTGCTATATCGCTCTCATCTTCCACATTTGAACTGAGGGAGAGACATTTGGAACAGACCAGTTTAATTTCTTTGTACAGGCTTTATCAGTTCAACATTTGCCTTGAACAAAACATTTCAATGATAGAGTTGGCAGGCTTTCCAGTAATAACTGGTATAGTTACTCTAAAACTGGGCTTGGAAGGCTTAGATATATTTGGGTAAATGTCAGTAAACATCAATTTTGCCATGTACACAAACCAATTAAAATATTTCTGTTGATGTTAATTGAAATTTACAGACAGGAAAAATAAAACAACAAAAATTCTGCTTGAGAATTTATTAGTGTTTGATTTAAGGATATTTATTTTGCATATTTTGACATGTGATTATGTCAATTTGTGCTTTAATAATAATAAAACTTTAACTTTATGAATTTCAACCGCTACCGTCATTAAATAATTGTCTGACCCCCCACCTTTATTGTCTGACCCACATAGTTACCTTGCTGTGAAAATTGTAATGGATAAAAATAGAAAAAAACGCTTAAAAATAAACGTCAATGTTATCCAACAAAATTATTAAAAATACTATATTGAATTCTGCCAAGCCTATCTAAAAGCTATACAATTAAATGCTATCTACTATGTTTCTCTTCTACAATTATATTTTTTTCATGAAGCATACATCTGCTGTTTTTGCTCTCCCAGAGATTGAGACCTCAGTTCTTGACTGTAGAATTTAGCTCCAAACTAGCAGGAAACATGTTTGCTGCTATGGTTAGAGAAGAAACTGCCTAGAGTGAATTTGTATTTATCAATTAGAATTGAAAATCCCTTATTTCCAATAAGGTAGATCAATTTTTCTGAGGTGTTTTATTTAAATGTGAAAATCTATATCACTGTTTTGTTGTATTCCAGTCAAATGCATACTCTTGTTTTTAACTGTGCAACATATGTTTTGGGGGAAAATCCATTGTATTCATAACATATTCAACCAAATGTTGGGTAATTTCTTGACTTTTATTTCTATAATGACTAGGAATTTTTGCCTGTTAGAAAACATTTTATCCCTAGTTTGATATTTTAATTTTCTCCATTTTCAGTTTTCCCTCTTTGAAATGATACAACATTAGATAGTATTAGGACTCCCCTACCCCTTATCTCCCAGTTCCCAGGCATGTTCCCAAACAGAAAGCAGCAGGCCAGAGTCTAATCTGCAGGCAACGTGATGGGTTTATTGAGGCTAAATGAACAAGCATAAAACTATAGCCCTTTACACCAGTCAGGCTTCCCTTCCCGTAACTGTATCTCTATATGCTGAAAGAGTTTCCTTCCCCCAACCATAGCTCTATATGCCCATATAGTTCCGTCTTCTCCTAACCATAGCTGTATATGCTGACAGAGTTCTCTACCCACCACTTTCTACTTAATTATGGAAGATTTAATTATACCTGTAGTGTCCCCACCCAGTACCATCCCTTCCAATTTATGGTCACGTTCAATTTTGGAGGATGTTGAGTCTGGGGGCTTGGGTACCACTTCTTTTTTACCTCATGGGAGAGGTGTGCAGCAAGCTTACGTTTTGGCCATGGTCATTTTATGGCCCTTTAGTGTTTCTTTTTCACACCTCACTTTACTCCCCTCACTCCTACCAATCAATTGACCTTGCTCTGGTATCTGTCTTGAAGAGAAGTCGTAGCTTTCCTTCATTTGTGTTCATATATCAAACCCGCACTACACCACAAAACATTTTAACTATATCCCCTATCTTTTCTCACACTAATAAAGAAAACCTATCTGTTTTTGATAGGCAAGAGTAACACATTATGTCTTTGTTCTTTGCTTACACGTGCATCTTAAATACCTTAACATTCATGCAGGCAAGTAGGCTCCACAAACAGGCTCAGTTTGCCATCTCAGGCAGATACATAAGCCTAAATACTTATACAAACCTTCATTATATACTACTAATCCTAACAGTTCATTTTGTACCATGTCACTTAAAGCACACATCTTCATTTCATTAATTTCACTGTCTTTAAAAATGTCAGTAACTTGAAGTAAGGTTAAAACAGCTTCCTGCGGCAGTCTGCACCTCACAAGTTCACTTTGTACTTCACATTTGAGCCTATCTTTTATTAAAGAGGCACATGGTCACCCAAAATCACACACTGGAGCTCTAACTCATACATCTACTGGTTTGTAATGCTCTTGATTATGAATAAAAAACCCCACGGTTCTAAAAAGTAACTTTTTGAGGTTACCCTACCTCTTGAATTTTACCATGCACTATCTGTCTTCCTTTTCTTCCTATGTAAAAAAATAAAATAACTGAAACTATTCTGCATCTGTGTGGAGAAATTTGAGAGACAGCCCTTTAGATGCTCTCTCTGCAGCCCCCTTCATGATTAAAAAAATGTAAGATAATTGCTGATATTGATGCTAGTCTTTTGCAAGGAAGTAATTGTTCAAACTCTGGTTCAATATAGCATTACATTTTTTGATGTTTAACAAGCACTCAAAAGTCTGTTTTTTCAGAAAAGAAAACATTTATGTTAACTGCATGAGCAGTCAGCTTTGTCTGAATCTGCTCAGGCTTTTGGAAACAACTAGTTCTTGTCTAGAAATAGTGACCGCATTCAAAGGCTTAACCCAGGTATTAGCATATTCATTTTTATATAAATTACCACTAAAGCCATGCTAATATTTAAAAAGGGTAAAAGGGCAACTATAGATTAGGTGATCTTGTCAACTATAGATCCTGAGCAAAATTATGGAAAGGCTGATACAGAATACAAGCAGTAAAGAATTAAGACAGTAACATAAAACTATCAACATCAACATAGTGTCCCATGTGGGCTCTAATGATATTGTGAGGTCTGACCATGAGAGATCACAAATGACTACAGAGTTCTGGGAGTAAGGGTGAAGGAGCTGGGAGGGTGCAGGTGGTGTTTTCATCAATCTTTCAAGTCAAAGATAGGGACCCAGGCACAGTCAGATGCATCCTGTCACTGAATGCCTGGCTGTGAGGATGGTATTGCCAGAAGGCCTTTGGTTTCTTTGACCACCGGATGTTGTTCCAGGAAGGATTGCTAATCAGACATGGAGTCCACCTATCAAAGAAGGGGAAGAGCATATTTGGATTCAGATTGGCTAACTTAGTGAGGAGGACTTTAAACTAAGTTCTATGGGGGCAGATGACAAACTCCACAGGTAAATCAAAAATCTGGGGACAGCATGGGCCATTATAGCAGGAATAAGAGAGAGGAGACAGAGAACGTGGGGGGAAATCAAACCAGTACCTTAGATGTTTATATACTAATGCGAGAAGTATGGGGAAATAAGAAGGAAGAACTTGAAATGCTAGTCAATAAACACAATTATGACATAATTGGTATCACAGAGACTACATGGGATAATACACATGACTGAAATATTTGTATAGAAGGGTACAGCTTGCTCAGGAGGGAAAGGCACGGAAAAAAGTGAGGGGGTGTTGCCTTATATATTAAAAATGTATACACTTGGACTGAGGTTGATATGGAAATAGAAGACAGACTTGCTGAAAGTCTCTGGGTAAGGAAAAAAGGGGTAAAAACAATGGTGATGTCATGATAGGACTACTACAGACCACCTAACCAGGAAGAAGAGGTAGATGAGGGGATTTTTAAACAACTAACAAAATCATCCAAGGCAGAGGACTTGGTGGTGATGAAGGACTTCAACTACCCAGACATTTAGTGAGAAAATAACACACCAGGGCACAAATTATCCAATGAGTTCTTGGAATGTATTGGAGACAATTTTTTTTCAGCAGATGAAGAAAGTTACTATGTGGGAGGCAGTTCTAGATTTGACTTAGACAAATAGGAAGCAACGTTGAGAATTTGAAAGTGTAAGGCAGCTTGGATGAAAGTGATCATGAAATAATACAGTTCCTGATTCTAAGGAATTGTAGGAGGGAAAACACACTAAATACAATGGATTTCAAGAAGGCAGACTTTAGCAAACTCAGTGAGTTGGTAGTTAGATCCTATGGAAACAAGTCTAAGGGGGAAAAGAGTTCAAGAGAGTTGTCAGTTTTTCAAAGACACATTATTAAGGCCACAAAAGTGAACTATCCCATTGCATAGAAAATATAGGAGGTATGGCTTAACCAGGAGATCTTCAATGATCTGAAACTCCAAAAAATGGAACTAGGTCAAATTACAAAGGATTAATATAAACAAATAACATAAGTATGTAGGGACAAAATTAGAAAGACCAAGGCACACAAAACGAGATTCAATTAGCCTGAAACATAAAGGGTACAAAGAAAACATTCTACAAATTCATTAGAAGCACGAGGAAGAACAAGGATAGGGCAGGCACATTACTCAATGAGGAGAGAAAAACAATAACAAAAAACATGGAAATGGCAGAAGTGTTAAATGACTTTTTTGTTTCAGTTTTCACTAAAAAGATTAGTAGCAATTGGCCATCTAACATTGCGAACACCAGTGAAAATGAGGTAGGATCAGAGGCTAAAATAGAGAAAGAACAACTTAAAAATTACTTAGACAAGTTAGCTGGCTTCAGGTCACCAGGATCTGATGAAATACATCCTAGAATACTCAAGGAGCTAGCTGAGGAGGTATGTGACACATTAGCAATTATCTTTGAAAAGTCATAGAAGATGGAAGAGATTGCAGAGGACCAGAAAAGGGCAAATATAGTGCCAATCTATAAAGAAAAGGAAATAAGGACAACCTGGGAAATTACAGACCAGTCAGCTTAATTTCAGTTCAGATAACAGAGAAAATAATTAAGCAATCAATTTGCAAACACCTAAAAGATAAGGAAGTGATAAGTAACCGTCAGCATGGTTTTGTCAAGAACAAATCATGTCAAATCAATCTGATAGCTTTCTTTCACAAGGTAACAAGCATTATGGATAAGGGGGAAGTGATAGCTGTGATATATCTTGACTTTAGTAAGGTTTTTCATACTGTCTCGCATGACATTCTTATAAACAAACTAGGGAAATACAACCTAGATGGAGCTACAATAAGGTGGATGCATAACTATTTTGAAAACCATTCCCGGCGAGTAGTTATCAGTGGTTCATTGTCAAGCTGGAAATACATATCGAGTCAAGCTGGAAGGACATGTTGAGTGGGATCCCACATGGATCATTTCTGTGTCTGGTTCTGTTCAATATCTTCATCAATGATTTAAATAATGGCACAGTTTATAAATTTTGCGGATGATACCACACTGGGAGGGATTGCAAGTGCTTTGGAGGTTAGGATTAAAATTCAAAATGATTAGACAAACTGGAGAAATGGTCTGAAGTAAATAGGATGAAATTCAATAAGGACAAATGCAAAGTACTCCACTTGGGAACGAACAATCAGTGCACACATACAAAATGGGAAATGACTGCCTAGAAAGGAGTACTGAGGAAAGGGATCCTTGGGTCATAATGGATCACAACCAAAATATGAGTCAACAGTGTAACACTGTTGAAAAAAAAGCAAACATCATTCTGGGATGTATTAGCAGCAGTGTTGCAAGACTCGAGAAGTAATTTTTGCTGATTAGCCCTCAACTGGAGTGTTGTGTTCAGTTTTGGGTGCCACATTTCAGGAAAGATGTGGACAAACTGGAGAAAGTCCAGAGAAGAACAACAAAAATGAGTAAAGGTCTAGAAAACAAGACCTATGATAGAAGATTGAAAAAATTAGGTTTGTTTGATCTGGAGAAGACAAGATGGGGAAGGACATGATAACAGTTTTCAGGTACATAAAAGGTTGTATCAAAGAAGACGGGGAGGTAAATTGTTCTAATTAACCTCTGAAGATAGGAGAAGAGAAAATGGCCTTAAATTGTAGCAAGGGCAGTGTAGGTTGGACATTAGAAAAAACTTCCTAACAGACAGGATACTTGAGCACTGGAATAAATTACCTTGGAAGGTTGTGGAATCTCCATCATTGGAGATTTTTAAGAGCAGGTTAGATAAACACCTGCCAGGGATGGTCTATATAGCAGGGGGCTGAACTAGATGATATCTTGAGCTCCCTTCCAGTCCTATGATTCTATGATTCTATAATTAATACCAATCAGCAAGGCTTTGTGAAAAGAAGGATTTGTGAAGCTCAGTGTATAGATTTATGAGATTACAAGTTTGGGTGACAAAGGTAATAGGTGACATACTATATTTAGGTAACATTTTCAAAAGCTCATAAATTACTTATGAGTTTGTCTATTTTTCAAAAGTAACTTAGGCACTTAGATTTCCAAAGTCACTTTTAAAAATGGGATTTAAGCTTTTAGGTCACATAGATGCTTTTGAAAATATTACCCTAAACCTTATTGAAAATCACCAGGATTTAGGATCCTAAGTGTCTTTTGAAAATGAGACGTAAGCACTTTTGAAATTCTTACCTTCAGACTTCTGTATGTCATTTTACATAATATAATATATAATATAAAATTAATTAATTAATTAATTAATTGGAGTAAAAAAGAATTATACAAAATTCATATAGCTCATATTAAATGGCTTTAAAACTGGCCATTTGATAGATCTCAAAATAATGGTAAAGGGTAATCATAATCTAAATGGAGTCTTTTTAATAGGGTCCCAGAGAGATCTGATTTTGGCTTAGTGATATTCAATATCTTCAGTAATCATCTGGAAAAATAATATAAAATCACTGGTTCTGAAGCTGTGTAGGGAAGGATAGGATGGGACTATAAGTTTTCAGATGACACAACAATGGGTAGAGCTGTAAATAATGAGAACAGGTCAGTTGTACAGAGTGTTATGTGTCAATTTTAATAATACTAATGCAAGCTGTGAGATAACGGACTCATTTGAACGGTATTAATCAAAGATTATTCATCAAAGATTTACACAAAACAAGACAGATGGGAAAGTTACACACAGAAAACCAGTCTGGGGGGCAGTTAGCAGCACTGGACTCTTCCAATCAGCCTTCAGAATCAAGCCCTTTATATACCATGCATGTTTTAACAAAGAGAGAAAGAAAATGGCCTGTTGACCCATGGAGATCTTTTTCCGGTATCTGGTTTACATAACTGATAAGTGTATTAAAATCTCTATTGTTTAAAGTTTCTAGTTCTTCCCTTACATTAATCACAATTGTATCTGAGCACTTTGGAAGATTTTGTTGAACACATAACGAGGGTCTCCACAGAGAGGCATTAAATTTAAGAAAACCATTGAAACAACTACTATAATGCTACTGTTGCATTTTCAATGGAAATGTGGCTTGATTTAATTCCCAACAAAGAAATGGAATTATATAAAGACAAAACTGAAAAATGATTTAGAGAAGCTCTGTAACCTGTCCATTTCCTAGCTAACATAACTTGACACTATCAGACTATGTCTGAATAGAGACTGGGAGTGGCTAGCCAACTATAAAAAATAATGTTCCCTATTCTGACATTCACACCTTCTCATCAACTGTTGTGAATGGCCTCATCCACCCAGACTGAATTAATCTCATTAACACTTGCTCTCCTCACTGTGATGTAACTCACCCATCCTTGCATGTGTATATATACCAACCAAATTGAAATTTCCTCTTCATGCATCCGAGGAAGTGGGTTCTTGCCCACGAAAGCTTATGTTCAAATAAATTTGTTAGTCTTTAAGGTGTCACAGGACTCTCGCTGTCTAGCTAACATAACTCATTATAAATGAAAAGGTTAGAGGTTAAATAAAAAAAGAAGGTGATTAAGGTTAATGAAATATATTTTGCTATTCTTCCCATCATCTATATTCAGAATTAGAGACCCAGATTTCTACCCCAAATCTATTTGCGAAGGAGGCTGTACCACAGTTTATTGCAATAAAATGGTGAGAAATTGTGTAAGTTAAGTCATAAAAGGCTGGACAGTTGAATTCACAGTTTTGACACTTTTTAAAAGACCTGCATTCCAGTCCAGAAACCTCAGCCATCAGTTATATTTTCAGTACCTTTAGATTGGCCTGGTCAGAATTTTGTAATATACTAGATACTGAAAAAGCAGTTAAATTGGTTAGTGTGTCTTACCATTTGTTTATATCTAAGGTTAGATACAAAAATATTTAAGCCTAACTAGTTAGTAGTTTGGGAAGTTGATTATTTTGTTCTTGTGTTTTACTTTAAACATTACAAGATTTTATTCTGGAGAATATCTTTTATGTTTGAGGTATGAACAAGCTTACAAAGTTAATCAAATAGTTCAGCATCTTTTCTGTGTTTCTTAAAACCCTCATGTTTTTCTCTCTCTCTCTCTCTCACACTCACACATACTCTCTTGCTGTTACTTGATTCAATCAAAATCCTCTGGAATATTTTTGTTTATATGTGTACAGTCCTCTAGCTCATGTTTATATGAGCGCGTGTGTGCGTGTGTGTGTGTAAAAATACCACAATTATCTCCTGTTTCTACTAATAGATTTCTATTTTTATGGCAGCAGAGGTGTAAGTAATTTTGGCGACAATTAGGAATAATATTTTTTTTTAAAGTTAAGTACAAACAGAAGAAAAATACCTGGATCTACATAGAATTAAGGGCATCAGTGAGTGGATGACATACAAAAGATTTTTTTTTTAATATAAAAGATAGAAAGTCCATTATGCTAGTTTTGGTGGATTGGATTGAGAAAATAAACCAGTCCTCTCACTTTATTTTTCTATATGCACTTAAGAAAGCTGCTATTCCCCCATTAGGTAATATAGGCCTATTATGCCTCAGATTTCTAGGATGTGTTTTAACTCCATTGTACATTACAAATGTACTGACCTTGTTTTGCTTACATCCCAAAGGTGTTGCTGAGTGGCAGAGATACTGCCAGTATTTGGTAAATGATATTTCTACTTTATACTTCAAGATGAACAACTATTAGTCAAACTTCTAGTGACCACTTACTGTCATTATTTTTAAATTTTATTACTCAACATAACATTATTTTTTTTAGTAGATGTGGTATTTTTGTCTAAAATAATGGACTGAATGTCAGCATATTGCTTAATGCTCCAGCAAGCACATCAATTTCTTTCCATTTTCAAGGCATTTGGAAATGATTTATATGTCACACTTTGACATTAGAATATCTTTTATGTTTTAAAAGTATTTGGCAAACATTCAGGACATTTCTCCTTTAATATAAGAAGTTGTTTGGAATGTTGAGGGCTGATTCAGTCAATTTCATTAGCTTATTTTCATGGTATGAATTCTGTAAATGCCCTTTTCATACTGACTTTAAGTGCATCACTCAGAAGAAAAAAAAACATCTATATGCTTATTTCTCATTAATTTTCAGTTTATAATAGCAGTAGATGCCTTGACTCAGGTTATTATGTGTCTCAGGCAAACCAAAATGAATCCCCAAGGGATGATTTGGCCCTTGATCATTATGGCTAAATTAAAAAAGAAATATTTTAATCTATTGTTTTTTTCTTTAATTATTCTCTTTTAAATCTGTGATCTTCTGTTGTTTTTATTAATATGTCTTTAAAGTTTGTATCAAGAACTCCGGATGTCAAAATTACACCCATACCATAAATCTATTCAATGGGTATTTGAACCACTTCAATACTTTCACTTTTCATGGAAGACAAATCGAACATTGGAACACATTTGTTTTTGATTTGCAATTAATGAAAGTGAAAATTTAAAAGCAAACGTTTGTAGAATCCTTGTAAAACTGTGGGACAAAGTTTTAACACTCAACTGTAAAGGATGGGGAATAGGGGAAGACTGTGAAATATTTTTTCCAACATAAGCCTAAAAATGACATCTTAGCAAATAGGAATATTTTAAAAGATTTTCTGCATGACGACAATTTAATCTCAGCACTCACCAGAACAGTCAGTGCCAGAGAAAACAAATAGCACAATGCACAGTGGATTGGACAGATGCATATATTGTAGGCTTCCCTATTCACCAATTCAATGTGAACATGTACAAAAAGGGAATATAAAGATACATTACAGAGTCAGAAAAAGGTATAGCCATATGCAGTATGCTTTAAATTATGAGAGAGAACATAAAATAAGTAATACTTGCTTATAGCAATCAAAGGATTTATTGGAATGCTGCAAATGACAACCTCAGCAAACACAGGCAAGATTTAACTTCCTTTTTGTGCCCCCTCTGAACCAACACAATAAGATAATATCAAAACAAGATGATAACTTAACACTAGGATACAGATACAGCACCATCTATATGTAGAATTGTTGTCTGCACTGATTATTAAAATACTTCTTAAATGAATGCTTAAACCTATCATATAAGGTGCTGAGCAGGATTGGTTGTTTATTAGGAGCTAGCAGAACTTCACCCCACCAATAATGCCCAATCACTATCTTTGGTAGGAAAAAGTTTATGGATGGAGGGAGTTTTTCTCATCTTGGGGTGCTTTTTTGAGCTAAGGAAGGTGGAGGGTTCTAGTAGTTTTATGGAGAAGCAGAACATCCCTCTTGTGGCTTATATTTTTGCAATAGCAAATCATTTATTATGGGTATTGTTCTGAGAACCCATGGCCTATAAATCTGCATGTCTTGGGTCCATCCCAGTTCTACCTTGAAAAGTCCAACAATTCATTACAATGGATGGATGCCGGCTCAGAATATTCTTCTTCCACTGTTTTCTCAACTCTTTAGTGTAGACCCTGTTGACTTAGAATGCAGTACTGAAGTCCTTAATCAAGCAAAATTTCCTGTGAAATTAATAGCAGATATGACTAGTAAGTACTGCAGCACTGGGGCTCTGAATCAGCAGGAACTAAAGAGACTACTGTCAAGAATCAAGTATGATGAGTCTTAAAGGCAATATATTAGCTAACTAGAGTTCTATTAATACAGATCATGACAATAGTATAATTGATTTTTAGTCTCTGTCTGACCCAGGCCTGCTCTCCATCTTCATTTGGTATAACATAGTTGCTTGGTATGACAGAACTAGGACATGTTGATTACATTGCTTTAATTCTTTACATAAGGAAGAAAATGTCATGAAGAATATTGTACAGTCCTTAACATTTAAGCTAAATCTATGACAATGCATCTTAAAACAAACTGATGTAGTTTTCCCTAAACATTCCCACCTTTTTTTTTTTCATGACCACTAATACGTAAAATGGACATTAAAAGAAATTATAGTGGATCTTACTTCAAGAAGCAGAACAAAAACAATACTCCCATAGGCTCCTAGAAATGTAGGGGTGAAAGGGCCTCAAGAGGTCATGTAGTCCTATGTTGGATTCAGTGGGAACAGTCACAGCTGAAAACTTTAGTTAATGGAGATGAATAAAATATCATGTAATGAGAAGATTCATTCACTTTGTGAACTTCCTAGAAATAATTAATTAGTTATGCCAGTCACAAATTAATTCTAGAATGAATTTCACAAACCGTCACAAAATAAACTTTCACAATGCACCTAAAGACATTGAAGAGTTGTTCTATGTTATTGAATAGTGTATTAAAACAATAACCCTATACAGTTGTTCATTATTGTTATAATTAATATCTTTAGCTTTGATTACCTAAGATACATTCCAGGCACTCTTTATTCATTATTCACAATATTAACCATTCCTTGATTGATAAATAGAATAAGTTTGTTGTATACTCAGGTTTTATATGTGCTCTGGAACGCTGGGGATAGCTGGAGATGCTTTTCAAAATGTGGATAATGTTTCACTATCAGTTCTATTAAGTCTCTGAAAAGTCCATATTGATTTAGTCATTAGACTCATGATGACCTCTAAAAGCCAATTCCCCTTGAGCAAAGGAGGATTATTTCACTAAGAAATATGAGGGATTATTTTTCTTTTCCTGAGAAATGTGATTTTGTTCCAGTATTTTTTGTTTTGATCATCATCGACGATTTATGTCACGGTTACTATATATGTTCATGTAGGATATGTAAACTATTGTTGTTAGGCAGTGTAGCAAGTCGCTCTGGCCTGCCGCCGAGCCTGGGTCTGAGGAGGGCTCACCATGCCCCCGGTAGACAGAACCGGGCCCTGCGAGCTGAGCCACCAGGAAGCAAAGGGGTGGGGTCAGGGCACAGGAAGGAAGTATAAAAGGCAGGCCTAGCAGCTCAGTCAGGGGGAAGCTGTTGCTGAAGACAGATGTGCCTCCCCAGAGGCAGCGGCCCAGGCCTGACCCGGACCCCGAGACTGATCCAGACAACCCCACAGCTGACCGATGCTGGTGGGACCGACCGGATCTACCCGACCCAGACAACTGGTGGGAGTGGCTGGAACCCAGGGACCAGGTAGGGCCGCCAGGCCCAAGCGGCGGAGGGGGCCGCCAGCCCCCAGGAGGGGGGTGGGCCGCCGGACCCCAGCAACTGGGGACAGGACCCTGCCCCGTGGAGAGGGAGAGACCTCCGGAGGCCGGTCCTGACCTGGAGGAGTTACCTTGTGTGGATGACCCCTCCCCAGTGTGTGGAGACCCCGACCGCCCAGGGGAACCCCCGGGGCCCTGCGACCTGGAGGAGCTACCCTTGGCTGACGACCTCCAGGAGTTCCTGGACCTACTGCCCACCGACAGCGAAGGCCTAGCCGGACGCCTGCTCACCACCTCCCCCCGTGCCCCAGAGGGCCCTACATGGATGCAGGTACTCCGTGGTCGGGTTGGAGGAAGTGGCCCAGGGAGGCCACCAGTGGTAGCTGAGTTAGGGGCCGAACCTAATTCAGTGTGTTGTGGCCGGAGCTCCGCTGACCCAGTGGCAGTCACCTCATGCTGCTGGTAGGGTCCTGGGCTGGGACTCAGTGGAGTCGGGTGGGCCTGCGTCCCCCTCCCCCCTTCCCATCCCCTAGACAGCCAAGGAGTAATCCTAGCCCCGACAAACCTACCCCGACGATAGACTGCTTGGCTCGCCCGCCCTCCCCAGGGCCGGGGCGATCGATAGACTGCTTGGCTCGCCCGCCCTCCCCAGGGCCGGGGCGATCGATAGACTGCTTGGCTCGCCCGCCCTCCCCAGGGCCGGGGCGATAGACTCTGTGGTAGCCCACGGAGGAGCTAATTCCCCAAACTGAAGGTGCTGGGCCCAGCCTCGAGGCCTAAATATGAGGAAGGGCCAGGACACTGCTGACCAGGATGGGTCAGTAGCATTACAGGCAGCTAAGTATAATGCCAGTTAATCAGGAATTGAAAATACAGAATTCTTTCTTGTTTCTTTTTCGTATATGAAACTGTGCAGAAAAAGTTTGTTTTCTGTTTGCTCAAAGTATTTTAACTTTCAGATTGAGAGTATTTTACAGCACTGTTTCTTTCACCATAATTTCCAAGAAGCATGCAATCAGGTTGAATTAGGAACTGAACTGAACCTTTACTTAAAGCTTGAGTAAACAGTCCAGGAAAGTTCAGTAATAAAACAACTGCTTTTCATTATTCTTCCATAAGATCATGCTAGTAACAACTGCTATAGATATTGATGGAGGACATCTTAAAATTCTGTTTTCACATGCACATAACTGTCTGAAATGTAATTATTAATTTGTAGTGCACCTGAGATTGAGGCCCTAGAAAACTGTCTACTGTGCATAGTAAGAGACAGTCCCTGCCCTGATGAGTTTACAATTTAAATGGACAGGACAGATGGAAGATGTGAGAGAGCAAGTATTACTATTGTCATTGTACTGATAGAGAATTGAGGCACAGAAATTGAAACATACCCAGGGTCACATAGGAAATCTGCAACAGAGTTGGAAATTGAAACCAGATCTTAGAAGACCAAGCTTCCTCTTTAACTTTCACCTTTTAGGCTGAAATCTTTCACACTTGGTTACTGCCTCCAGATGAGCAAAATCCTTTTAGATGTTTTGATTTAATAGGCGGAGGAGAATCACTGTTCCCATTGTGTAAAATAAAACAAACACCCCCCGCAAAATTCTCTTTTACAGGATCACAGCAAATATGATTTCAGCTTCAAAATTGGCATGGATGTTGCCCTCAGTCTAAGAGTAGAACGGATTAGTAACCCTCACTTAGTTTGGCGGCAAAAGTCTGTTTTACTAAAGACATGACCATTTGAAAATTACACCCTGAACATGGATAGTAAAATATTCTCTGAAATCTGCAGATGTGAAAATAAGCAAGGATGCACATGTCATGCACGTGTAACTAGTACAGAGACAAATTTTGTGGTGGTGCTCAAGGTCTGAAAAGCAATGCAGATACCACGGTTCCACTATGTTGGAAGAAAGTCTGTGCAGAGGCAGCACAAGGAGTTCCACAGACCCTGTGTACCACAGCTCATTGCTTATCTTATTTCTGATCCTCTGGTGACTTAATTTGTGGACCTGCATAATCATATGCTGCTGGAAATATTAAAATAAAAAAGGAATATTATCAGGCCACAATTAGAATGATTAGCCAAGAGAGAGAAGCTACAAACCATCTTTCAGAGGTGCCCAACCTTTTCAGCTTGAGATATGAACATAATTTTTCACAAAGACCAAGGGGCTGCAGTTGATGTTGAAACAAGCTCTTTGCCCTGTTCTATTACTTTGTACCACTCAGGTGGAATGAAAACTACACGAGTCCCCAGTCAGCATAGCCCTCTACTATATATCCTTCCCCACAGTCTTCTGATGAGCCTATGGAGGTCCATCTAACCAACAGCTCCCATCACTGTAGTATCCAAGTGCCTCACAAGTATTTAAAAATAAAACTAACCATAACAACCTTTCTTTTCTTCTCCATCCTGTAGGAAAAATGTTTGATTAGGGTTTAATTTTGTATAGATGGGCATGTGAAAAACTTACTGAAGTGAAGCTAACTTGAAGAGGTTATGTTTGCATTTTGTTCTGAATGTGCTAGGTATATGTGGTCCCTATTTGACAGGGTTTCATGTTAGCCATTCAAACACTGCTAATATCTAGTTGCCCATGAGCCCTTATCTAGTACTCTGTGCTTTGTCCACTTCCTAGGGATGGATGATAGTTGGAGGTTTTACTGTTCAGAACCTGATTTCTATACCTTTCTTTCCCTCTTGGGAAACCTGTAATTCATGGAGAAATAGGAAAAAGGAAGCTTTAAATTCCATGCATCAAAGAGCCATTGATAGATGTATTAGTATTTGACAGTTAGATATATGAATCCTTAGGAATGCTGTCTTTGACATATGTCATGATAGTTGTCTAATTGTAAGTGAAATACTGACATGATATGGGGCCATTTTACTAGTTCCAAAAACATCAGCTAGGGTGTGTGTACGTACACCAACTGAACTGGTAAGATTAGTCAGTAAGGATATATAGTGCTGCAGGGTTAGTTTATAAGAGAACAGAATCAGGGCCCGTGAGACTTTCTTACAGCATCTCACTCTGACAGTGTTCATTTTGTTTCCAGCAACTGAAGAGTCCAGCACATTGGAACCTACTTATAAAATCATTTAACTTATCTGGCAATCGAGTTTGCTCTTGTTATATTGTATTCATTGCTCTTGAAGACCAACAGCAGGGCTGCTCATTGCTATGCCAATAAACATTTTGCTGTTAATGATACAATTCTAATTTACATCAGTTTTCTCCCTTTCATTTGGATAGTTATGTCTTTTTCAGTCAAACTATTGCTGGCTAGAAAACTAAAAGGAAAATCTGGCTTTACACTAGCATAGAAAAAGCTATTTGATGGCAACACGTGTGAAGATTCTTGTTTGGTTCGGATTAGGTATGTTGTTTTTGTATGCGGGTTTAGTAAAAATCCTGGAAGTAAAATATCAGCAGCTTCTGGACAAGATCTCCAGTTGACTGAAGAAGCACTAACTAGCTTGTAGTATTTAATAACCAAGACTTTGTGGGGTAACTGACATGATTGGAGCACTATCATGGATGGGTACAAACTGTTCAGGGCGGACAGGCAGGGAAGGTGGAGAAGTTGCATTGTATGTAAGAAAGCAATATGACTGCTCAGCACTCCAGTATGAAATTGGAGAGAAGCCTGTTGAGAGTCTCTGGGTTAAGTTTAGAGGTGAGAGCAAGACGGGTGATGTCATGGTGCGTGTCTGTGATAGACGACCAGACCAGGAGGATGAGGTAGACAAGGCTTTCTTCAGACAACTAACAAAAGTTTCCAGATCACAGGTCCTGACCTGGTTCTCATGAGGGACTTGAATCACACTGACATCTGCTGGGAGAGAAGCACGGCAGTGCACAGACAATCCAGGAAGATTTTGGAGAGTGTTGCAGACAACTTACTGGTGGCAAGTGTTGGGGGAACCTACTAGGGGCTGTGCTCCTCTTGACCTGCTGCTCACAAACAGGGACGAATTGGTAAGGGAAATAGAAGTGGGTGACAACCTGGGCAGCAGTGACTATGAGATGGTTGAGGTCAGGATCCTGACAAGAGGAAGAAAGGAGAACAGCAGAATATGGACCCCAGACTTCAGAAAAGCAGACTTTGACTCCCTCAGGGAGCTGACGGACAGGATCCCGTAGGACGCTAATATGAGGGGGAAAGAAGTCCAAGAGATCTGGCTGAATTTTAAAGAAATCTAATTGAGGGTGCATGAACAAACCATCCTGATGTGCAGAAAGAATAACAAATATGGCACGTGACCAACTTGGCTTAACAGAGAAATCTTCAGTGAGCTGAAACGCAAAAAGGAAGCTTGCAAGAAGTGGAAGCTTGGTCAGATGATTAAGGAGTAGTATAAAAATACTGCACAAGCATGCAAGAGTGAAATCAGGAAGGCCAAAGCACAACTGGAGTTGCAGCTAGCAAGGGACATGAAGATTGTTAACAAGGAGGGTTTCTACAGGTATGTTAGCAATGAGAAGATCAGGGAAAGTATGGGCCCCTTACTGAATGAGGAAGGCAATCTAGTGACAGATGATGTGGAAAAAGCTGAAGTACTCAATGTTTTTTTTTGCCTCTGTCTGCACATACAAGGTCAACTCCCAGACTACTGCACTGGGCAGCACAGTATGGGGAGGAGGTGAGGAGCCCTCAATGATGAAAGAGTAGGTTCAGGACTATTTAGAAAAGCTGGACATGCACAAGTCCATGGTGTGAGATGCAATGCATCGAAGGGTGTGGAGGGAGTTGGCTGATGTGATTGCAGAGCCATTGGCCATTATCTTTGAAAATTTGCAGTGGTCAGGGGGAGGTCCCAGACAATTGGAAAAAGGCAAATATAGTGCCCATCTTCAAAAAAAGGGAGGGAGGAGGATTCTGGGAACTATAGCACAGTCAGCCTCACCTCAGTCCTTAGAAAAATCATGAAGCATGTCCTCAAGGAATCCATTTTGAGGCATGTGGAAGAGAGGAAGATGATCAGGAACAGTCAGTGTGGATTCTCCAAGAGCAAGTCATGTCTGACTAACTTGATTGCCTTTTATGAAGAAGTGACTGACTCTGTGGATGTGGGGAGAGCAGTGAATGTGACATATCTTGACTTTAGCAAAGCTTTTGATACGGTCTCCCACAATATTCTTATCAGCAAGTTAAAGAGGCATGGGTTGGATGAGTGGACTATTAGGTAGATAGTAAACTGGCTAAATTATTGGGCTCAAATGGATTGTGATCAATGGCTTCATTTGTTACCAGCTGCCAACTACACATCATGTGCCTCCCGGGTCAGTCCTCAGGCAATATTGTTCAACATCTTCATTAATGATCTGGAGGATGGAGTGGATTGCAACCTCAGTATGTTTGCACATGACACTAAGCTAGGGGGAGTGGTAGATACATTGGAGGGTAGAGATAGGATACAGAGTGACTTAGACAAACTGGAGATTGGGCCAAAAGAAATCTGATGAAGTTTAACAAGGACAAGTGCAGAGTCCTGCACTTAGGGCGGAAGAATCCTATGCACAGCTACAGACTGGGGACTGATGCGCTAGGCAGCAGTTCTGCAGAAAAGGGCCTGGGGTTACAGAGGACAAAAAGCTGAATATGAGTCAACAGTGTGCCCTTATTGCCAAGACGGCTAACAACATATTGGACTGCATTAGTAGGAGCATTGCCAGCAGATCAAGGAAAGTAATTATTCCTTTCTGTTGGGCACTGGGGAAGCCATATTTGGAGTATTGTGTCCAGTTCTGGAAGGATGTGAACGAATTGGAGAGAGTCCAGCAGTGGGAATAAAAAATTATTAGAAGCCTGGAGCACATGACTTCTGAAGAGATGCTGTGGGAACTGGGTTTGTTTAATCTGCAGAAAAGAAGAGTGAGGGGGGGATTTGATAGCAGACTTCAACTACCTGAAGGGGGGGGTTTCAGGGAAGATGGAACTAAGCTGTTCTCAGCGGTGGCAGATGACAGAACAAGGAGCAAAGGTCTCAAGTTGCAGTGTGGAGATCTAAGTTGGATATTAGGAAACTCTTTTTCAGTAGGAGGATGGTAAAGCACTGGAATGGGTGTCTTAGGGAGGTGATGGAATCTCCATCCTTAGAGGTTTCTAAGGCTCAGCTTGACAAAGCCATTGATTGGGATGATTTAGTTAGGGTTGGTCCTGCTTTGAGCAGGGGATTGGACTAGATGATCTCCTGAGGTCCTTTCCAACCCTAATCTATGATTTTAGGTATTATATGCCAGCAAGCTTGGCTGATTTAGAATGTTTACAATTCCTTGGTAGTCAGGAGAGAGTCCTTAAGAAGGATATGATAGATGTCTATTTCATGCAGTTTCAAATACAAGAAGCTAACTATGAAAACAACTTAACTGTGAATTTTGCAAGAATTCCACATCTGCCTCTCTGTAATGTCTCTATATTATATACTTAAAACCAGGTCTTAGGCTGGTGTAAATGGACGTAGCTTCACTGAAGTCAGTAGAGATAAACAAATTTATACCAACTGATGCTCAAAGTAGTGTATTGGGTAAGTATTACTTCCTCTGTACTTGTCCTATAATTAATTCTGATGGGCTCATTTCATCTGGCATATACAGATTAATACCTCATACTATAAGATACTATATCTGTATTTAAGTTTAGAAAACATGTATATTTTGTTTTGCAAAGAATTCATGATGATGTAATTAAATAGAGCTGTAACCAGGGCACAAAACTGCAAGGGCAGAAAAATGGGGTGAAGAAATTATGGGAAAAAACAGTAGCAAATATACTTGCTTGCCTCGAGCACTAAAATGCCCCATTTACAACTCTGTAATTAAAGACTATATTGTGCTATATAAGCAGAAGAGGAAGGCACCATTAAGGTTCTGCATGCAGTTGTACACGTTATCTGAACAGAACTTTTTATAAATTGGGCTTGCACCCTTTTTGTTTCTCTGTGATGTATAAAGAAAGTCTTAAAATATCAGGGCATTTTGATTTTAATTTATTTATTTACTTGAGATTTAGCTTAGAAATGTAAGGTATGTCAAGTCAGTTTTTCTCTTGTTTTGCTCAAAAACTTCTCTGTGTTTGAAACCCTAGTCTTTATTGAAGGGGCAGGGTATTAAATCTTTATTAAACACCTTAGTTAAGCAACTGTTTAACTGAATAGCTGTACCACCTTTCTTAGTGTTCTTTTAAGTTTGATTGCTTAAAGAAAAAAAAAAGACTCAAAAGTTGAAATTAGTTTTACAGAGTTTATTAAATATCCTTAAAAATAGCAATTCATAGTGTAGTATATAAGAAGGGAAAAAGAGTATTGAACTATGATTTGGCCAAATAAATTAGAAAATGGGTTGACATAATGATTCAGGTTTTCAAAATTAAATCACACAAGCACAAAAGAAAAGAAAACATCCTCAATTAAAATCTTGGGAAGGTGACTTTTTTAATATGTTTTTGACTGACTCTCTCAGAATAGGATTTCACTTGTGCCTGTTCACCTGGTCTCCTTCCCAATGAATTTATAGTAGTCAACCCTTGGTATCTATTTCCCAGTGAATAATATTAGACCCAGGATCTGACTAACACTCCAAACTATATAATAATCCCCTACCTTGATGACAGACTGGACAGGCTAAGCACAGTTCAAAAAGCTTGCACACTTAGTGTCATTTTATGTTAATACACACCTAGAACTTGAAAGGCAGTTTTAAACCATTAACTATAGTACATATGTTGCGTGTTCTATTATCATGTATCTATTTATCTATTATCATCATCTATTATCATAGTTAAGAACAGTAGCTTGTGCAGTTTTAATGCTACTTCACTGCAGTCTTGGTTGGAACCTGTTACAAAGCAAAAACACAAAAGCTTATGTAGGAGAGTAAAGAGTTAAAATCTGGACAAGTGGTCAGGCCTAAACTACAGAGAATGGGCTCAAGGCAAAGGCAAACCTTGTTTCTGCTAATTGGGGCAAATCTTAGTTAAGAGTTTGTTATTGCTCTTCTTTTCCTCCCTTCCTGGCCATCTGCTGGGAATAGGGCTAACAAAATCATTATCGCTATTACTGCATAAGGCCTTGGTGGGAAGAAAACTTTGTTTTTCTTCTCCCCCTGGTAAGCCTCTACTTCAAAGAATGTTACTGTAAAATTTATAGGTTTTAAGGTGATGTGCCTAACCTCTGTATGGTAATTCTGCAAACAAAAAACAGGGATGGGTATAATTATATTCATTATGTAGTTGTTAATATTCATTTTATAAGTATCAATGTAACCAAATAAGGGTCTATGGGGAGTTGCTGAAAATATATACATTTACATACTGTTATGGATAAAAGAATTGTAAAGTAACCCCCCTCGTCGCTCACTCCTGGCGTGGAGGTAGAACAAGCAGGCAATAAAGGGTTCTGTCTCCCCAATCCTCCCCCGGGACAACCTGTTTGATTATTTCTAACAGTCTTTTTAAAAATGCATTCACAAGCATGGACACCTTTTCACTGATTAGGTACTCAGTTTCTGGAAGTGGTCAATTGACTGCTTGGTCCATCTTCCAAGAGAGAGAGACTGTGTGTTAATTATCACCAGATCTTTTCTGAGTGTCAGATTTCAGATCACTTATCATTCACAGCAGAGTTGATGCTGCAAACAGAGGTGGAGCAAAGAGCTAGGGCGACCAGAAGTTCTGATATTATGGTCTTTATCTTATATACCCAACTATATCCCCTATTTCCTGAAAAAGAGCGTCCTGATTTTTCACACCTGCTATCTGGTCACCCTAAAAAGGGCAGACAACACTATACTCTTTTTCCGATGCACAAGCGGGCAACCCAAATTGCTGGAAAATAGAGTTAAAGATGCCTAGGTAAAGATAGGTACTTGGTGTCACCAGGTGGCTGGCCCAGAATCTCAGTCAACTCTTTCATGAGTCTTCAGCGTTAAGAAAGTGATGTCCTGAAGGAGACCAGGCTGTCTTATGCTGTTTCTTTTGAGTTGTACAACTTGGTTCCTCTCCTTGGTGGTGTTGGCACTGACAAAGCAGATGATGACCGATATCACTTCTGAAGATTTGAAATGTACAGAATTGACTGCCAGACCAGCTATCATAAAACAAAAGAAACGTGGGGTGTGTATGAGCTGTTGCAGAATTCATAAGAGGTTCAGTGTTTGTCTACAATGTCATTACACAAACTAATATAACTCTTTATTTTGTAAATTTCATTGGGAATTTGGGCACTTCTGGTCTTGGTTACACCAAAGTAAGTCCATCAGTGTTCATGGAGTTACTCTGGATTTGCCCCAGTGTAATGGAGAGCAAAATTTGGGCCAATGGTAACATTTTTTTAAAATTCTGTATTTGTGTAGTATTCAGGCAGCCACGCTAACTGCCTGGGCATTGTTACATTATAAAGTGGAGTAAAGCAGCTGCATATAATACCTCTTATCTTTTCCTTTTTTCCAAATTGCCATGTCAACTTATATTAATTGTACATACATAATACTACCTCATATATAACATTTTAAATAAGAATAAAGTGTATGAAGTTGAAATAAATGCTTCCCCCCTACCACACTTAAAACATTAATGGATTTCATTTTCACACCATATCTGTCAACCTGTCACATTCAAAAGCTGCATTCCCAGCATAATTTACTGTACACCAGATTGCTGGTGAAAGGTTTATTGCTTGATGAAACTAATTGCTGTGGATGATGCAATGCTGTGCAGCTCTTTGAGAAATCTAGCAATTCTACATGACTATAAAATCAGTCATTTATTATTTAATTAAATAGTGTCTTTTGCCTGATTCCTTACACTTTATGGCATATTTGTGTTCATGTGTGGGGGTGTGTGGTTAAAACTGCCTTTTCTAACCTTGGTCACTTAAAGTTAAACTGATACAAACCAGATGTCATATCTCAAATAGTCCAGTGATTTACAGAAAGACAATAAAACAAAGGACAAGAGAATGGATTTATAAAGCTTTTTTCCTGTGCCACCAATGGCTTAGCATAATGAGCGTTTTGAAACTTAAATCCACTCTGCTTTTTTTGCTTATGTGTCAACATAAATAGCAAGAGCTGTCAACAGTTTGTATCATCAGAATTCATGCCTGAGGGGAAAAATTCTAAGCTCTTCTCAAGGAGACCAGTCTAGGCCTATGGCAGCTTCAGGAGTGGAGGAATTCTCCCCCTCCTGCCTTACCCCCATGGCTTGAAGTAGCCTTCATGGTCTGTTATGCCACTTCCCTGCAGAAGGGGAGAGAAGGGGAAGATCCATATGGTGTGAGGGAACCTACGTCTTTAGCCTGTATATGCTCTTTCCCTCCACCCTGATATGTTGTTGTATAGGACTCCATAAAGAGCAATTAAGCTCTACTCTACACAAAGGACATGCACATCCTGGTGGTCTAGTTCCTTCTATAATAGAATTCTGTAAGAGCAGTTCTGCTCCTCCCATTCAGCACGAAAGGGATTATTCTTTCGCAGGGTAACACAAATATCATCAGGTTCCATTGCTGTCACGGTAGTATAAACAAACACAACGGTGTCTCCCCTGGTGCCCCTCCATCCATAATTCAGACTCCTACTGAATGGGGGGGACAGTGGCTGTTTTGTGCAGATCTGCTACTTCCTTAATCCCCTTCACTGATGTTCCCAGAATGCCAATTTCAATCAAAATTGGCTTTCCTTAGGCAAACACAGCCGCATTAACCTATCCTTTGCTGGATCTGATCTGTCTTCCAACACCACTATTCTCTTTCTTCCTTTTCATTCCACAATTTCTCAATAGTCCACAAGGACAATTTCCACCCCCCCCTTTTGTCCACTATGGGGGAATTCATCTTTTATGGGCCACACACAGTCTTCAGTGTCAGATTTCCCCTGTATTTTGCTGCTCCCCCTCTCATACTAGAGGATGCTCTGTGACTTGCATGACACAGCAGTCATCTGTTAGCTATTGCAACTAAGTCCTCTTTATTCCACCATGGAGAACTCTCAGAATCCCTTAACCCCTTTTCCTAGCCTATACTTATTTTCCTGCCGCCAGAACCTCAGACGTCAGGCTGTTCAGTCTCCCCCCTTACGTTCATGCTCCTTTTTGCACAGACTGTCCCTTCTCTTACAAGACTGCATGTTCCTGCTTCTGGCCTCGATCCAGTGTTTAAGTGCCCGATACTAACAACCACCCATGCTCTTGATTACACCCAAGTACCTCCACTAATGTTCGTGGAGTTACACTGAATTTGCACCAGTGTAATGGAGAGCTTTCGGGGACCTGATTTCACTTGCTGGGGAGAAAATGATCCTTCAGGATGACTGCTTCATAGAAGGTTATGGATAATTTCCCTGAGGAAAGCTTATATCTGAATAAGCATCCTATTAAGAACTCCTGGGACACCACAGTGTCAGAGTGGCACTTTTTCAATTAGACTCTGAGATATATCTTCTTGGGAAATCTTCTGATTACAGCAATCTGGCCTTGGCACCCCAGAATTTTAGTTTAGGATTGGGGTCTACTTGTCAGACATCTTGTGTCTAATGCCACATCTTTAGCAAGGGAATGTCATCCCAGAGGAATTAGTAAATTAGGGTTCTTACACAGGTGAGCTGCTATTTGGGGGGAAGCAAAATAAATAAATAAAAGCACTAATCTGTGTCCTGTGTGTTGTCCAAACAGATGTTGTGTATACATTTCACTTTGGATGCATCCACTACGTTGATCTCTCCATCAGCATGTTGCTACTTCAGGGTTTCCAATTAAGGTGAGGCTTACCGTAGTTGAAATAGGCAAGATCAGTGAGAGCCCAGAGCAGTGGCACATTCAGGCTAAAATTGCTGTGTTTTTGGTAGTGATGAACTGGAACTAGGATAAGGGGAAAAGAAAAAAAATAACTGCATAATATGTAGCTCAAGAGACTTAAAGTTAAGTGGAAGACATTGCAGCTGCAATTTTAGGTGGACTGGATCTTTTCTGCCATATCTGCATTTGAGCTATGGCGTTTCCGTTCTATATGGCTGTATTTAAATTCCATTGAAGTGACTAACATTAAGCTTTGCACATTAAGATCGCTACTTCAGCAGTGCTGAAAAGCACATCAAAGACATTCCACACAGAATGAATCATTTACTTCAGGCAAGAGATGCTACAATTGAGTAAAAAGAGTTAATGAAAGAAAGGAACCTGGGGTTCACATTTTCCCAGTTTGCTTAGGAAGCAAGATTTATCTTTTTACAAAAGTTATTGCACAGCTGCAGCCGGGCCTAGTTAGAAAGATTTTTAAAGTTGTCCGTTTTTTTTTATAGTTTTTCAGACAGTTTTGGTATGACTTAGCCATTCATTGGAATCTGGCTAGAAATCATGATGTTTTTATGCTCCATAAACTAAAAAAACCTACTTAATGAATTTCAGCATTTTAAATCATAGAATTATAGGGTTGGAAAGGACCACGAGAGGTCATCTAGTCCAGTCCCCTGCACTCATGGCAGGACTAAGTAATATCTAGACCATATAAATAAATCTCCAAATAAAATTTGCATTTGGGTAACTTGTATGGTAAAATTTAATTTAGTGCCTTTCAGAAACAGCTGTGCTATTAACCTTTGGTGCATTACCAACATGACATTGCTCATTCTGGAGGAGGTACAGAATTCCATCATAGCTGGGCCCTTTGCTGCATGGTGCCTGGTCTAAAGTTACAACTGGCCATAAAAATGCTATAAATTCAAAATGATGAGATGCTCCAAGATGACTAGTAACAAACTGGATAGGTTATTCCTTCCTACAGAATAGCCCAAATCAGTAACAATAATTTTGATGTTTTTTAAAACCAGGACTCAGCCCCAGATGTGGTTTTTGTGACTGTCATAGGGCAATTGAGCAGTTGCAATTTGTATTAACTTCAGGGGGATTTGTCGATTCTCATCACTCCTGAAAACCAAGCCCTAGGGATATTGAACGGAAACTGCTGACCAGGATTTTGGAACAACCAAAGTGGAGACCGACCGCAAAGATTCCATGCCAGATTTTACATTCAGGGCGATCAGTGCATGCTGTGACCCCCCGCCTCTTCTGGGTCTGACTCTGTGGGGTTTCATGCAATGTGAATGCTTGAGCAGTGTGCAAGGGGAGCCCCGCGGGGCGGATCGCCCTTTGCCCTGTAATGACCTACTGGGGGGACGGAAGGGAGAGGGAAAACCACAGATTATTACCAGCACCTGTGGATTTTAAGGGATCTGCTGGAAGCTAAACCCACTTGGAATGGATCGCTCCGTGTCTCAGCACTAGCTCCAGGGATCTCGGTCTGCTCTCCAGCTCCCTGGCAGAGTGAGCCTAAGCCTCAAAGCAGCATTGACTCACCAGCACGAAGTTGATGGAAGATAATGTTCACCACCCTCCCAGCAGCTTCCTGCTCTCTCCTCTGCACCCCAGTGCCCTCCTCCTGCACCTGTGGGTTCTGGAACCCTTCAGACTGCCGTGGAAGAGCTGTGGGGCAGGTTATCCCTGAGCCGGGCAGTGGGGAACCTGCACACAGAGGGGACATGATTTGGCCTTAATGACGTGCTTGAGTAGCAGCTCCGCAATCAGAGACACAACGTGGTGCAGGCCCAGCTTTAGTCGGTAGTTACAGGGGGTCCTTGTTATAAAATACATGGTTCAAACTAGCAGTGCCTCAGGAGGCTTTGATACCAGCAAATAAGGGCTGAGGTTTTTGGGGAGGGGAGCAAAAGCGGCTGCCTGCAAATTTGCAGGGCTGGTGAGTTTGCTTGATGTGAAAGGATTTCACCGTGGCACATGGTGTGATGTCCTACAGAGGACACAGGTGATATAAGTTATAGGGCAGCCCCTTCACAATGCACCTTGCAATGAGTCCCTTGGCTGTGAAGAGCAACAGGCTATATAAGGCCATTTCAGCCGCAGAGAATGTGTATATCCACTGAATGTCTCTCCCCTGGCTCAGTCTGGTTTAGTGGAGTTTGGCACCATCTCCCTATTCTGCCTGTATGTTAGACTAAAAAGTAGTAGTTCCTCCTCTGCCTAATGGAGTGGTGGCTATGGAGGACTATCCCCCTAGATTCTCCCTCTGCTCGTGGATACGAAGGCAGCAAAACAAACGCCACCTTATTTTCAGATGGGGAATATAGGACAGAGCTGCTCCTCGTGTGGGGAAGGTAAGGAAGGAAATGCTTCCTAGTTTCCTCCTCCCTGGGTAGAGAAAATCTCATCTGGCCTCTCCTCTGCTTTCACTAGCAAGTAGGATTAGAGAAAAGGTTCTTTCTCCCCACCACAGCCACTCCTGGGTTTAAACCCAGAGAAGTAAGAGGGAGATCCTTTACACAACCCCTTCATAGGAGGAAGGGAAACAAAGTAACAAATTAGCAGTCTTTTCTGCTTAAACAAGACCCTAATCCTGACCCAAGGGATTGAGGAGCCAAGGGAAGGAAGAAATATGGAGGTTTGAAATGCCTGATGTGTGTGTGCAAATCTCCAACACAACTACAAGTATTAGGTTTTGTGTTATGTGAATTTACATGCCTGTAGAAAAGGGGGGGGAGGAGATATTTTCCTGAGGAAAAAGAGGGCATTTTCACGATATATGTAAGAAGCTCATGGCTTTATTATCCAAGGATAGAGGATTTCTGATTTATACTATAATATTTTCTCACCACATTAGGTGATGTTTCAGAAGTCTTGATTACATGTTTGTTTGTTTTTTACTAATGAGTGATGTTTCCAACTCATCTTGTGAATTGTGGCTGCATGCTTTTTGTTTGAACTTTTTGCTATTTTTCCTTTATATTAGTGGGCTTCTGCAGTTTCCCCTACAGCGTGTTCACACACTAAATAAACTAGCTTAAAACACATAGCAATATAAATTTTATATAATTTATTTTATAAAATAAAATATACATTTTAAAACCAAGTTAAAAAACAAAACAAAGCTTTTGTTAGAATATTATTCTTTAGTGACATCTACTGGCTGGTAGAGCAACTGTAACCTAGAGTAATCTTCCTTTATCGGTTGATAAAGCTATAAAATTGAAATACATAAGAAACAGTCCCCTGTAATAGAGTCCCAGGAAAAGTATTAGAAATTAGATGAGACTTGTGTGAATTATTGAAGTGTCCACATGGATTATGTAGTATTGTCGGCTACCTTTGGGATCACTGGCCGTTATGGTTCTTAGCAGGAGTGGATGGACCATTTCTTGAGCAGCTGAGTTTATGCCCTTCTCAGGCATCTCGTAGGGTAGGTTTGAGCAGTGGCTCTTGCACTTTGAGAACTTTCTCATTCAGGGTACCCCCTCGTTTCTCATCGCTCCTTTTTAGTGTGCATCTGAGCTTGCTGAGAATTAGTGGCAAGACCTCTGCAGTGTCTGCACAGCTCTGTATCTCCATCTCACCTAGGTGGTGTAGTATAAATGGTTACCCACTGTCTGTATGTGATTGATAGCTGAATGCAGGCTAGGTGGTTGCAGATAAGTCCTGACAAAATAGAGTGGCATTGGCTTGCACCTCTGATTGGAACGTTAATTCACAATTTACATGTGGCATTCATTTCTGTACTTCTCCTGGAAATAGAAGGAAAAAATTCTTGGCAACAGCGATCTGCAGGTAGTGTGGCAACAGTGACTTTTTCCTGTTGCAGACTGAACCATTGTAGCAGATTGAAAAACGAAGGGAGAAAATTGTGAAAAAACATCTCCCTTGTCTCTGAAAACATTCTATTTTTGAATTGTTTCAACCAGCTCTGATTACAAGACCTAGCTATGTTTTTGCCACCTCAAGATTAGACTACCATAATATCCTTTACATGGGTTGTTGCCTGCTTATTAAATAGGGCATCACACAGACTATATACAGACTATATATTACACTGAGGCTCAGGAATCTTCACTGGCTGAAGCCAAGTTTCCTGTTGGAGTTTAAGGTGATAAAACTATAGACTTTTAAATTGTGAGCCATGAGATATTGCCTTACCCCTGTCAGGTCCAACATAATCCAGCTGATTTAACATGGCTATATTCTGCAGTTCTCCACTTCCTTGGGGTGGGAGGGAAAAGAATTGGGAGAGGAAGCGGATTAATGGAATGAATTCTGGCAAGTCTCTTGATAGACAAGCTTATTTTGTTTGTTTTCAGTTAATATTATAGTCTGCTCAGCGTGTCAAATATCTTAATTTTCTTGTAAGAAATGTTGAATTTTATTGGTGTAAGTTTAGGATGAGTGCAAACCAAACAAATCTAGAGGGGGAGAAAGCATAATTCATCTGCAGGTTCTAACAGACAGTCTAGCTCCAGCTCTCCAGCCAGTGGCGATAAGAGCAGCTCTATTCTCACCAGTGAAAACGAAATTAACCAGGCCACCTTCTTGTTTTCTGAGAACCACTGAAGATTATTAAAGCGATCACAAATATCAGCATGCATTTAGCTTAATTATACTGGGATTGGGACTGTTACAACCATCTTTACAGCCAAATGGTTTTCCCCTGATTCTCCTTCTGGAAGCAAGCAGGGCCTGTGGCAGAGCTGGTCTCCAGGCAACGTAATGAGTGCAGCTGGCCTGCAGTGGGTTGCCTGATGGACTACACGGCCTTACAGGTGGGAAGAGTCAGCAACAGACTAGCTCCTAAGCTCTGCTGTGCAGAGTCAAAGCATGTGTCCATGTCTGTGGTGGCTTTTGTGGCTACTTCTTCCCTGCCTTGGCCCCAAGGTTGCCTCACTCCAGGTAACCCGGCTCTGACCCTGGGCTCTGGCCTCTGACCCACAGCTCCAGTTGCTGAATTCTGACCCCAGCTCTGGCATCTGGGATCCTATTGCTGGCTGCTGACTCCTGCTCTAACCACTGGCCATGACTGCCCACACCCCACTCTCTGACACACAGTCTTGAAACAAGTCTTGTTTCAATGACCTGCAGTTTAGGCCAGACGTTTTGTGGTGGACACAAGGCACGTATTCCAAAAATGGAAGTAGGGAGTGTGTTTAGAAGGGGACTCCAGCATTGGGTTTGGAATAGAACAGAAGTTTTAGTCCTGCCTATTGAGAAGCCATAAACAAGCAAAAGTCACATCTGTGCGGCATGCCACTGGTGGCAGCAGATAGTATATATGTAGCTAGATGTTGTGGTGAAAAGCCTGCAGCGTCTGCATTGTGGTGTGTAGCTATCTGTGTCAGTGACGCTCTCTAGCTGGAGAGACAGCAGGCAAAAGTTTCAGCAGCTCCCTGCTGCTGAAGTCTTTCGCTGCAGTGAGGAAAAAGACTCTGGGAGCCTTTCCTTGCTGCCTCTCCCCTGCCCAGAACCTTTCCCCACAGAGGAAAAGGGCTCCACTAGTGGGAAACTACCCAAAACTTTCCCTGCTGCCTTCTCCCACCAGATCCCTTCCCTGCTAGGGGAGTCTTTCCCTCAGTGGGAGGCCGTGAAGACAAGAGACACTACGTGAGTGAGCAGAGGATGTGTTGGGTATGTACTCGCATGTACACCCACAACCTTCAGGCATATCTTTAATCACTTAAGCTGTGCTTTACTGACTGTTCTGCTATCTGAACTCATGCTAGCAGGACTGCATGGGTCTGCGCTCTACACACTGCCAATAGAAGCATGCGATGTGGACATGTCATAAAAGTGGCTAGAATCTAGGCATTTTAAAATAAGCATTTTTTGTAGTCTTGTTCATCAGTTTAAATATATTTTTAGCGTCCTTTGTCTGCTTTCATGTAGGGATTCATGTTACCCTTTTGTTACTGAACAGTAATCAAAGCTGCCTCAGTGGTGAATGTTCTCAGTTTCCCTCTCTTTAGTTTTCTGTTTTGAGAAGTGTATTTAGGCAGCTAGAAGCCTTGTTTTGTTACGTGTGTCTCCCAAACACTTGTTTGTGTGTGATTCTTAACCCTGATTCTGTTTGTAGACTCTCTTCTGGAAGAGAAAATATTTTACTTTTGGATTTATGCAATGCTGTGAACTGTATTTAATGTGAAAATGCATTGTAAATAAGAAATAAAGAATGAACTCAGCAATTAATGCCTTGTGAGTTTTAATAAGCTTTTTCTTGGTGACAACAATGTGTTTAATTCTCTGACCAACTGAGAAAGCAAGAGGATTCTGAGAAGGCAGGGTCGGAGGATGTGGATTGGAAACCTGTTGATGGCAATAATCTGCCTGCCTGTCCCTAATATCTAAGATCCCTTGCATTTTTATGCAAAATCGAATGGAGTGTTAAACACAACAGAAAGGGACTTTTTCATCTTGAAGATGTTCCCAGAAAAGGGGGAGAGAATGTGAATGCATAGAAATGGATGGGTATGGATAGATATTATAATTCATTGATTATTTTTTATTATAGAGAAATGAATGTATAACTTCTACAAGTTAGTTGATTGGGTAGATTCATCTTGCTGAGTAAAAGGGTGGCTAAATGTTCTTAGTGGTGTTTTCAACCTCAATTTTTATAAATGGGGAAGGTAAGCAATTTTTCCACTTAGAAGGGCCTTTTCTGGGTGGAAAGCCCACCTTAACTGGGAGTTCTTTGTTATGGTTCAGTCCTGAAAACCTGCACATGTTTGTCTTTACATATGTGTGCATAAAGTTAAGTACATGCATTAAGTGTTTGCATGAGAGAGACCCATGTCTGCAAGAAGGGAAAGGGCCTATGTCAGCAGAGGCCCCTTGAATTCAGGCTCTGGCTAGTTCTTATAATGACACCACTTGGAACAGTAGTGAACAAATAGCAAATAAGACAATGACAGACCACCCCATAGTTTGTTGTGGTCCTTCTTTCAGAACTGGAGGTGTATACAGTTCCAGTCTCTTGTTATCATAACCTCAGGGGGTTCATTTTGTAAGTGGCCTGTTTTCTACTTGATTATTTTCCCTGACAGTGCTCTCTGGGGTAGCTTGATGCAGAAAAGTTTTTAAAGCAAAAGAAAAAAAGCAGTTTGTGTGGGCAGGGGGAAGAGTTAGGGGAGAAGAAGGGGTGGCTGCTTTTGAGAAATGGGGGGCACCCTTTGGTTTAGCATGCGATATTTCATATTAGAAAATAAACACGGGGAACAATAAACCTGTCTCAAGGCTAATTCAACACCATTGTTTCAAATTATGGGGGTCAGCTCAAGTTTCTTAGTTTCTGTGCAGCTTTTATTCTTTAATTCAAACGGACAGATTTTTCAGTAATGTAACTTGACTACAAAAACTTTTTTCTAAAAACCAAAATTAAATACATAGTATTTGCATCACATTTTCTTGTTACTTTGTGTGCATATGGGTCTTGATAAGAACAAACCTTTTATTCTGTCCTCTTTGGCCCTTACACCGTTTGTCCTGCTTATAGTAAATAGTTTATAGTGAAGTAGAGTGAAAGTCCCAGATTGTTTCAATCTGTCTAGCTACTTGCCCAGAGCAGCTGATTGTTTTAGTTAAACCACTCTGAGTTAGGTTTCAATGTACCATAGTGTGAAAATTGCAATTCTTGCCATATTACTGAAGATGTACCAGGGATTTGGGGGGTGATTCTTAAGGGTTTCATTTTGTTTAAGTATTTTATTATTTACTTCGAAATATCCATATTTTTCTAATGCAATCAGGGGACAATGAGAGAGTCATTTGATCTAATTTAACACATGCAATTTTCCACAGATGGTATCTAAAGCCTGAGTATCCTGGTGGATAAAGATTTCTGCTTCATAATTATTAGTTGAATTAAAATCCTATGGCTCACAAATCATGCCGGAGTCAGGACTCTAATTTCATCTTATTTAACCTGGGTATTTTAACTCCCAACTTTTTTGTAATATTGCTATATTGAGTATTATCAATCTTCCTGTGATTGAGCTAGTCTTTCTGACTTTGCTCTTGTTATAGGTGAAATGCAATCAATCAGATGATGAAACAAAGTTTCGCGCACTACTAAAAAGGGGGAAAGGTAAGTTTGAGGTGACTTTGTATCGTGAATTTTCCCATTGTGTTAGAACAGCAGGAACCCTATGCTAAATAACTTTGTGCTGATCCACTGAGAAAATAGCTGCATTTAACTAAGCGCTAAATGTTTCATAGTCCTACTGCAATATACGATTAAGTGGTTCCCAGGTTGCCTAGTGTGTTTGGAGGAGGCAGTTTCTGTATAAAATGCAAAGACCAGATTCATACATCATTATTCATGTTGTCCATGAATAAATGACATTGCTAATGGTTATTTAACAAATAGTTCCAGGACTACTTACCAATTCTTTTTATTTACCAGTTGGTGGAAAACTGGAACTAATGATAATTATATTATTTTTTATTTATAATCTGTATGCATCCCTTCATGACAACAAGGTGGCTCGAGTGCTGCATAAATTATTTTATATATCCAGTGGACCAATATACTGTGTCTTATAACGGCCATTCTCAACCAGAGGTCTGGGGCCCCCTTGGGGATTGTGAGCTAGTTTCTGAGGGTCCTCCAAAACAAACCAGAAAGTAAGGCCAGAGTTTAGATATGCTGGGGCCCTGGGGCAGAAAGCCAAAGGCCCAGGTAGACCATGGAGTTTTTATAGCATTTACGGCAGGAGGGGCGGGGGAGGCCTTAGGTGGAAAAAAAAAGGTTAAGAAGCCCTGCCTTTATAGCTCAAGTACTTTGGGAGCCTATTACAAACTCCACGGTCAGTTACACAAATGATCCACAGTAGTCATTTTGTCCACGATTACAATTTCTTGCCATTTTTTGAGTAAAATTTAGCAATCATCTTATAGCGCAATGATTAAGCTACTGTGTTGACCAATACTCTATAAATACCTTGGATCAAGGGTGTCAAACTCTTTCTATGGAAGGGGCTGAATCCCATTTTTAGTTATGGTCTGTGGCCGACACACCAATTTAGGACCGCATTATCCTTTCACTCCACAGTGGACTGACTTCTGATGTCAGCAGGAGGTTTTCCCAGAGATCAGAGGTAAATCTGGCCTTGATGCAATAACTAGATATTGAATTATCAAGAATATATTTATTCAGTACTGCCTTGCAGTGCTCAACATCTTAGTAAAAAATATGCTGACCGTAAGGAAGTATGGTTATTTTTCTGGTTTTTGTTTCTTTTCCTTCCCATTCTCCTTTTCTATAGTCTTCCCTTGAGCATTTCCTTCCTTTCAACAATGACTTGTTCTTGTTGCACTCCCACACTCTTCCCCATTCAAACCAGGAAAACAATCAGCAGTTAAATAGTTAATGCTGATGTTTACAATGTTATTACTGAATATAGCACTCAAATACCATTAATATGGGGGAGAGCATGCTGGGAGGTCCCACATCTTTTTCATTGTTGCAGGTTGGGGAAGATAACCTTATAAATGTGAGCTGATTTTAAAATAATGCAGTGTTATCTTTGAAGACTTCTTACTGTTGAAGTATTTAGGATAAAATTATCCTGTTGTCTTTATAAACATTTTGTAGACATATTACATTGTTTTAGTTGTTCTAACCTGAAAAAAAAGTTGTGAAATGAACTTGAAATCTTTTTAACACTACTAATAATATATGTTCAGTCTAGTGCAAAGCACCAAGTACTTTACAAGCCAAAAATTGAGGAAAAGAATACCAAAATGCTTTATAATTATAATGCTTCATTAAATACTGGTATTTCAGTGACAGTGGAAGCAAAAGCAACAGCTGGAGGCACACATCAATAGTTCACAATAATAATAAATGCTCTTGATTCAGCCTCTGAATCTTAACTAGATGTTCTTGGTTTTATTTAGAAGTACCTGTTCACCCCAAAGTTTTATTAATGGGGGTAAATCTTTGGAGTGTTACTAAATGTGAAATAATGCGCTTTAAGAAGAAATACGAAGGAAGACCTCATCTTGAAATGGCAGCAGAATATTTTAGTAACTCAACTGTTTTGTTATACGCTGAGCAGAATGCTGATAGTATTTAAATAAACCTATGAAAGAGATTTACCTCTGTAGAAAACACAACCCACAAAGGGCTATATTGAACTCTTAATAGTCACAGTGGAGACACTAGGGAAATCCCAATTATACATAATGCTTGTGGTAAACTAATAATAAATTAATCAACAGACCAAATAATATTTAAACAGACATTTAAATTCCTAAGGGCAGGCATAACTGTTTCTTTGGAGTTATGTTAAAAGTTATATTGATCTTCAATGAATATTAACATCTATTCATGAGACATCAATGTTATTCTGTCTAATACTTTTTGCTGCTATTTTTTCTTTACTATGAATTGCTCCTGGAATGATTCCATAACACAATTAGGGTGAAAGAACAACTAATCAGTAGACTGAGATAAGTGTATACAATTTATTTAAGGAAAAAAGAGAGAACATTACCCAGAAACAATATTGTCAGTTGACATTGTCTGTAGCTGTGACAATCAGTTCCACGTGCTTCGTTTTGGATTGGATTTTAGGTGATCTGGATTTCATAAGGAGAAATTTGGTATTGTTGTGGATAAGGGAAACTACAGTTAATTTCTTTAAAATGTTAGCCTTATAAGATGCAATTCTTCTTCATGTTCAGCAAGGGTTAGGGAACCTTATGGAGTTTGAGTACCACTGCTTTGGGGTGCAAAACTAGTTCATGGCTGCGACCTCTTTCCTTTTTCTGTATTTTAAACCTATATTTTTCTCCCTTATTAGATAACTTAGATTTTTTTTTTTATTCTAGGTAAAAGCTGTCTTCCCCAGCAACCAGGCTGGCACGTGTTAGGTGGCCTCTCTGTTTTTCTTCAGACAATCTCTTTCCACCATCTGTTACCTTTTTATCCCATTTTTGTTCAATTTTTTTTCTCTCCCTCTCGGCATTTAGATACAAAGGCATGGCTGCACAGATATCCAAGTGATAGGCACCTTATAAATATAGATAGATTAAACACTCTTTGTCATAGCGACATTTGTAGCAGACTAAAAACCCAATAATGTTTAAATTGAACTATCCAAACCCACTGTGCTTGAATAAATTCAAAACTTGAGCGAATCAAATTTTGCCTGTCTGTCAGACTGAGTCCTGTGTTATCTAATGCAACTTCCACGTTATTACTGTTATTGTGCTTTCACATTACAGTATTGTGTGGCTTGTTGTCAGCTGATTAGTTTTTAGCCACATGATTCATAATAGCGGTCTTCACAAAAGCTTTCTAAAAGAGACAGTGTTACCAGATTTGCCCGTCACTTTGGGGTATGCTTATTTATTAGGGTTACTTTCCTGGAAGAGGGGGTGTGATTCTATTAATGTGCTGCTTGTGTTACTGGTGTGTTCATATGGTTACAAGTCCCCTCCCAGTGGAGCTATCCTGCAGGACCTAAGGTTTTCAGGTTCAAATAAACCCCCCACAGATACACACAACCATTCCAGATGAACTGAGTGCGTCTGAGCAGACCGGGCTATCAGCACTCTCAGCTGACCCCTTATACGTCTCTGAACTCAGCAGGCTGGGTGACACAGCACTGTCAGCTGTTACCCTCGTGCCCGTTGCACCGCACCAGAATGGAGCACACTTATGAGCAGGCTGGGTCCAAACAGCACTTTTCAGCTGTTCCCCTTATGTGCCCCCTGGACTCAATCAGGCTGGGTCAAACAGCACTTTCAGCTGTCACCCTTATGCGCCTCTTCACAACACAATTGTTCTAGCAGTAACCCCCTTGATAAGCAAACCCCATAGGATTTTGAGCACTCCAGGGATCTTTGGCTTAGGTAAAAGAAGCGTTGCTGCAGAGCAAGGTAGGGAAGCCAAGAACACAAAGAAGTAAATGTATTTAGAGAGAGAGAAACTGGCAACCAGCTTGATTACAATAGTTAGTTTATTGCCAGGTGTATAAAACTTATGATACTAATAGTGATGCCATACAAGGAGAGAAAAACAATCTAACACTTA
>ML675601.1:14812683-14850294 GCA_007922155.1 Mesoclemmys tuberculata
GGCCTCTCTGTCTGGGGTGTGTCTTCTACAGCACATTTTGAAATACAGGTATATCAAAGATCTCCATAACTTTCCTCACACATATTACACATGAACACAAATATTATCATCTTATTCAGCATATCATAACCTTTCTTACCGCACCTGACATGGTATGTCTCACATGAATCTCTACGACTTTGACATATTAATGTCAAATAACACAAACGCCCCCCCCAATCCAGTCCGCATGACATACATAATCTAGAATATAACTTTCAGATGTTTGGTTGTTGAAGCCAAACCCTATTTTCACTCTTGGGTCCACCTCTTTCCACAGCTGTCTGAATATTGGACTGTCTCAGTATATGCACCAGTGTTCCTTTTTTATTACAGAGCCGACAAATATCAGAGGACAAGGCCCCATCTTGCACAACCAATACATTTTGAGTATAATTTTTTGGTGTAATCAGGCATAGCTTGAGATCAACTAATACATTTTTAATGTTCCATAATATGCTCTGCCATGGGGCTCTTTTAAGGGCTGTGATAACTTCCCCTCCCATGCTTGTACCAAGAACTCCAGACCAATGGAGTTCCTCTTCATGAGCAAAGCATAGAGTTGATGGGGGCCTGAGAGGTGTATGAAACATTTAAGGTTCTCAGTAGCTCTGAGGTCTGTGACAGGCCTAGGGAACTCAGACCAAATTGAAATGTTGGCAATGTTTGAGCGGTAAGTACTGCCAGTCAACTGGGGGGTTTAGGTCATATTGTTGCTTTAGTGTTAGGAAAGGGACAAATGCTTAATCCCTAACCTGTTAGGAAATCCATCTAACACCCTTGTTCAGTCATCACATACGCCGGGAACTTGCCAGCTTTTTCACCCAATTCCCAAAAGCCCTGCCTGAGTCAAATTAGGGCAACCTCAGCCTGTACCAAGTGCAGCTGATTGATTCAAATCTACAATTAATTAGGGATTGCAGCATAGCGGGACATGGGGCTGTAGCATAAGAAAACTCAAGTTTTCTTCTTTCTTTCATAAGGGCTATTCTATTTTCTGCACATACTCTCTTCTTGGTCTGTTCCCAGGTTATAATTCTACCCCTGAAATATGCTTTCAGCTGCTAGAAGATGTTGAGGATATGTTCGTCTCCAGGAACAGGCCAATTTATTTTTTCAATAAAAATTTTGGAAGGAGGATCTAATAAACGTGAAGAATTAAATCCCCATCAACATGGCTGTTTCTCACCTGCGCTTGTTGCAATTCAAAGAGTTATAGGTGCATGATCCGAGACAGCAGTTTCATTAATAGAGGAGTCAATTACAGAATTAATCGAGTCCCTGGAGAACAAAAAGAAATCCATATGAGAATGTGACCAATGTGCTGGAGAGAAATATGAATAGTCCCTACACCCATGGATATATAAAATGCCAGATAGCATGTAGTCCTAGCTCTTTAATGTGCAACTCCAGAGCCGTTCTAGTTTGGGTTGGTTTATGACCCTCAGGGTGGTATTTGTCCACAAAGCATCAAGCGTCTCATTAAAATCCCAAGCAATTACAGTACAGATATGAGGTTCTCCATGTAATATGATGTATTAAGAAAACAACTAATGTTTCAGGGTCATCAAAGTTAGGCCCGTACATATTAGCAATGATTGGTTCTGAGCCATTTATAGTCACTTTAAGGATTAAAAATCTGCCCTGATTGTCTGAAATTGACTCTTAGCCTGTTACTGCTAGTGTTTTATGGAAGAGGACAGCTATTCCTCTGGATCTGGATGAAAAGCAGCAAAAACACTGCTTTTCCTACCTGGTCATGTTCTAATTTAGCAGCCTTATTTTCAGTCAAGTGTCTCTCTTGCAAAAGCAGTACACTTGCCTTTGACCTTCCTTTAATAATGAGTGTCCGTTTATTCTTTTAATTGGAGTGTTGAGACCTTTTGTTTCAGGAGATAACATTAAAATTCAGGATCGTGTGGCTATATTCAAAATTATTTTTGTATGTGTAGTCTTATAAATGAAGGTGATGGATTGCTTGTGTCACTTGCTTTATTACATCCCTTCCTGCTCACCCCACAGAAACCTACAGGGATTAGGGAGCTTCTGAACAAAATAGATTATGAATTACTTTACCAGATTCTTGCTATATGCCAGCATTCCAGGGAATAGGAAGGAGAGGGCTTTTGAAAGGGGGAGGGGAAGAGCACAAAAGACAAGTTAAAATAAAAACACCTAATGTGCATAAAACATCTTAACTTAGTATCAAGCAGTAGATTACAAACAGTAGATTACAATAAAAAGGCAACAGTTATGAAACTCCTTACACTATAAACAAAACTAAACCAATCATAAATTGAATAGGGGTTGTGTGGAGGAGACGCTATCCAGGATGGGAGCTCCACCACTATCCATTATTTTTTATTATTTTAATAGGTGTCCTATTTTTCCATACCTCAAGGTGGTGACTATATAAGGAGGTAAAAAAGGAGCACATCATCAACAAATGAAGTATTTCTTAACCTGTTAGTTCAAGCATATGCTAGTGCATTAGCTCCTAATTTGTAATTGCTTCTGTTTGCCAAACCCAACACCAGAACGTTTGTGTTCCATTCAGCATATTAAATAAACATATAGGTAGCGGGGGGGGGGGAGGAGGCAGAGAGCTTCAACTATTCCCACAAATTGTAAATTACTGCACCAAAGATCACAGCAAACAATCGTATTGAACAATTGACTCTTCTGTATTAACAGCATACTTCATGTTCATGTACTCAGTTTGAGCATACAGATGGTGGTGAGGTTGGGAAAGGGGAGAGGCTGAAAAAGTTGAGAGAGAGTTCATTGTGAGGTGGGAGGAGGCAATGAGGGGAGAGACTAGGAAAGTGGTGGTGGAGGGAGAGCATGGGGGTAGAGGAAGGTTGGCGCTCTAGATAAAGGGTCAAGGTGAGAGGGAGGAAGTAGTTGGTGATAAAGAGAGCAGAAATCATTGTCCAAATAGCTCAGCAACCCATGTTGGTCTCCTTTGGTCCGTAGAGGTTGATCAGCTCCTGTTCAGCTTTCCATGATGTCTTGCATGAAGGAGAGCCATCTCTTGCACTTCCAGCACATAGGTTGTCAAGTTGCCAGGCTTTGAGGACCTTCAGCAGTAAAGTGTGGCAGAACAGCAAGATTTCCCATTGGCAACAATTTTAAAAAGTGGTATGGAACCCTCAAATTTCTAAAGAGCAACAGCGAGCTGCAACATCCCCTGCTGATCTCTTTTGCATATGTCAGCGTTGAACTAACCCGTGCCTTGTATGATCACAAATGTTTCATGTTGAACTGTCCATTTAGGGATGTTGCAAAATGATTAATTTCCTAGCACAAATATAGGTGCAAAAACACTTAATACTGCTAATACACAATTTAAATAAATCCTTTCTGCAGTCAGTACACTCCCATGAGATCAGTTTCGGATGAGGTGTTCCCTTAACTCTCCTGCTATGGTGCTTCACGTTCAGCCATTTGATAAGAATTGGTATATGTGTCCCAAAAGTTAATAAAGTATAAGCATGAGCCAGAAGAGAGAGCCCAAATAAATAAATTAATTAGTCACAGTAACAGGACAGGTTCATAAATGCAGTTAGGGCAGACAAAAACTGGGAATAAAACAGAAAAGGCACTGAGCTCACTGCAGGCTATTTAAAAAACGTTCTGTTTCTTATGGCTTTTGAAACATGCATTTCCGCACCAACCTTCACAGAAAACTGAGCTGGAAATTTTATAAAATATTTGACCCCTTGCTGCTTGACATGTTCCCTTTCTCTTCTAAAGGCTTGATAACTGTTTATGCACATCTTTGGCGAAATCTTGTAAAATCATTCTAATTTTATGGCATCCCCAAAAACAATTTTTTTCTGCAAGTTAGCTGCGTTATTTTTAATTTTACAGTAAATCAGAGAAATTTGGCAATCTGCGCACAGGGTTTGGTATTTGAGGGCAGCTTAGGAGCCAGGGTCCTATGTGTTCTCCCTAAATCAAATTTAAAATCATCTGGCAGGCTGAGCACTTTGAAAGGAGCTGGGACAAATACTAGCAGATTGCCTTTCTCTGCTCCTTCAGGTACTCCTACAATCCTGAGACCTTCTCTTGGGATCTGCCACTTTAATTTTTAAAGAAGATAAGTCTGTGAGGTTTCTCTATACCTAGGCAGAGAGTTCCTGAACTTGATCATCCATGGATGATATTCTCCCTTCTGCTTCATTCACCCATCCTGTCAACGCTTGTGGAGAAGAGTTAATGAAGGTAACAGTTGTATTTTGGTCATTGTGGTTTTAGCATTTACTATGTCTGCAGCCACTTTCTCCAGCAGGGCTCTGGACAAAATGCCCTGAGAAGCAGCCATCATCTTTTCCATTCTTCCTGGGATTTTTTTGGTTGTTGTTTTTGGCTACTTCTAGAGTGCTCAGAACACACATATTTGCTTGCTGATGTTCCAGAGATTTTGAAGTACCTGGTTATTCTGAGAGGGGAGATTGGTCAGGAGCACTTGATTCTGGATGGAAATGAATATTAGTGGATGGCTCTGGAGATCAAGGGATGTGCTCCTCCTACTGCCCAGCAGCCCCTGGAGTCAAAAACATTCCATCTTGATTCTGAAATTGCCAACAAAGGAGAATCCACCATGACCTTTTCTAACTTGTTCCAATGGCCAATATTCCTCAGGGTTACAAATTTATGCCTTATTTCCAGTGTGAATTTGTCTAGATTCAACTTCCAGTCATTGGATTGTTTTATACTTTTCTCTGCTAGACTGAAGAGACCATTATTAATTTTTTCCTCCTTCTAAGTACTTAGAAACTAATCAAGTCACCCCTTAACCTAATCTGTATTAAGCTAAATAGATTTGAGCTCTTTGAGTCTATCACTGTAAAGCAGGCTTTCTAATCTTTTAAATCATTCTCATGACTCTTCTCTGAACACTCTAATTTTATCAGCATCCTTCTGGAATTGTTGATACCATAACTTTATTCCAGCAGCATTTGCACCTGTGCCAAATACAGAGATAAAATAACTCCTGCACTCCTACTTAATATTCTCCTGTTTATGTCTCCAAGGATTGTATTAGCCCTTTTGGCCACAGTGTTATATTGGGAGCCCATTTTCAGCTGATTATCCACCCAATCTATTTCTGTTAATGCTTCCCAGGGTAGAGTCCACCATCTTGTAAATATGGCCCACTTTCTCTATTCCTAGATATATACACTTCAATTCAGCATTTATGTTTAACTTTATTAAAATTCTTATTGTTTCTTGCTCTGTCCTTACCAAGAGATTCAGATTGTGCTGTATTAATGATGTCTTCTTCATAGTTTACAGTTTCCCCAACATGTGTGTCATCTGCAAACTTTCAGTTATGATTTGATGTTTTCTTCCAACTAATTGATAAAAAACATTTAATAGCTGAGGGCCAACCACTGATCCTTGAGGGACCTCACTAAAAACACATTTGCTTGATGATGACCTCGATTTACAATTACATTTTGAGAGCTATCATTTAGCCAGGTTTTAATCAATTTAATGTGTGCCCTGTTAATTTTATATCATTCTAGTTTTTAATAAGATGTATCACATCAAATGCCCCACAGAAATCTAAGTATATTACCTCAGTGCTATTAGCTTTCTCAACCAAACTTATAATATCATATGAATAAAGATATCAAGTTAGTTTGATAGGATTTATTTTCCATGAACCAATGTTGATGGGCATTAATTATATTACCTTCCTTTAATTCTTCATTAATTGTGAACTATACCAGCCATTCCATTATCCTGCCTGGGTTCTGTGTCAGACTGACAGACTTATAATTACTCAAGTTAACTTGTTTATACTTTTTAAAGGTTGGAACAACTTAGCTTTCTTCCATTCTTCTGGAATTTTCCTGATGCTCGAAAACTTATTGAAAATCAACATTTATTGTCCATCCACGCCTCATTTAGCACTTGTAAAACTCTCAGATGCAAGTTATCAAGACCTGCTGATTCCAAAATGTATAATTTCAGTAGATGCTGTTTAAGAACCTCCGAAGAAACTAGTGCAATGGAAAGAATGTTATCAAATGGTATATCATCTGTTTTTATCCCAAGTACATAACCGAAAATTTACTGAACAGGAGTTCTGCCTTTTATGTACTATTATTGATAATTCTACCACCTCCCTCTAGTAGTAGACAAATGCTATTGTTAGGATTTTTTTGTTCCTAATATATTTTTTTTAAAAGTCCTTATTAATCTTAACTCTGCAGGCCATAGATTTCTCCTTTTGTCCCTTTGTTTCCCTTATGAATTTTGTATGATTTGTAGCTTCTAATTTATATTCATTACTATCTGTAGCCCCTTTCTTCCATTTGTTATATATTAATTTAAAAAATGTATATCTGCTTTCACCCTCTTCCTCTCTCCTCCTCCCCCATGCCAGGTTGCGTTTTTTTTAACCAATACTGTTTTATTCCTCAATTGTGGAATTATGACTTTTGGGCTTCTAGCAAAGTTTTATTAAACAAATCCTAATTATTGTTCACGTTTTTCTGTTTATTACTGTTTCCCAGCTTTGTTAAATGGACCCTTTTAAAGCACCAAATATATATGTTTCTGGTTAGGACTTTATTCTGTTGAATATTATAAATGTGATCAAGTTATCACCACTTGTACCTAAACTACCATTAATTTTTAGCTCTGTGATCAGTTCCTCTTGATTTATCAATATGAGGCCTAATATAGGATTGTCCCATATTGCCTGCAACACTTTTTGAGTAATATTTAGACATTCCAATCCTGTTTTAGAACTGGCAGCATGAGAATTGCAGCATATGTCACTCAAATTGAAGCCTGTCCTGATCACACAGCTTTTTATCCCCTTCTACACGATATATAGAGGCTCATAAGGAGGTGGTCATCCTGTTCCCTAGTGAGATTTTTCTGGCCTATAACAGACACCAACTAATACTCCATCTTGTGTTTATCTGTTAGCATATTGATCCATAAACATTCAAGATAATTTTCTTCTGAGTTGTCAGTGACTTGGAAATGTCATTTTTGAAACAGAGGGCCACTCCCTCTCCTCTATTGCCCACTTGATCCACCCTAAATAGGTTATAATCACTGGTTTTCACATTCCAGTCATGCAAATCATCTCATCAGGTTTCAGTAATACCAAATAGGTTGAATTTATGCTCATGAATGAGCATTTACAATTCCTGTTGTTTGTTACCCAGGCTCCTAGCATTGGCTTATAGACAATTAAGGGATTTCTTCTCTTCAGGTCCTTTTGCTTCCTTGATTCAGTTTGTTCTCCATTTTTATCTTGTTATGAGTGTTCAGCTCACCCTCTTTTTACCCTCCCTTTTTATTACTAGTTGAACACACTCCTGACTACTCAAGTCAGCCTGTCTCCTAGGGGATAGGATAGCCTTCAGCTCACTAGAAGAAGAATCAATCTATACAGCACCCTCTCCCAATATAAGATGGATCAATATTCCAGAAAGCCAAAACCCTACACCTTTTACCTAGCCAGCAGTTTCACTTCCAGAATCTTCTGTCATCTTTCTTTCTGTTTCTTAAGGCATAGGAAGGATCTCTGAGAAAATCACTTAGACCTTCTTCTTCATTCTGCTTCTGAGTTCCCTGAAGTCATCTCTTTATAGCCTGATTTTCGGTGTTTTAGTAATTTGAATGGGGTTATAGGCTTGCCAATTGATCTGACCAGAAGATAATGAGGTTCTTGTCCCGGAATCAGGCTCCAGAAGACTTTTCTAGAGACCCTGGTGTGCATGGCAACAAGGTTCACAGTGATAGCCAAATTTGTATAATTTTTAAGCTTTTATTAAAATAACATAAAATGATAAACAAATGACTGATTAAAAGAAAATGAATAATCAGATAATGGATAGGATTACAGTCTTATTTTAGAGACTCATGTGATATATAGACTCACACTCTTCCCAGATGACCTGGTTGACTCTTCAGTAGAGGGCTGGAGAGCTTAGGTGATGCTCAAGGCCTAATAGCTATAAGGCTAAGACTAACACTACAAACAGTACTAAGTATAAATGAAGAACAAAACCTTAAAAATAACTAAAAGAATTTTCAAGAAGGAGTAGCTGACGATCACCCCAATTAACGTGATTTGCCCCTTATTTATACCCTGAGCAGTAGGGGTCCTCCAAAGTCCAAATCTGGATTCTTTACCCCCAAATTATTAGGGTACATTTATTCTATAGGCTGGCAGGTTTGTGCATATTAATGACATAGCAACATCCTTTTCAGATGATTCCAGATGGTTTGTTTATCTCACCTATGTCATGTCTGGCCCTTTGTGGGCTCTGGTGTATCTGTGAAGTTTCCTTGGCGTATAACCAAGACAGCTTCCCCCCCCTCGTTTTGATGCCTCCTAACTTATCTAGGGTAAAGGTTATACCCATATGTCTTATCGTTTAACTCATCATTACTTATCTGGGCCAAAGGTCCTGAACATATGTATGGTAACTGCCTTATGATTCTATTATAATAAAACAACAATACGTGTCTGCGTGTGCGTGTATATAAAGCAAGCAGGCTAGACCTATAGACTATATCCTGTCCTTGAGATATTCCACAACACTGTCATTAGTGCCAATATAAATCATCACCAATGGATCCTTGCCCATTGACTTCAGATGCCTAACCAGTCTTAGAATGATGTCTCATGTCTTGGCTTTGGGAAGGTAGCACTCTGCCATGTTATTAGCCTGTCCCTTGCAGAATGTTCTTTTGATTCTTCTGAATACTGAATCCCAACAAGGACTAACTGTTTTCCATGGATGGTTGGAGAATTGTGTGTGTGCGAAGCTTGATTTTTTTTTTTTACATGTTGGGCTGAGCTGACATCCACTGGTGTGTCCCATACATCTCTCCATTCCCTTACACCAGCTGAATCTTGAGGTATCCTCCACAGTTGCTATGCTGAAGAGCTGGTATCTATTGGAAACTTCTAGCTGCATGAAATTCTTCCTGGTCCTTTCTTCTCTGGTGGCTACAGTCTGCCCATCCTCATCTGTCTCCAGCCATGGAAGATGCTGCTGTGACTATTTGTCTCTGGTGATTTTGGACTGTCAGGCCTTCTCTCTGAATTTTTTTCTCTTTCCCTCCCACCCCCCATTTTGGGGGCCAGCTCCTTTCTTCCTGGAGCTTGGGTGTTGATATGTCTCTAGGAACTGCTCAGCTTCTCTGATTCTGAGTAGTCACAACTTGCTCCACCCTATCCAAAAATCTCTTCTTCCATCACAGCCACCATCTTACATGCACAGAAAGTACCTTCTGGCTTCAGGCAGAAAAGAAAACATGGCACCATCCACTGCAGGTCACCACTGCTATTCTATTACTAACTATCTTGAAATCCCACACAGAGCTGAATTTGGAAGGAAAGTCTCTCTCACTCCCTCTCTAAACTCTATCTGAAATCCTCCTGTTAACTTCTTCTGGTTAAAAATTCCTCATCTTCTGACTAAGGGACATAAACACTTGACAAGGCTATCATTGTCCTTCAATAGAAAAAAGTTATTTTTATTACTTTGGGCTCAGTTGTGCCTTGCAACCACTGGATCCTGTTCATAGCAGAGGGGAGCTGGAATGTCCTGGCAGAGCTCCAGAAAGAATTTAGCTCAGAAATTCCTGCCAGAGCTCCATGATGTGCAGGCAGTTTCCCTGGTGATCCAAACCACAGCACACTTCCCCATGAGCACCTGGCCAGCTCTGATGTCTTGGCAGAAAGGTTGTGGGATTAGTCCATAAGAAAGATGGGAGATCTGATAGACCCTGGAATTCTGAAGATCTTCACAGAGACTAAATAAAGGAAATACAGAGTGAGAGTGAATGAAATGGTTCTCAGTTTAGTGTATCAAAAAAAAAAAGCACACGCAAATTTGGAATTATCACTCCATAATACTTTTTAATGTAAAAAATTTCAAAGCTGCAAATTTGATTATTTGCCTGATGGATTGTTCAAGTATAGTTGTATGGAATTTCAGGGTAACTCTACAATCTTTACAATGAACTCTGTGAGGAAATGAAAGGAGATCACATGGCAATACAGAAGGGAGATAGAATTAATATTGATTGGTTAATTGTTATGGAGGCATGTGTGAGAATGTAGATAGATGAAAGCATTCAGTTACTCTGAAACATTGTAACATCCCTGAAGGCTTAATTTTACCAGGCATAATAAATCAATATCTATCAGCTCTTTCATTTTTAAGATTCCAGAGAAGTAGTATTCATTAGGCCCCCTTTACAGCAATAGATCAGGTAAGGAATTTTTAAGTCAGTGGGAGTTTCGCATGAAGGAGAATGGCAGGGTCAGACCTTATGTGACTGATAAACTGAGTTGGATTTTTAAGAACTACTGGAAGTCCAATTTATGTTCATATAAACATAGTCCTCCATAATAAGAACTGAATACTTTAAAAAAATTTTTTCCATCACTCACTACGCTGTGGCCTGGACATCTAGGATCAGGTTTTTAAAGGCATTTAGGCATCTGAGGCTGTTGATAGGCAACTAGTGGGCTTTTTAGAAGCACCTTGTTGATTCTGAAAAATCCCATAAGTGCATCTCTCTCTCTCTCCAGTCTCCTTCAGAAGGTTCTCTTAAGTGTTGCTTACTGAGGGTATTTTATTCCCAGGCCATAAAATAGCTGGTTCACTCTCTCTCCACGTTTATGTTAAGGTGGAATGGAAAAATACGTTGCATGAGGTGTCTGCCTTAAAGTGGCAGGATGCTGTATTTTTCTTCAAGTGATGGCCCATATCTGTACTCTGTACCATGTGCCTAAGCCCAGAATTCTTTTGCAAGCAGTGTCTGTTGGTCCGCACGTGTACTATTACTACTCTAAATCAAGGTCATAAATGGCAATTCAGTTCCTTCTTAGTGGGTCTAAATCTTTGGTGTCCTCAACTCCTTTCTACTGTGTCATTTCTGTAAATATATTGTAAATAGTTTTGTTTTGTTGTTTTTCTAGTACAGTGTAGTTATTGTTTCCCCAACATAGGAAAAAAGGGAAATTCCCTCCTCCCCAAGAAGGATGGAATTATGCCCATGATTCCGACTCAGTTCAAGAATGGTTTCCTGCCTTTGCTCCTTTTCTGAGAATGGCAAACATCAGAGCTGCCTCTTGCCCAGGTGAGACTCCTTTCCCCCCAGAACTCGTAAGGGTCAAGTACTGAGTCTTAAACACTTGATGGAGAAGGAAATGAGACTCTTGAGCGATCCGGGCCAGAAACCCCTCCCATACATCACACTCATCAAGCAGGCAGTGCCCCTCCAAGCATGAGCTTGAAAATAGAGGATAAGACTTCTAAACCGAAAAGGATGGCTTCCCTAAAAGTAAGGGACACTCTCATAGGCACAGGGAGAAATGGTCTTCATTGAAGACTGCCCTGAAGAGAGAGGATCCCTTTTAAACCCTGTCAAAGTTGGTAGAGCTTGTATGCCTGTATGGCAAAGTTGGGAGAGCCTGTATGGGCAGTAAGGGCTTAGGCCCGAGTAAATCACTTCATCAAGAGGAAGTGGTATGCAAGGGTATGGATCCATCGGTTCTGGCATCAGTGCCGATGACTAAGGCTAAGGACAAAGATCTTCTGGAATTCCCTTCACCATCTACAGCCAACATGGTGCCTATAACAACATGGCTCTGAATGGATCCAACTTCCACTGTGACCAGGGAAAGCTTTGGATCCAACAACTCCACCAGTGGACTCTCCCCTCACCGCAGGGCAGTCTGAGGCCTAAGTCTCCCCAGAGGATGTTTTTGCTCTCCTCTCTCTTCATTCACCTCTCCTATTAGGAGTGTATCTATTCTGGGAATAGCGTCTTCATCTGGAGTAACAATGTTGAGGATGCAGAGTTGTTCCCTCATCCCACCTGCCAGCCTCAGTATGCAGCCATCTGTCCCATCACTCCCATTGGCCTTTTCTTCTGAAGAGTTGGAAGCGCTTCAAGAGTCTTTGTGGTACCAAGTCAAGGCATCCCCACACAGATGCCCTAGAAGATCAGTGACCTGGCCTCTGGCCAATCATGATTTGCCAAGGGACAGGAGACACCTACGCTATTAGGTCCATTGTTGATTGATCCCTGCCCACTGTTGGAGGCCATGGGAGCCCTATCCTAGCCACCTGTGATTGGCACATGAGCCCTATTTACTATCTACCAACAAACTATGTCCCAGTCGGAATATTCACAGGAAGAAGGCAAGCCAGATCCAATAGTTTTGAGGGTGATTTCATCATCTTCACTGGATGAGATGGTTATTCCTTCTCCTCTCTCTCCTCCTGATAAGTTCAGGCAATCTCAAGCTTATGCAAAGCGTGGCATCCAATTCTGTAGATTCGGCTTTAGGAAGCTCAGGAGCCTCAACAGAGATAACTGGACATTTAGTAGACTTCCTGTCCAGTTGGGTGGCCCTCCTAATCAACAAAATTATCATGGACCCAGCAAGACAGTACCGGATGCTCTTACTCCTTGTGCTCCTGCCTCAAAGAGGGCTAAAAAACAATACTTTGTTCAGTCCAAATGGGGAGAGTTTTTAATCTCTCACTAACTGCCTGACTTCTTGGTGGTATGAGCCACTGCCAAGAGATCCAGGCAGCAACCCCCAAAGGCTACTTCCTCTGATAAGGGACACAAGCAGCTTGACTTCTTGGGAAGAAAAATCTTCTCTTCCATCTCCCTCCTGTTCAGGATCTTGAACTATCAGGTCCTCCAGGCTAAATATGATTTTACCAATTTTGCCAATTTTCTAGATTGTAATGACAAGGTCCTGGAAGAGGACACAGCCCACTTTTATGCATTAATTGATGAGGCAATTTGGTGTCCAGAAATTCCCTTCAGATTGTGGTGATTGCAGCAAACGCTGTTCAGAGGAATGGTTATGACCATTGTTATGATGTTATGGGAGACTCATTATTACAGTTCTCAGGTTTCCCTAGAGAGCTGCAGAATACCATCCAGGATCTATCTTTTGATGTGATCAGTCTGTTCCATGAGAAGGCAGATGAATCTCTCCCTCCTTCAAGGACTCAAGGACAAGTCTTTACTCTCTGGGCATCTATACACCTGCCCTCAAGAGATGGAAGATGCCCTTCTGCTATCATGGAAGAATCACCTGAGGTATGCTTTCTTTCTCATTCCATTAATACCACAGGTTTTGCGAAATATCTGTCAAGACAGAACTTGAATCAAACTTATTGTGCCCAGCTGGTCAAGACAGTTTAGGTTCACAGATCTGCTAATGGTCTCAGTTTTGCCTCCCATTCCTCCTATGTCTGGGCCTTCCAAAAAAACATAAAGGCATTTTTAGGCACCCCAGTCTGGAATCACTGCAGCTCAGAGCCTGATTTTTGGATGGACATCAGATGTAGTGCTTATATTCCAGAATGGTGCAATCCATCCTTAACCAAGGAAAGAAAAAGCTTTTCATCCTCTGATGGGTAACTGCATGATCTTCACTCATTCTGTCACAATTAGATTGTTGAAGGGGCTTCTTAGATCTTTTCAACCATTGGTAGAATTTGCATCTGAGTGGTACCTTGGTTTCCTTCTATCATCTCTCACCAGACCTTCCTTTGAGCCTTTAGCCACGTGTTTTGTGGCTCATTTGTCAATACGGGTTTCCCTTCTAATCACATATCAGTCAGAAGAGTCAGCGAGCTGGGAGCACTTATGGCAGACCAACCATACACTCCTTCCTTAAACAAAAGGTCTCATTATGCCCCCACCCAAAACTTATCCCTACAGTAGTTTCCAAGTTTCATGTGAGTCAAACAGTCCACTTACTAGTACTTTTTCCTAAACCACATGCCTCAGATGAAGAGTGGAGGCTGCATTCTCTGGACATCTGAAGGGCACTGCCCTTTTACCTACAAAGAACAAAGCACATTAGAAGGACACCTAAACTATTTGTTTCCATAGCTTGACTAGCTTAAACTGTTTTCTGTCTCTGCCAAGAGAATATGTAAATGGATCTCTGGTTGTATTATCCTATACCAACTAGCTCACATTGCCCACTCCAGAGGGTTGAAGATTCATTCCACCAGAATGCAAGCAACTTCTGCTACATCTATGAGACACAAAACTGCGCTAGAGATATGTCAGTCAGGTATTTGGAACTCTTTGCACACCTTCATAAGACATTTCACTTTGGTCTGATCTTCTATTGCAGATACAGGTGTGGGACAGCAGTATTACAGTCAGCTGTTACTTTTGCTTCCTCACACCCACCTCCTCTTTGATCACTGCTAGTTAATGTCCCACATGTGGAATACATGTTGGGATCGTGACTCAAACTGAAAATATAGGTTACTTACCTGTGACTGGAGGTTTTTCAAGATGTGTGGTCCCTATCGGTATTCCACTACCTGTCCTCTGTGCTGCAGTTTATCTGGATTTGCATTAAGAGTAGGAACGGGAGAGGTGACAGTTTGCACCATCCTTTGTGCCCTTGGTGAGGAGCACGATGAAGAGCTATGGTATGTGGGCGGACCAAAGGACGCTGCTTGCAAAATATTCCAGACTAACTTGGGTTATGTGCGTGTGTATCCCGCGTGTCGAATACATATAGGGACCATACATCTTGAAGAGTCTCCAGTTACAGGTAATCAACTTCCATTTATTGTTTCCTTGCTCTTTACCTTTTCTGTGACTTGTGCCTATAACCTGGGACACACTTATACAGGGCTGCTCCAAGTAAGTATTAAATATATTGGTAAATGTTTACAAATATAAATTGGACCTTCTACTCCATTTTCTAGTAAAATATGAATGCTTACAGTTTTCAAAATGAATACAGGCCTCTCCTTCTCCTTTCCACCCTATAGTATCTTTTCCATCTCCCTTCCATAGATTTCCTAAAGGCTACAGGAAGTTATGAGTAACCTTCCTCCACAGTTGGAAAAAAATTCAACCAAATGGATTTTTTTTCAGTCATCCCCTCACCCTCCATTTTGTAACTAGATCCCTTACATCAGAGATGGGATAAGCGTTTAGTAATTTGTTTTGTCTCCGCATACAATTTTCCAAATGTTAATGGGCAAAATTAGCGTTGAGTGGATTATAATGCAGTGAGCATCTTGCCTTAACTGTTCATTTCAAAACATGTTACTATTTGGGGTGGGGTAGTATTGTGGTATTTTTGTAAAGTGTTATTTTAGTATTAGTTTTAACTGGACTCCACTAAATTTCATTTTCAACGTTAACTTTTTTATGAAGACTTGTGTGTGTTCAACATAAAGGATCATAAGTGGTTTGTTCTTAAACTCCTGAAGGGCTGTGCTCTCTGAAGAATATTTGAAACAACTTGGACTTAAATTGATGTGTTAAAAATGTTTTATAGGCACACTTTCCTTTTTTTAAAATCTGTTTTTATTTGTGTGGAAATTGGCGCTGAGAACTGAATATGCTGTCAGGAAAGAGGGAAGCTTATGGTTTCTCCTGGTCTCAAGAGATTGTAGCCAGGGTCTGGCTAGCCCTTAGATAGGAAACTAAAGCTACAAGAATTAGCAATACATTTCATATCTCTATGTACCAGGCAAAGGGAGCATTTTCCCTTAGGTTTGAGAGAGGGGCAGTTGAGCAACATTTTGTTAATAATAAGCTGATTTCAAGCTGGCACTGATAATTCACTGCCCTAAAGAAGCTGGAAGCAGCATTTCATTCCCATCACTCTCTTCCCCAGCATCGTTGTGGATTCTCTACATGTTGTTAAAATAAATAAAGGTCTTTGTCAAAACATAAAGCAAACCAACCAACCCCAACCTTTTTGGTCTTATTTAAAAAGTATGCATTAAAAATGCTGATGTGCACAAGAGACGATGATTAATGGTGAACTATGGAAACATTAGAACAGTTGACATCAGAAACACAGAGTTGGCCTTGAACTTCATTTGTGAATACTGTATATTAAATCCATTCAATCAAGATGCTTCCCTAGGGTTACTGAAGTGCGGTCACAAATCTGTAAGAGAGTAAATGCATCTCCTCCAATCTAAACCTTATTACTTAATACACTTTAAAGTAACTGAAAACTGATCTACAAATCACAAAGAACTCATTGTTCAACACTTGTGTAATGGTAATCATTGTTGCCTGCATGATACTTATCAGTGAGAGTCTTGTGGCGCCTTAAAGACTAAGAAATGTATTTGGGCGTAACCTTTCGTGGGTGGAAACCCACTTTGTCAGATGCGCCCTGTCTTGCTAAAAACAGACTAACACAACTACCCCTATGGAACCTATGAAACTTATATCAGTGCTATCATTACTACACCCATGAAGGACATTAAATTCACGAGGGTGAAACATGGTGCTATTCAATTTATGTGGTTGTTAATTTTGCTATGATTAACTATTCCACTTTTTCTACTGGCACAAAAGAATTTAAAACATTTTACCAGCACTAACATTAAACTTGCTAAAACAAGTACTACAAACCTTGATGTCTTTGTGAGATGTTGATGTTAAAACATTCTTTAGGCTTGCAATATGTTATACTTCATGCCTTAAGAGATTTTTAATATTCAGCAATAACAAAATAAGGCATTTGAACAATAAGTTGGATCATGGAATGAATATGTAAAACGTGTATTAATAGGGCAAACAAAGCAGAAGAGTTTAAACATATAAATGAAGTGAACTCATGCTATAATTTCAGTGAAATATTAAATGTGAGAAATTAAACTACCAAAAGTTGGGTAGAAGAATGAATCATAGCTCTGCTCCTTTTTTTAAGTATGCAATCATTGTAAAGGTACTTAGACAGAAATGTCAGAAATTAAAAAAAAAAATTGGGGGGGGATTTAAGGATTGGAGAAGAGAATGGGAATCAGGAAACATGGATACTGACGTTGATGACATTATCCTTGGCTTAGGTTTAACTTTTGGTGTCCAACTTGAGACAAAGAGGGGGACTTGTTTTCAGAGATGAAGAGCTCCCATTACTTCATTTGACTCCAGTGGAAGATGAAGGTGCTCAGCACTTCAGAATATTAACCTCTTTGTGTTTCAAGCTGGTAACCCAAAATATGTAAAACTTTGGGCCCTACAATGTGGTTTCTTTGCCTGTTTCTCCATTTGTAAAATGAAAATAATATTTAACCCAAATTTGTCAAGGACTTTGAGATCCCTATATTGGAAGCACTATATAGACATACTGCTTCATTATATCCTTATTTCTTATTTTTAAATTCAATCAACTATATATATAAAACATGAAGCTCTGCTGTACAATACAGACCTTGCATCTATCCTGAAAACTGATTATTTTATTTTTAAAGTTTTTTTTAAAACCACAATCTTTCATTACTGTAAATATGTAAACAGTGTTAAATCCACAAATTCAGGACAAGTCACTTTCTACAAAATGGTTAGTGTGCCCAGATATCCAGAATACATTAAATGTGTGGTCATCAGTGACTCCTGATCATCCCTAGTTAGGGTAAATACTCCTTTCGTGGACATTTATTCCTTCCTGATGTGCCACAGAATGTACTAAGGTATTCAGAAATCACTGGAAGATCATTATGATGATCTTTTGGCTTGGGTTCAAGGTAAATGCCAGTGCAACTGTAGGGACTGCCAGACTTAAAATCATCTTGGTACTGAATGGTGGGTTAAGCAGGAAGCCAACTATCTGGGTAATGCTGTCTAGTGATTGGGAAAGTACGATTAGCTTGCTGGCCTTCAAGAAGCATGGTGGCATACCTTGTAGGAAAATCCAGAATGAGGCAGGGTCAATGTGGTAGGCACTCAAAGATGTCAGGAATCATAACCCCTCTCCCCCACCAGGAGACAGAAGTAAAATAAAGTGTTGGTTATTCTGGGTTGTTGACATTTAGGGAGAAAGTGATGATACAAGGAAGGTGGAAGTGGATTAAGATGTGTTTATGAAATATAGTAGGCAAGAGTTTAAAGGCCAAGATGCTTCAAAGCCTTCATCTTGGTCTGGAGCCCAACATTCATGGTGGAGAGGAGCTGTTGCTCTCAAAAGTGTAAGAACCCGCTGCAAACATTCTGAAGAGCATTTTAGTCCACAGTTTAATTTAGGGGTGTAGCAGTTCTCCAGCATCAATTTTGCTAGGAGCGATGGGGTATGCAGTGACAGGAGGTCTTTATTGTCATAGCTATCTTGGACTCTATGCCTGCAGGCTCAGGACAGAAGATATGAGAAAAAGAAACTGGGCATTTGAATGTTAAAGATTTTCATGGTTGAAGGACCTCGTACTTCACTACAAAGTGTGACCATCACTGGGAAGTGTGCATTGTGACATGGCTGCAGAAATGCAGAGTTCTTCATCCATAAATGGAGCGTGTTTTATGGTTCTGAGTGGTGGTACAAAGGGTCTAGAAATCACTGTTTTGTGGAGGAAAAACAGTCCTCCAAAGTCATGGTAACTCTTTCCATGGCAGATCCTTTATTTGAGAAACAGCCAAATATTGAGTCTCAATCAGAGATGAAGAACTGTTCAAAACAAGCTTTTATTTCATGCAAAGTCAGCCTACATGGCAGATGGAACTTGCAGGGAGCGAAGTTGCAGAGTTAACCAAAGAAGTAATGGGATTTCTTTTGTTGTTTTGTTCCTGTAATTGTTTCTTAAACATGAATTGAGTGCTAGCGAAAGGTGTGCTGCCTTGACAGTTCTGGAGACTGAAGTAGCAATCCACAGAAAAGGTTTGCTGTATACATCCTGGCACTGCAAACTTCTTCTCACTTCTTTGCTACAATGTGCCTCAACCTAGGAGGTGTCCACTTCTAGAAGTGAATGAGCCGTTGTATTGAAAAAAGCTGAGCTGTAAGAGAAACTTGATGCCAATCTAAAATATTGTTTTCCCACTGTTACTTCTGTTCCTTGCTATGCTCAATTTATTCCACTATAAAACACTCCACTCACTGAAATATGTATCCCTCACATTTTGTTTAAAAATATTAATGGCTGGATAATCCAGTAAAATCATCCTGCCAGCAGCCTTTTTTCCTACAGTGTAATTTATGCCACAACTATATACAGGGGACATGACCTTACTCTGTATCCAAAGAGAACTACATGATTGTGCTGCATAGTAACACTTTAACAAAGCTGGGTTAATTGAATACCATTTATTATTTTTCGTTACAACATATTTTTCCCTGAAAGAGTGAGGTAACACAGAATGATAATGCATGATTATTCTGTGAAACATGATGATCTGATGTAAATGTTTGACCTTTCCAGCATTTAAGCAATAAGATGCTCCAGGGTGTGCTGTTGAAACATAATATTAACACACCTCGACAGCACTGAGCTTAGTATGCATGCTGATATTGTATGGTAATGGGCACCCTGGCATGTTTATGGGTGTATAAAATGTCAAATGTTGGAAAGGGTTTCTTAAATCTGTGCTCTTCTGTTATTGAACAATTTTTATATGCCATAGAAATAAAGTATGAAAAGGACTTTTTAAATAATTAAAGCAATCTTGCAAGTTTGCAAGCAATTACTTTACTTACCTTTTTTCTGTGTTCATAGGCTTTATAGTGGTAAGTGTCTGTAATACTTGAGCTCTTATTTTCTTGTGTTTCCACGCATGGGACCAGACATGCACATTCTTGCCATTTCCCAGGATTTTACAATGTCAAAACTGCCATGCACTAGTTTTTGAATCTGTCAATTGTTTTTCTCAGGTATGTAAGCCAGTATAGGAAGTTCATTAATATGGAACCGTAATGTGCAAGGAGGCTCATCTAGAAGATTTCTCAGGAAACCCTGTTGCATATGTTGGCACTTGAAAACAGCACAGAATGTTATGAGAAATAGCACTCAAAACACTCCTTTGTTCTCCAGGAGTAGAGGAGATGATTTCATTTAAGGAATAGTTCAAATATAGAAGAAAAACACAGCTAAAATAATGGAGAGAAATGTTAGGAACCCTGCTCAAAACAAAAGCGGCACTGTGATAGTGGTTATTGTGCAACACATTTTGTCCATATTTTAAAAATAAACCCACGACTTAGCAATATTGGTTGATCTTGTCATTTAGGAAAGTTGGGTATTAAAAGATTCATAGTGGATACTCTCAAAAATGTGATGGCAGTGTTTGAGCCATAAATAAATTTTATGCACTTTTCAGCATCTGTGATGCTACTGGGAAAAGCTACAAAGCGCACATCTTCTATTTCCAACTAGGTACAATATTTATGTAGTTAGGCAACTTTTGGGTAGGAATAGGATGAATGTTATAAGAGATGTAAAGATGTATAGTAAATCACAAAGTAGACTTCTTGATGAGTAAGATCAATTGTTTAAGCTTTCAACTTTTTCATAGAATCATAGACCTTAGGGACCTTAGGAGGTCATCTAGTCCAACCTCCTGCTCAAAGCAGGACTGACCTCAGCTAAATAATCCCAACAAGGGGTTTGTCGAGGCACAGCTTAAAAACCTCTAAAGATGGAGATTCCACCACCTGCCTATGTAACCCGTTCCAGTGCTTCACCACCCTCCTAGTGAAAAACTTTTTCCTAATGCCAACCTAGGCCTCCCCCACTGCAACTTGAGACCGTTGCTTCTTGTTCTGTCATCTGCTGCCACCACTGAGAACAGCCTAGCTCCATCTTCCCTGGAACCCCCTTTCAGGTAGTTAAAGGCTGCTATCAAATCCCCCCTCATTCTTCTCTTCTGCAGACTAAACAAGCCTAGTTCCCTTAGCCTCTCCTCAGAAGTCTTGTGTTCCAGCCCCCTAATCATTTCTGTTGCCCTCCACTGGACACTCTATTCAACTTCTCCACATCCTTTTTGTAGTGGGCAGCCCAAAACTGGACACAGTACTCCAAATGCAGCCTCACCAATGCTGAATAGAGGGGAATAATCAGTTCCTGCGATCTGCTGGCAATGCTCCTACTAATGCAGCCCAATATGCTATTAGCCTTCTTGACAGCCAGGGCACACTGCTGGCTCATATCCAGCTTCTTATCCACTGTAACCCCAGGCTCTTTTCTGCAGAACTGCTCCCTAGCTCGTTGGTCCCCAGTCTGTAGCTGTGCATGGGATTCTTCCATTCTAAGTGCAGGACTCTGCACTTGTCCTTGTTGAACCCCATCAGATTTCTTTTGGCCCAATCCTCCAATTTGTTTAGGTCTTCTGTATCCTATCTACCACTTCCCCTAGCTTAGTGTCATCTGCAAACTTACTGAGGGTGCAATCTACCCCATCCTCCAGATCATTAATGAAGATGTTGAACAAAACTGGCCCCAGGACCTACCCCTAGGGCACTCCGCTTATGACCGGCTGCCAGCTAGACGTGGAGCCATTGATCACTACTCGTTGAGCCCTATGCTTAGTTCTCTATCCATTTTATAGTCCATTCATCCAACCCATACTTTTTTAACTTGTTGATAAGAATACTGTGGGAGACCGTATCAAAAGCTTTGCTAAAGTCAAGGTATATGACGCTTTCCTCACATCCACAGAGTCAGTCACCTCTTCATAGAAAGCAATTAGGTTGGTCAGGCATGACCTTCCCTTGGTGAATCCATGTTGACTGTTCCTGATCACCTTCCTCTCTTCTAAGTACCTTAAAATGGATTCCTTGAAGACCTGCTCCATGATTTTTCCAGGGATTGAGGTGAGGCTGACCGGTCTGTAGTTCCCTGGATCCTCTTTCTTCCCTTTCTTGAAGATGGACACTATATTTTCTTTTTTTCCAGTTATCAGGGACCTCCCCTAATTGCCACAAGCTTTCAAAGATAATAGCCAAGGGCTCTGAAATCACATCAGCCAACTCCCTCAGCACCCTTGGGTGCATTGCATCTGACCCCATGGACTTGTGTATGTCCAATCTTTCTAAATAGTCTTGAACCTGTTCCTTCAGTACTCCAGAATGTTCATGTTCTTCCCATTCTATGGTGTCCAGTGCAGTAGTCTGGGAGCTGATCTTGTCTTTGAAGACAGATGCAAAAAAGGCATTGAGTACCTCAGCTTTCTCCACCTCCTCTGTCACTAGGTTGCCTCCCCCATTCTGTAAGGGGCCCACATTTTCCCTAATTTCCCTCTTGTTGCTAACATACCTGTAGAAACCCTTCTTGTTCCCCTTCACATCCCTTGCTAGCTACATCTCCAATTGCACTTTGGCCTTCCTGATTTAATTCCTGCATTTTCAAGCAGTATTTTTATAATCCTCCCTAGTCATCTGATCAAACTTCCAATCCTTGTAAGCTTCTTTTTTGTGTTTAAGTTCACCAAAGACTTCTTTGTTAAGCCAAGCTGGTCGCCTACCATATTTGCTATTCTTTCTTCACATTGGTATGGTTTGTTCCTGTGCAACAATAAACAATTGTTTAAAGAAACAATAAGGTTTCTTTAAAATACAGCCAGCTCTTTTGGATTCCTTTTCTCCTCATATTAGCCTCCCAGGGGATCCTGCCCATCAGCTCCTTGAGGGAGTCAAAGTCTGCTTTTCTGAAGTCCATGGTCTATATTCTGCTGTTCTCCTTTCTTCCTTCTGTTTGACTGTTACTACATGACACCAGAGGAGCACAGTAGAAGAAAGGATTTTATTTAGGGATAACACAGAACTATTATGAGCCCCAATAACTGAAGAGCTTACAGATGCGCTGAGTGGTGCAGCACATTGTAGAAGAGATGAGTCTCTTTCCAGTCAGCCCTAACTCTAAAAAAGAGTTCTGTTTTATGAAAATGTTTGGGATTTTGACATCTGTTTTTGTTCCTCATAGGGATGAAAACAAGACTATTTGAAATTGTTCATGAAAAAATTAGATGCCCTCCTAGAATAGACAATAGTCAAATGATTAGGGCATTCTGCCTAATTTGGAGCAGGGACTTGAACCTGTCTCCCATACCATTGGTGGGTGCCCTAATATCTTTCTCACTTGTTTTGGCAAGAAATTCCATTCTGGACCTGACCGACCTTCCTGACCATTGTTTTTGTTGAAACCAATATATTTCCATTCAAAGTTCTGATTTTATTAACTCAGACTTTTTAAGGCAAGAAGGAGCCATTGTAATCATCTGGTTTGACCTCCTGCACATCGCAGGGCACAGAAACTCACGCTCCCACTTCTCTAATAACCCATAACCTATGGCTGAGTTACTGAAGTCCTCAAATTATGATTTAAAGATGTTAAGATTCAGAGAATCCACCACTCACTCTAGTTCAAACCAACAAATAATCCGTGCCCTGTGCTGAATAGGAAGGCGAAAAATCTCCGTTGTCTCAGGTAATCTGACCTGGGGGAAAATTCCTTCCTGATACCAAATATGATAATCTATTAGAGCCTGAGCCTGTGGGCAACCTACCAGCCAGATACTTGGGAAAGAATTCTGTGTAGTAACTCAGCCCTCCCAATCTAGTGTCTCTTTCCTAGAGAAAGAAGCTCTTTCCTATAGAAAAAGCCCACATTAACTAGCAGTCCAAGAGCTAGGATTCAAGACTCCACCTATGTAGTACATTAAACTGTTTTTTATTACTATCCATTAAAAGCAAGAAATCAAAATAGTGGATAATGCTACAACAGTGCAATTCCACAGTTTATAATTGTACCATGTAACAGTCCGCACCTGTTCAGGTGCACAGAGCCGGTTGTTTTGGGGAAAATTAGCTCCTCCATGCGTTTCTACGGAGTCTGGAGTCTATTGCCCCGGCCCCTAGCAGGGCGGGCAGGCAAACAGTTTAGCGCCCCGGCCCTTGGCAGGGCAGGCGAGCAAAGTAGTCTATGTCGGGGTTCGGAGTACTGTTGTGAGGTTAGGGAAGAAAACGGGGGCTGGGGGAGGGGGACGCAGGCCCACCCGACTCCACTGCGTCCCAACCCAGGGCCCTACCAGTGGCAGGAGAGGACTGCCACTGGGTCGGCGGGGATCCGTCCGCAACACGCCGACATAGGATTGGCCCCAATTTCGGCCACCACCTATGGCCTCCTTGGGCCACTTCCTCCCGCCCAGCCCCGGAGTACCTGTGCCCACGACCGGCGCCTGGGAGCAGCGGGTGAGGCGGCAAGCGGCAGGCCGGCCAGGCCTTCGTTGTCCGCGGGCGGTAGGTCGGGCCAGGCGTCGGGGCCGTTGGCGAGGGGTAGCTCCTCTAGGTTGCAGGGGTCTGGAGGCTCTTCCGGGCAACCTCTGTCTCCCCACGCCCGGGAGGGCTCGTCCGCCTCCGGCAATTCCTCCAGATCGGGCCCAGCCTCAGGAGGTCTCTCCGTCCCTCCGGGATAGTGTTCCGGGGCCCAGCTACCGGGGCTAGGCCGGTCTCCCGGCTGTGGGGGCCGGGGCAGCGACCCCCCTCCGGTCGGGTCTGGTGGCCCTGGAGGGTCCCAGGGGTTGGCCGACTCACCCCAGTCGTCTAAGTCCCTTGGACCCAGTCTCTCCCACCCAGGTCCGTCAGTCCGGGTTGGTTTGCTGCAGCCCTCGGCTCCTGGGTCAAGCCCAGGCTGCTGCCTCCGGCAGGGCACATCTACCTCAGCCAGGAGCTTCTCCCTGACTGAGCTCCCTGGCCTGCCTCTTATACTTCCCCCCGGACTCCTAGCTCCGCCCCCCTGCTTCCGGGTGGCTTGGCCTGTAGGGCCGGGTTCTGACCACCGGGGGCGCAGGGAGTGTCTCTCTGTCTCTGGCTCAGAAGCAGACCCTAGCGGTCTGCTACACACCAGTTATGGAACATTTCACATTCCCGTAAATTAGGAATATTCATTGTCGATTACAGAAACAATGGAGTCAATTTAGGCAAAGTTTCTTACTGTATTTCTCAAGTAAGATATTAAAATACTAAACAGTTACCAGATGAGGGGTTGGTAACACCACCTATTAAGAGAGCTCAACATTTTCAGTTTATAAGACTTTATTTTCAATTGCTTTTAACTTTGAAAAACTGTTTGGTCTGAAATTCTCCATTCCAGGTGGCTGCCTCAGGCTGAATTATTTTAGAAAATTTCAGCTAAAATAGTGCAGCCATTTCCAAGAACAAGGTTAGGAAAAATGCATTGGTTTTCAGTGCTAAAATAACCTTTTATTTGGAAAACCCTAGTGCACCCATGTTCTAGAGCAGGGGCTTTACATTTGACAGAGGGGTGACTTTTGACATTATTATGAAAATCCGGCCAAATTATAAGACCGTGAAAAATTAATTTGAATATGCTCAGTTGAGACTTGTAAATTTAACAGTAAAATCTCTGAAAATTCCATCCTCAATGAGCATGAGCTGTGCCCACAGAGTGACTAAGCATTTTCCATTTCCTTACAGGTGCTACACGTGACAGGACTGTATAAATGCCATCTCCAAAGCAACTATGCAGGCAACATTAATTCTGGCTTTTCCTAACTATATTGAGAGTTTGTGTGCATCCTTAATGCTCTTTTAGTGTATTTTCTTGCATGTAGTTATATTCTGCATTCTTATACTGCACTCATCACTCTAGTATGTGGTTGGCCTCCGGTAGGGCATTAAGGGATGTGACTAAGGTGTCTAAGGCTTCTCTCATCTTCTGCTCAGGGGAAGAATTGTATGCAATTGAGTGGTTTGCTTTAGTTTTCTTTTATAAGTACTCATAGACTCAGACTATAAGGTCATAGTGGACCATTATGATCATCTAAGTCTGACCTCCTGCACAACGCAAGCCACAGAACTTCACCCACTCCTGTAATAGACCCCTAACCAAAGACTGAGTTAATGAAGTCCTCAAATAATGATTTAAAGATACAGAGAATCCACCAGCAAGTGAATTGTGCCCCATGCTGCAGAGGAAGGCAAAAACCCACTAGGGCATTCGCCAATCTGCCCTGGGGGAAAATTCCTTCTTGATCCCAAATATGGCGATCAGTTAAACCCTGAGCATGTGGGTGAGACTCACCAGCCAGACACCCAAAAAGAAATCTCTGTAGTAACTCAGAACCCATGCCATCTAACATCCCATCACAGGCCATTGGACATATTTACTGCTAGTAGTCAAAAATCAGTCAATTGCCAAATTTGGCTATCCCATCATACTATCCCTTCCATAAACGTATCGAGCTCAGTCTTGAAGCCAGCTAGGTTTTTTTATCCCCACTGCTCCCCTTGGAAGGCTGTTGCAGAACTTCACTTATCTGATGGTTAGAAACCTTTGTCTAATTTCAAGCCTAAACTTCCTGATGACCAGTTTATATCCATTGTTCTTGTGTCCACATTTATGCTGAACTTAAATAACTCCTCTCCCTCCCTGGTATTTTTCCTTCTGATGTGTTTATAGAAAGCAATCATATCTCCCTTCAGCCTTCTTTGGGTTAGGCTAAACAAGCCAAGCTCTTTGAATCTCTTCTCATAAGGCAGGTTTTCCAGTCCTCTGATCATCCTCATGGCTCTTCTCTGTACCTGATCCTGTTTGAATTCATCTTTCTTAAACATGGGACACCAGAACTGCACAGAGGATTCCAAATGAGGTCTGATCAATGCCTTGTATAACAGTACGAACACCTCCCTATATCTACTGGAAATACCTCACCTGATGTATCCTAGGATTGCATTAGCTTTTTTCACAGCCACATCACATTGGCAGCTCACAGTCATCCTGTGATCAACCAACATGCCCAGGTCTTTCTCTTCCTCTGTCACTTCCAACTGATTTGTCCCCAGCTTATAGCAGATGTTCTTGTTATTGGTCCCTAAGTGTATGACTCCAGTTTACAAGGTCATCCAGATCTTTTTGTATGATATCCTGGTCTTTCTCTATGTTAGCAATATCTTTCAACTTTGTCATCCACAAACTTTATTAGCACACTCCCACTTTTTGTGCCAAGGTCAGTAATAAAAAAGTTAAATAAGATTGGTCCCAAGACCGATCCCTGAAGAACTCCATTAGTAACCTCCCTGCAGTCTGACAGTTCACCTTTCAGTATGACCCATTGTAGTCTCTCCTTTAACTAGTTCCTTATTCACCTTCCAATTTTCATATTAATCCCCATCTTTTCCAATTTAAGTAATAATTTACCACATGGAACTGTATCAAATCTAGATCTAGATGAAATCTAGATAAATTAGAACCACTGCATTCCCTTTGTCTAAAAGACCTGTTTTTTCTCAAGAAAGGAGATCAGGTTGGTCTGGCATAATCTACCTTTTGTAAAACCATGTTGTATTTCCTCCCAATTACCATTAACCTCGATGTCCTTAACTACTCTCTCTTTCAAAAAAATTTTCAACACTCTGCATGCTACTGAGGTCAAACTAATAGGCCTATAATTACTGGATCATTTTTTCCCCCTTTCTTAAAAATAGGAAATAGGTTAGCAATTCTTCAGTCATATGGTACAACCCTTGAGTTAACAGATTCATTACAAATCTTTGCTAATGGGCTTGCAATTTCATGTGTCAGTTCCTTTAACATTCTTGGATGGCGATTATCTGGGGCCCCTGATTTAGTCACGTTAAGCAGTTTGAGTTTGACTTCTCCCTCTGATGTGGTAATTTCTACCTCCATATTTGCAATCCAATTAGCCCCCCTGCTACTATCCCTAAACTCTTCATTAGTCTCATGAAATACTTTGCCTCAGTTTTTATTTAGATATTGGGCCATGCCTAGATTATCCTTAACCTCCACCCCCATCTTCAGTGCTTAGCGGTCTCAGTTCTTCTTTCTTTGTTTTCTTCCTGTTTATATGACTATAGAACCTTTTACTATTGCTTTTAATTGCCTTTGCAAGGTCAAACTCTACTTGGCTCTCACTTTATCTCTACATATTCTGATCGCCAAGAGGTAGCTTTCCTTGCTGGTCCCCCCCATCTTCCACTCCTTGTAGGCATTTTACTTTCTCTTAATCACCTGTCTGAGATGCTTGCTTATCCAGCTTGTTCTACAACTCTTGCCTATGAATTTTTTCCCCTTTCTTGGGATGTAGGCTTCAGATAGTTCCCGCAACTTTGACTTGAAGTAATTCCAAGCCTCCTCTGCCTTTAAATCCACGAGTTAGTCAGTCCAGTCCACTTCCCTAACTAATTCTATTAATTTTTTTTTAAGTTAGCCCTAGTCACAGATCTATTTTTGTTTATTCTTCCTATTCAGACTCACTGCTGTGTGTTTGTATTAGAGAAGAGAAGTCAAAGAAGTGCATCTTCTACTTGGAGTAGAAGGTGGTGAGATTTGTCAAGATTCTTAGTTCCTGTGGCAGATCATTCCACAGTCTTGGACTGACCACATAGAACTTCTATCGTCTTCGTAGATCAGCTTATCATTATGGTAGGAAGTTCCATTGTGCCTGAGGGACAGAGTTATTAATCATGGTCCTCATCCTAGAGCTTAGATGATCTTGTAACTATCCTGGGTCCAGGCCTTCCAGATAAGGACGTTTTATGAACATTATTATGGTGCACAGCATTGTATTTCCTGCTTTCTGTGCAGTTTTTCTGCATGTGGTAACATAGGTGAAAAAGTCTGTGTTGCTCTTCAAATGTCATTTTTCACAGGTGCAAGTGATTTGTGTGCTGCAACTAATTCAAAATACCACCCGCTTTTTAACTTCATTTTTTTCTGTCCTCCTTCCCTATCTTTTCTCTCTCTCATCTTATTTCTTCTGCCACTTTCTCTGTTGTTCACATTCCTTGTCTCCAAATAGTCCTGTCTGTCTTGTCAATTCATTCCTTTTCTTGTCCCCTCTCCTTAAACCCAGGGTAAAGGGAAGAATGTCCAATGCCTCCTCAGGTTAGAGGCATCAAGCAGGTGTCTGAATATCAAGCAATCAGTCTTAACTGTCTTTTCTTCCTCATGGGCTCTCTTTCTCTCTCCCTGCTTTAGTTTACTGCATTGAAACACTTCTGCAATTCAGGCCCCAGGGTCTCAAATTGGATACACAGAAAACAAGGAACACACAGTTAGTAACTACCTTTTAAATGTTTGGTTTTAGTGATTTGCTTAATTACTCTCAGGAACTCTGGCAGGAGCAGGGATAGAATCTAATTCTCCAGGGAAGCATTCAAAAGCCTTAACCATGAGAACTTTCTCTTTCTAAAGTACCCTGCCTCATTCACTATGCACATTCCAACTTGTACAACAAAAGAAGCAGTAAGTTTACAAACAACAATCACCTTCGCTTTACAGCCTTGATTTATCTACAGAACAGGTCAATTCTGTGCTCTGAATGATGTAGAGTTCCTGTAGAAAAACAGTGTATGGTCATGTAATTGAAGACTGTATCCTAATGCATAACACAAAGGAGCCCAAATTATATTTGCACGGGCAGCCTTAATTTTGGCATTTCCTAAGTGTTTAGTGCCTGACTTTGCAGCCTTAATACTTTCTTTTAACACTTTGGGGAGGGCGGGGGGATTTTATGTTTAAAAAAAAACCAAAAAAAAAACCTGGAAAAACAAATTCCATCATGTGGCATCCTATTGACACCCACATATCTCATCAGCAGAGTATATCCACCATATAGACCTCTGCGACTTGAACTATTGAAATAACTGATAGCAATAGTAGGTTATCATTGTCTATCTATGTGGGGGTGAGACACACTTTGCCAGTGAATTTCATAGATATTTGCTGATAGCAGAAGAATGATGAGATTTAGGAATCTTAGGTTCCATTCTGGTCTCTGGAGGGGAGTTTTCTCCATAGGTGCTGGAACTAGGAGTGTGGGGGTGCTGCGGCACTCCCTGGCTTGAAGTGGTTTCTGTTATATACAGGGTTTACAGTTTGATTAAATCGCTGTCAGAACTTCTTCTATAAAATCTTTTCCAGCACCCCTGGTATGCTCCAATGGTCGCAGACTTTTCTGCCCATGTCCCCCATGCTTTTGACCCTTTCTGTCCAATTTCTTTCAATCTTTCCCTGTCCCTGGCTCCTTGTCCCTGTCTATTTGCCCAGCCAATCCCAGTTTCCTTCTGCCCGTGTCTGTGCTCAGTGATTTCTCCCCCATCCAACTGGCTCCAAGTGCTCCCCATTTCTTTTACTGACTTTCAGTACCAGTGTGTCCTCCTAAGGCTCCCAATCTCTTTATTCAACCAGTCTCAGTCTTCCCCGTCCAATTCCCAGTTACAGTGTCTCTCCTCTCTCCAGTCCCAGTCGAAGCAGTATTCTGGTTCCCAGCTCCTCCTTTCTTTCACCTTGGTCCAGCATTTGTCCCTCTGTATTCAGCTTCCTCCTCCATGCTGCCTGGGTGCTGGCAGAGGGCCTTTCCTTCAGTTGTAGTGCCCAGTGTGGAGCAGCCATTGCTCTAGAGCAGTGGTTCTCAACCTTTCTAATGCCGTGACCCCGCAATACAGTTCCTCATATTGCGGTGACCCCAAACCAAAAAATAATTTTGGTGGCTACTTCAAAACTGTAATTTTGCTACAGTTATGATTCGGACATAACTGTAATTTTGCTACAGTTATGATTCGGACATAAGACTACATCTTATAGTGGTCTCTTATAGTATAAGACCGATGTAGTTCACACTGTGTAAATGTATGGTGCTTTGTGTAAGTGTAAGCTGCTTTGTGTACTGTATAATGATTACACACAAAGCACCTTACACTTACACAGTATTGTGTGTATGGTGTGTGTACTGTTTTTACAATATTAACCTTTTTTACACCAGCAGGCTGTCTCGCAGGCTCTCTTGGCTCTCCGCCTCTTGGCTCTCCGCCTCCTAGGCTTCTGTCCTCCGGCGCTTGCTGCGTCCGCCCACTGATGACGTCAGCAAGCGCTGGACACACGTAATGCGCTGCTATGGACTGTGGAGCGTTCCCCCCGATTCCCCCGCCCCTTAGGCCCCGGACGGATGATGCAATCACATCTGCGCATGCGCGCAGGCATTCAGTTTGGAACGCGCATCCATAACGGTGTGCGTTCCAGCTGAATAGCGCTGCTACAGATGGTAGCGCGACTTCTCAGCGGCTAAAGCCATCGGAAATATGTATTTTCCGATGGCTTTAGGTGACCCCTGTGTTTTGGTCGTTCGACCCCCGCCGGGGTCGCGACCCACAGGTTGAGAACCGCTGCTCTAGAGAATTTCAGAGAAAACGCTGCCGGGATTTAACATTTTCCTGTAGGCTTATTCTCAGAAATAGCTGAACTGTTTTGTCTGAAATTTTTTTAGAATTGTCCAGCCTGAGGTAGATAACCAGCATGGAAAACGTCAGCCCAAATTATTACAAGTTTGGAAAAGTTATAATCAACTGGATTAAAAAAAGTTTTATAATGGGAAGTGTCAGGCAGTAGTGTCAGACTACCAGCCCTACCTAGAAAATTTTGCTTATAATTTAGGCATTGCATGTAGCAACTTCACCACAGTTTCTGTGAAGCTTCAAGTTGCCATGCCTAATCTTAACATTATGAGTAAAGAGACTTCCTGGAGGATTTTGATCAACCTATCGGTTCTCTGTTGTAGTCAAGACTCTTCCTTATAACAACAGACTGTTTGAAGGACACAGGAGGTTAATTCTTTGTCAGAATCTCATACTTTGTGTCCAAGATCTCTGGCTTTCTTAAGGGGAAAAGGGTGAATCAGCATATCCTTTATATGTATTCATATATGTATGTAATGCCTTTTATGTTCAGTGTAGTAAAGGAATGCCATTAAAAGAGCATGAAGGGGAAGAACAAGCAAAAATAAATAGGATTCTGCCTGTATCTATCACTATGTGCACATAATTTTACCTTGAATCTATGTGCATGTGTCTATTTTTATGTACTCACACATACAGAGAGAAGATAAAATTGATAAGGTATTATGGTAAAATCATATATCTATGGGATATCTCTCTGTGTGTGTATATATATGAATATATATATTTGGACAATAGGAAAACATTATGAAATATGCCAAATTCTGCTCCTAATTATGCAGCTGTAACTCACTTGACTGCAGTGGAGGTACCTGTGTGAAACTGAGAGCAGAAGGTGAATCATTCAGCTGACTGAGATTCTAGTCTCATTTCTACCCATACAACCTCAATGGCTTCAAAAAGTTTCACAAGTGGAACTGAAGTCACATTTTGGCCAATACTATTGATATAAAACTATGGAATTCCAGTGAGAATATGACATTGTGTCATATCAGTGACAGAAAATGGGGTATTAATGTCATAAAAATATAAATTTAGTGCAGAAGAACATAGTCTTATCTAGGCCATGGTTAAGCAGAAATAAAGTTAATTGCCTGGAAAAAGAAGGAAGGTTAAATTCAAAGCTAATAATTACAGGGACAAGACCTCTTTAAATGATAATGAGAATAAAGATAAACATGAAATTTCATTACTAAGTGATAAATGTCTTAAGATTGATTTAGTTTTCACCACAGTTACACATTTCAAAATGTCATATTTACACTCAAATAACCTTTCCAGGGAAACAAGGATCTCTGTGGATATATAAACATTTTGCTAAATGGTTCATGCTTCACTGAGTTCTCTCCATTTGCAGTTCATTATTTTGTTCATTTAAATGACAAGTGATGCAGTATCTAAAAGAAAAAAAAATCTTTTTTTTAAAATACGAGGATCACTTCCTAACTGTTGAGATAGAGTGCTAGATGTAATTAAACCTAAACGAAACCCATAAAATCTTGAATCCAGTATGGGCTACTTCAAAAGGAATGGCAACATATTCTTATACAAGCTGATACCATGGACAACCATAGAGAGAATAGGAGAAAATTGACATTCAAATGTTTAAAATAAATAAATTGAATTAACTAAAAAAACAAACAAAGAAACAAAAAAAACCCTTTTGACCTCTGTGCAAAGTGCCCAGCCACTCATGGTGACAATACTCTGGGCAGGTCATGGAGTAATTTAGTTCTAATTTCCAGGACAATTGTTCAAAAGATTCAGTGCTGATATTTTCCTGCATCAGTTTCCATCACTGTGCACTATAGATGACAATGATTAAAAAGCCATGATATAGTATACAAAAGGAAAAAAGAATAAATTATGGAGGGAACTATGTAGTATTTTTTGATTTTTGGTTAATATGATCTTCAGTTGCCTGTCACTATCTCTTGAGAAGCTTTGGTTTGAGACATTGAAAACTGGTATTATTTAAAGATGTAGGAAATTCTCCACCCCTTCTAGCTCTGGGGGAAATACTCCTAGTGTTTGAGAACTTGCCTTTTTAAATTAGATTTTGATCCCTTATGCTTGAATCTTTCATGTTGCTGTACAAGGGCAGTGGAAATTGAAACTAGTCTGGTTATGAAATTGGGATTTTCTCCCTCATGGGTACGTGGTGTTCCATGATACATTACTACTGGATTATTTCCCCTCTTCCTTTCAAATATGAAGGGTCCTCTTTTCATAGAGAAACAAATCTCTCTACTTCCCTAATTTAGGAGTTGCAGGTGGAGTTGTTTAGAGGATTGGTGGCTTCACTAACTCCCCAGTGTTTTCCCTCTGTTCAGAGAAGCAGGAGGTTCCTCTCAGGCTCTTTTCTCTGTATTTACAGGCAAGAGCTCTTTTTTTTTTTTTTAAGTGACTTCCCCTCCTCCATCCCCTTCCATTCTCTCTCCAGTGCTGATGGTAGGGAAAGGATTTATGAGAACAGGAGTCTGCAGGAAAGCAGTGTTTGAAGAGAAAACTCATCATGGTAACAGGCCCAGCTAAGATCAAAGGGTCTCCCATTTACAGCCCACTTTGGTAATGCTACACTACCTTCCCTACTCTTCAGCAAGGTGATAGGTAATCCTTAAGCTGTTGGAACAGAAATTCAGCAAAAGGAACTGACTTTCTAGAACATCCAAAGCTGGCTACTCAATGTTCCAGCCAAGGTGAAACATTGAGATATTTCTCCAATTGAAATTTAATGAAAATCAGGTGACACCACCTGATGATTAGGTGATTCTCCTGGTTGTGCAAGGGTGTAGAACACAAGGAAGACAAATAGGTAGGTTCAAGTGACAAAAAATTTTGGTTTAAGTCTGAGAATGATCTCATGGGAAAAAATGCACAGAACAATTCCAGAGGGATGGAGGCACTCGAATACTGACATTCCTGGGCAGTGTAACTGCTAACAGGAAAAAACATTTTAATAGTAAGTTAGAGAAGATTCCACCATATATTAAAAAAAGTTGTTATAATACAAAAAAAAAAAAAAAATCAGAGGTTACCTGAAGGATCAAATCATTCTACTAGTTTCCTGATGGCATCTCTTTGGTTAAAGAATTGGAAAATATAAAGGTGTTGCAAAACAGGGCTAAAAGTGAAAGGAATATGGTACAAAACTTCCTAACACTAAGAGCTGGATGTTCGAAGTTTGGATACAGATGCAGTTAAGAACTTACCTATAAGGAATGACAGTATATTCCCATTTGTGATACAAAATGGGATTCTTGTCCTTTCAAGAGCAACATAAACATACAATTCTCAAAAACCCTTCCAACATCCAAATGTGTACACTTTCTATATTTGATCAAGAAGTCATAACTAAAAATTGCATTTATCCAAGATCTACCTGCCTTTTCATTCTGCTACTTAGCTCAGAAGACTACTTATAATAGTGCCATCTGGTGATGCCCAGTAATATTACACCTAGAAGATAGTATCTCAGTGGAAATAATGGATGTCTTTATCGTACATTTGCAAGGAAATGGATTGGATGATTTTAATAGCTGTTTTCCATTTCTAACTTTTGTAATTCTGACTCATATATGCAGATAGGCACTGATTAAATATTGACCAGATTTAATATTTTGGTAATAGAAAAAATCCAGCCACAACAAGAAACATATTTAGTGCAATTCTCAGTTTAAATAAATTAATTTTCTGAGGAAGGTTTTCAGAACTGCATGTGTGTTTTTGCAGCCCTTATTTTTGTATAGTTACCATCACTATGCATACAATCTTAAATTGCATGCACAAATGACCAGCTAGACACAACGAGACATTTGAGTGTACAATTAGTGACTTAAGTGCAATTCTGGCCGTTGTTGATACTGGTTTTTTTGAAGATGAGGACTAATAGGTCAGATACACAGTGATCACTCTGAAAAGTGTTCTCGCACAGGTGATAGTGTTTTTGCCTTTTATCATTTTCCTGTGAGAGTTCATCTGAGAGCTTAGTGATAGTCTGGTTTTACCCACATAGTTGTCACTGGGGCATTTAGTTTATTTAGGACACTGTGTGAGGTATACCACATGGATAAATATATATTTATATAAAAATAAATAAAATATGGCTGATAAACAAGGTTTCTCTGTGTATTCAAGTCTGTAAACTTTACCAGGAAACTATCTATTTGGATCCTACAGTAAAAAAACGTGTTTTTAAATGTGAAAATATACATAGCTAAGTTGTCTGTGAAATCTCCCTTTTTGCAGGCAAAAAATTGTAGCACGTTGATACTTCTGACTGCCTGGTTTGTACCCACATAAATGGCAATAATTTTTTAAAAGGTTAAGCCCATAGAATTTTCTTCAGGTTGACTGAGTTAGGTAACAAGAAATTGCTGGTGCCAAAATGGAAAATAAATGTATACAAAGATGTTTTTTGTGAAGTTTTATGTAAATGTCTTGAAAAACACTCATGAGCCAAAATTTAGTTTTTGTAGCTGTTTTGCATACAACAAAGTGCAAAAGGCTCAATATTTCTAAATCTTTGTTTTGCAAAATTCAAAAGCTATTATACTGCAAATGTCTCATTTTATATGTTGATCTGAATTATTTTTGCTAATCAAATCGCTGTACATGTAGGTCATGGCTTTGCTAATCAGACTCATATTTGTTCAGTATAAAGAAATCCATCATCTTTATATTGCATCCAACACATTCAGAGGTCAATTTGGAACATAATTTAATCCAGAGAAGTCTTAAAAAAATGTTGCATATTTTATGTGTCAGTTTATCCAAATTATAGAAGAGTATCTAGATGACAGAGATTTTTTTAATTCACCCTTGCTAGCAAATGTATAACCCTTTTATTCTTAAAAAGAAAGCGATTTACTTAAACTGGCATAGTATAGACTGGTTACAGATTCTTGAACAAGTGTGTAGATACAAAGTGATATATGAATTCCAGTCTTGAGTGAGTGTGTGTGTGAGATACATAAAACTGCTTTAGGGAAATACTGAAATTGCAAAGTATGCTAATCAGGAAATTCCAACATTAAAGTTTAATGTATAGGCTTTATTTTACTCTTACTGTAATTATGCACTGTGATATTCTGTATGCTTTAAGGCACAGGCTTGGATTAAGAGTGGTCCAGGGCCCCATTTCTCTAGCCAGAGCTCTGAATTCTATTGCATTCAGCACACACACACATATATATATATACACACACACAGCCTTTTATCTGTAGATTTCAAAGCGCTTTATACAAGTGGCACAAATCAGTAGTCCCATTTTACTGAGAGCATCTCTATAAGAATATGCAATAGATTCAAAGCATTTTTTCTGACAACTATTGAGGCATATTCCTAGTTCTGAGAGTACATTTCTCCATGTATAAAACTGATGTTTGTCTATGCTGGGGTGGTGACATGCAATCTTACTAAATAAAGATTGTGAAATACAAAGAAGTATTAAGGTTATCAATAAGAATAGAATTTGGAATATCCTGACTCCCAGCCCTGAACACATTCTCCTGAATCAAGGAAGCAATTTGGTGAGAAATACAGGAGGAAAATATTTTTTTACCAGGTGCTGGAGCTCCCACAATGTTTAAAACTCGTGTCTTGGAAAGTTTGGAGCCATTTTCCGTTGGTAAGCAATGCAGTGTACTATTTAGGCATACATATGAAGTGTCTTGCTCCTTCGGTACTTTGAGCATATGTTAAAAAAGAGTGCATTGTAAATATGTTCAGTTTTGTCATTTTTTGAAAAGGTGCTTATAACTTGGTAACATCAAAATCAATTTATTCTTGAATGAGACCATTCAGTGGGAACAGTTTGCAGCCTTAGCTGTAGGAGTTATTACTAAGTGCCCACTGTAACAGTCATCTAAGGTATGTGTATGTGTGTACACGCAGAGACAGGAGTATTCACATAAACTTCACCTTCCCCTGCAGTCACTGACCGCTCTTGCTGCTCATTCTCTCTGTCCCATAGAGGCTGGGGAGGAGAGTTGGAAGGTCCGTTGTCCATGAACTCATAAGAAAAAATAGTTAATACATAGTTTGTCCCAAATGAGTGCAGATAAAACCTTAATATTATGCTGTTATGTATTCTGTATATTCCACATGTGTTACAAAAAACTCTTAGGAATAGTTGAGATTTTTTTTTCAAATGCTCAGAACTAAGGAGAAAAAAGAAACATTTGTGTGCATGTTGGGTTAAAATAGCTGTTTGAAGCTACTCACAAACTTGTTAGAATGTTAGAATACATCCCAGCAAGATAACTTGGTGGATAGGGGGCAGATAAGGCAGTAACAGGTGGATTTTAAATTCATTCTGCAGGTTTTCACATGGATATCATCTTCACATATGTATATGGACACACACGTTTATATAGTTTTATTCTAATAATTGATACAGATATAAAATATATAAAGGGAATAAAACTAATAATTGTTAGTAATTTGCTACTATTTACAAGTAGTAGTAGATATCAGGTATTCTGCTGTTTCAGATCTTTATGGTCAACTCAATTTAGTTATATCATAGACATCATAGACTCATAGGTCAGAAGGGACCAATATGATCA
>ML675601.1:14850694-14893989 GCA_007922155.1 Mesoclemmys tuberculata
GCCATATCACATTGGCGGCTCATAGTCATCCTGCTATCAACCAATATATGTCAACTTTCCTAGTCATCTACTTACTGTAAAGGCAGTATCTAGTGTGCAGAAAAAGAAAATGCAATTTACGATAGGATCCAGCAGCCAAAGTTTTCTTTAAAATCAGGAAGAGTTTTGCACCTAGAGTAAGGACTGAGTAAGGATAGGATCTGTCTTCTAGTAGTTGGCATTTGATTTACTCTATGTTGTAAAGAGAACGGGGGAGAATGAAGATCTGAAAAGGGGTCTGAATTAGAAACAAGTTTTCAAAATATAAGGCTTGATCCAGAAGTATTTAATGCAAAGGAAACTTCTGTCACAGTCCATGTAAGTTTTACTTTCATAAGAACTACAGAATTAAATCCACAATGGGGTGCATTTTATTGATCTACCAGTGAATTTCGGTTTTTTAATTGTATGGCTTGAATCATTCTATATTATTACATTAACAGTAAGTGGTGATGTTTTTTAAGTATTTCCACAACAGTATGGTTTTTATCCACTTAATAACATTTGCGTATTCCTGAAGCTCAGTCCAAAATGTTGATTTCCTGTATCACCTGAAACCTCTAATATTAGTATTTCTTTCCAGTAGCAGCACCCTTAACTTGTCATTTCATCAACCATGCATCAGTTTTGTGGCACTGGACTGGCCATATTATATGTGATGTAAATCCTCGGAATCTGCACAGTGCCCATGTAAATGCTGAGGTTGAAGGGAATATATCTCTCCACAGCACCTAACTACTATGGTGCCAAGACTTTAATAGCGGCAGCCAACTAAATTAATTTAGTCTTTGAGTTATGGTCACTCTGTATATCCCTTCACCATACACCTGAGATGCGAAGATTTTTTGCTAGTGGTGTATGTTGGGCTGTGCCTGTGCCCGGTTATGTTAGTTTTGTTGGAATATATGGGTCCAAAGAATTAAAAGTGCTAACTTGACCGTGAAACTGTCCAACATAAAGTGGTTTAAACAAGGTTCAGTGTTTGGTATAAAGAGATATGTGCCTGCTTAGTACCTTGGAAAGCACACCATTAAACATCCTCTTACCCTTTTATTAAAGAGACATAAAATAAAGAAAAATAATTAAAGCATTTGAAATATAACATATTAAGTAAGCCTTTCGCCGTACCATTATTCCTTCTTCCAATAACCTTTAGCTGAAAATAATTTTTTAGCTGGGATTTTGGCTGTCTTTTAGATGATATTAAAAATAGTAATAATTGTCCTTTTTGAGCGGGGAAGAAAGCTAGTTGAGATGTGATGGAGCTGTGGCTCTTCTATGAGTGCTTGCACATGTCTATTGCACATCAGGTATGTTCTTACCAGTGCACTGAAGTTGGAGATCTCTTTCCTCATATTGCTTCCCATTGGGGCAACATGTGCCCTCCATATGCTTGTGCTGTGAGCCAAGGGCATAAAGGGGCAGAGCTCACCCTGATCCTCCTCAGTTTCATCTGTGGTCAGTAGTTTTTCCCAATTTCTGGTTATGAAAGATTTTTTTCTCAAGGTTTTTTTTTATTGTAAATAGTTGGTTTAGTCTAGTAGTAGTTATAGTTATAGTTTTGGTTAGTGGTACTGGTTTACAAAAAAGTTTTGGTTTTTATCCTCTTTTTCTACAAGTTTTTTAACTTGGTGCTTGGGAGAGACTGGGAATGGGCGGTCCTGTCAAATGGTCAGAGCTGGGCTGGGTCCTAAGATCAGGAATGGTAGTCCATGAGCAGTGGTTGGAGGACTCACCTGAGTTCAGTGAGCAAGAGTCGGAGTTATTCTGGGGATGGAGACTAGAGGTCAGAGACAGAACACTCTGGGTTCTTTGTGTGGTACTTTCTGTGGCACCTGCTTTCTAAAGTGTTCCATGGTTGTGACTGTGCATGGCCTCATGCTGGCACTGGGGGACTGTCCTCAATCCCAGGCTCTGCAGTTATGGGTTCTAGTCCATGAATCCTTACAGTATTGGGCCATGAATAAAGCCCAGGGATTTAAGTGCTGTTCTGGCTGTAAGAAATCTATGCCAGTCAGCAATCATCATGCCTCCTGTTTTAAAGTGTATGGGAGAATTCACACGAGGTGTAAGTGTTCTTTCCTGACAGGGGGTTTAAAACCAGGACTATGAAGTTGTGAGAAGTTCAACTTCAACCTATCCTGATGGAAGCAGCTTTGCACCCCCCCACTTTGGAATCCAGACACTTGGTATGTGTGGATTTGGACTCGACTTCAACTTGGAGTACACCACCAGATTTGACAACATCCCCATGTTGGAGGGAGCTGGAGAGAAGACACCATTCTGTCTCTGGTACCACACAAGCAGTAGCAGAAATCCAACACTTTGATGACTTCTAGCCAGAATAAGCTCTATTCATCTTCACGGGCTAGGTCTCCAAAAGACTCACACATGAGGGATACCAGAACCAAGGTTGGAGCTAAGCCAGTCCCAGGTAGGTGCTGCTTGTTACTGGATTCCAGCCATGAGTTGAGTTCTCCAGCATCCTGTATGGTGGTATTGAGACTGACTCTATTGCCAGAAGCTTTAATGGCATCGGCTTCCTCTGTGATACATCCTACTCTAGTGGTACTAATGATGCCTGAGGCATATGTGGCAGCCAGGGATCTCCTGTGCCTATTGCTGCTGTACTCACCACCCATGTAGGATTGGGTGCGAGTACTGACTATTCCTACCATGAAAGCAACAGTACGGGGATCTTCCTCAGCACCCATATGTTTGACATCTGGGACTGAACCTTTGTTGGTACCATGAGGGTCTGGAAGCTTTGCTGTGCAGTAGGACAGATGTATGGTCCCTTCAACAGAAAAGTCTTTGATGCTTCCTCTGGGACCATCCACCTCTCACGGGTTCACATACAGGTCTCCATGTCCTCTGCTTGGAAGTGCACAGCCTTGGCATTTGAACTATATAGACCTGTCCTCAGAATCCAAAGTGGGATCTTATGCTTTGAGATTTTCTTACAGAAGGTCTCAAGCATCTCCTTCTTCTTTCTTTTGCAGGTCAAGGCCCCAATACTGTTACCTTCTTGTAGGAGCAGGTCCAGGAGTAGGATGTGATGAGATTGGGTCCCAGTATTATACCAAGAATAGCAGTGGTCTTTCTGGAATCCATGGAATCCCTAGACTCAAGGTTATCTTCTCCTACATATCAGTAACTGGGGTGTGGGTGGTCAGGCCTACAGGTCAGAGCAGAAAACAGAACTAATGGTAAGCAAAGGAGTTGGTAGTCAGCAATCATAATTTAGGATTAGAGCCAGGGCTGGACGTCAGAGTCAGAAGTCAAGAATCAGAGCCAGGGGTCAAAATTGGAATCAGAGGCAAGATGCTAGAACACTTGTTAGGTTGCTTGGGGACTGGATCTGCTGGCCTTGGTTCCTGACAATACCCCTCACCTTAAGGGAGCCTCCTAGGATCCTCAAGGCCTGGTTTCTTGGTATACTTCTGATGGAACACTAGCAATAGGTCCAGCGTGTGGATGTTCTTTACCAGTTCCCAAGACTGCTGTTCTAGACTGTAGCCTTCCCAGTCCACCAGGTACTGGAGCTTTCCCCTAACTCACCTGAGAGTCAAGGATCAGTGTATCAAGAACTCCTCCAGTCCACAGATTTTCATGAGTGGCAGGTTGGACCAGTTTGAGTATAGGTTCTCAGTAAAGGGCTTTAAAAGTGCGATGTGAAAGATGGGGTGGATCTGCAAGGACTTGAGCAGCTTTAATTTGAAGACCATTAGGTTTTCCCATTCTATAATCTTGAAGAAGCCAAGGTATTGGTGATCTACTTTGGCAGATAGTTTGATTTAAAGATCAGGGCAGAGAAACAGACTTTGTCTTCTTCAGCCAGGTTGCGGTCAGTCTGATGGTCTTAGTCTATGTGGTGTTTATAGGCTTCTTTGGAGGACTGCAAGCATTCCTGGAGCTCCCATTGCAGCCAGTGTAGGTGGGACACTAAATCTGCAGTGGCTGGTACTGGGGAACTCAAAAGTAAGTCTAGGTGGAAATGGATGAAAGTCATAGCTTGCAAAGAATCATCTATGTTGAGTCAAGGCATGGATTGCATTATTATATGCAAATTTGGCATAGCACAGCAGTGGAAGTCAGTTGTCCTGATGCTAACTCAAAAAGCAATGATGATACTGGTCCAAGATTTGATTGACTCTCTCTCTCTTTGCCTATTAGTCTGTGGGCAATAGGCAGATGAGGTGTAGGGTTCAATGCCTAGGAGTTTGAGAAATTTCTGTCAGAATTGGAAGATGAACTGGGGACGGTAGACCAATACAGTGCCTGTCAGTAACCTATGGTAGTGGAAGACATTTTCCAGGAAGAGCCCAATCTCCCATGCAGTAGGTACAGTATGGCCTGGGTTGAAGAGTGCTATCTTTGTTGGAAGGTTGATTACAACCAGGATTGCTGAGTGTCCTTGGGAGCATGGCAGTTCTACAATGAAATCAATTGAGGTAGTAGATCAAGGCTGTGGAGGTGTGGACAAATATGGAAGAGATCGAAGGGTTTTGATGATGGGTTCTTAGTATGGGAACAGAGGTCACAGGACCTTATATAATCCTTTATATAAGATCATCAGCTTGGCCAAGAGAAGCTCCTTGAGACCAGATTCCAGGACTTGAATTGGCCAAAATGGCCCATAAGCAGCAAATTGTGGCATAGTTTCACTACCTGAAGCCTAGGTTGTGCCTCCGGATCATCAATACAGTCCTTGTGATAAAAGTAGCCATTTTGTAGTGGGAACTCGGAGTCAGGTTGGGCATCTGCATTGTTCAGAATCTGTTGGATCTGGTTTGTGAACTGGTCATTGGGAAGCAGATGGAGATGTCGGGCTGGTGTCGATTGTCCTGTTGACAAAGTGGAACATCTTGAGCAGCGTGGCACAGGGATCTTTACTTGGTTTTATATATTTGTCTTTATGGAACAAAGCACTCAATTCTTGTGGCTGGATGATAAGTCACAACAAAGTCAAAGTGAATGAAAAAGTGGGACGTGTGGCTTTGTTCTTGTTTCAACTGTCTCTTTCCATGTATTAGGGACCCAGCATCATCCTAGAATCTGAATTTAGTTCTTTCAGTTTTAATGGGACTCCCTCTTGAAACTCTAGGTTTGTACTTGGTTCCTCATCTCTCAAAGAAGCATTTCTGGTGACTCTTATGTCAAGCAGAAAGGTAGCAGAAGTTCAGGCTTTGGTCGCTGATCCACTTTATACGGTTTATAAGGATAAACTTAATTTGTGTCCAAATCCCAGATTTCTCATGAAAATGGAGTTGGATTTTCATCTAAATCAGTCTATATATTTACCAAACTCCTTCTCACAAAGATGAAGAAAAACTCCATACTTTGGACATTCATAGGGTATTAGCTTTAAACACTGTAGAATAACTCCAATTATTTGTCACCTTTGCTGACAGGATGAAGGGGCAACCTGTTACTTCACAGGGGATTTCTTCCTGGATCTCCTCTTACATTCATCTGTGCTGTGATATTCCCAAGATTCCACTACCTCAATGAGTTTTAGCACATTCCATGAGAGCACACCTGCTTTCTTGGTTCATTTTCCCATCAGTGACACTTGCAGTTGGTTATCTGTTTATAAATTTACAGCTCATTATGCTCTCTCTCAGACTTCAGGAGACAATGCTGGAATCAGAAGAGTGGTGTTGCAGTTCTTGTTTAATAGATTTGGATACCTGTCTCCATCTAAAGCTGTTTGTGTGTCAGCTAAAGTGGAATGGGCATGTGCAAGCACTTGAAGAAGTAGTAGTGGTTACACACCTGTTGTTTTTTTGCAATGTGATGCCCATGTCCATTCTGTGACCCACCCTCTTCCCCAGAGTGCCAACAAATACTGGCTTCAGCTGTGAAGAAATTGGGTGGGTTTGAGGTGGCTCCATGCCTTTTATGCCTTTGGCCTGGTCTAAACTTACCTTCCAGATTCGGCGGCAGTCGACGGGAGATACACAAGTGACGTAAATCACTTGTGTATCTTCCGTTGACTTCACTGTGTCTGCTCCGCGCACCGTCCACACTGCACTGTGCTGAAGGGAACAGAGTTCCCTTCGACGCAGCGCTACGCCACTTACCGGGGTGGTTTTCCTGTGTTGATTGCTGGATCAACTGAGCGGGTCTACACAGACTGCTCGGTCGATCCAGAGCAATCCATCTGACGGCGGCAAATTTGCTGCCATCAGTGTAGACCCAGCTTTTGGCTAGCAGCAGGAGCAGGTGGAAGGCTGTGTACACCAGCCTGCTGAGTACCACTATGTGAAAATGTTCTCCAGCTTCTGTGCACTGGCATGCACACACCTAAAGTGGAGAGGGCATGCATAAAGAACAACAGTTACCGAACAGGTATGTAACTGCGTTTTCTTGCTGCTCCTGTTACAGTCCAATCTCTTCTCCTAGAAGAAGATAAACAGACCCAAGAAGGGAGAAAAAGGAACAGCAAAGGCAGAAAATGCAGTTAAATTCTCTTAAAACCTCGCTGCTGCAAACACAAGTATAGCACGTGCTTTTAGTAGCCACTCTGAGACCTGGCAAACTTGTACCAGGGTTGAGCTGTTTTGGGCATTGCTTTTAGCAGGCTCTTTGGTCACCGGTTCACAACAGTGTTGCAAAATACACAGTCTTGGCCAGCTAAGCCAGACTTATTAGAAGAAAGAGAAGATGGGTAGGTGGGGAAGAGAATGACCAAGTCTCACAGCTCAGATGGTGTTTGGAATTTACCAAGAGCCTGTGGAGGTGGCGATGTCATCTGGGTCTCTCTCTCTGGCCCAGTCTGGTCAGGACATTTCTCAGGGTTAGGAAGACAAAGGCCCAATGGTGTCACAGTGGATCCTTGGCTCTGAGGAGACTGTGGCAAGGCATTTGTTACGGTGATGCTAGCTCCTTCTTTTTCAGTCAACAATTTTTGAGTTCAGAATCATCCAAACAGATTTCCCTGAACATCCTAAATAGCACCCCTTAATCTGGTCACAGTTTTGACCTGATCAACAGCCTACCAATTAGAGACTGTTACTGTTGCTCTTCAGTTGTTCATTGTTGCTATGTATATCACTGAGCTTCTATTTTTATGCTTTTGTACATGGACAAGAGGGATGCTCATTTAAGCTCTCCAGAGAACAATGTGCTTTTTAGAAAAGGTCAATCATTTTTTTTCTCCTGTGCAAAACAGTGTTGTAACTGGGAAGAGAATTTTATCAGCAAGAGAGGTGCTAGTATAAGTTATATTCTGCAGCTAAGAGATCTGAAATGGAGTTATGGACCACTCTGTGTTATAATTAATGAGAAGCATCGAGGACATGAGAGGCATAGTGTTAGCAATATTCTGTCATAGCCATGTGTCTTCTGTCTATTAAAGCACATGGCAGTTGGATCTTTCCTATGTAAAAACCATACAAAATACGTGTGGGAAGAAAGGTTAATTTCTTGAAAAGAAGAGTAAGTAGAGTTGAATGCACAGAGGGAATAATCATTAATCTCAGATTACACTGTGTCTGTATTAGACAAGTAACCATTTAGAATTAGACAAGTAACCATTGACAGCCATTGTCAACTACAAGTAACCATTGTAGAATTTTTTAGTTTTTAATTTTTCTAGCAGTGGTAAATTATGGTGGAAGCTTTGGGGATAATTCAAGGTGAACTTATGTTCAATTTGATGCAATTTATTTTAACAGCATTAAAATAATCAGTGTACTTGGATCAAAGTAACAAAAATTAAGTGGGTGTGGTGCCGAATGTAATTGGCTGTAGTACAACAATTCTAAAATATGTAAAATACTGATTTTTCTGGGGAAAAAACATTCTCCTTGATCTCTTACAAATGCAGGCATTACGAACTTCTCTTTGGCTTGTCAACCTGCTAAGCTTTTGAGTGCGTGTAGGTGCAGGCCTACAGTCTAGATGCTGCAGTTTAGTCTCCAGCATCATCTTCATATTATTAATTGCCATTATTTCATCTTTTGCCTTAACCAATGAGAGTAGTAGAGGAGGTTGAAGAATATCCCTCCTCCCCCTCTCCCCCGGCACCAGGACAGAACAATAAAATATAGACTTGCCAAAAAAAAAAAAGCCAGCCAGTCACACTTCCTGAGCAGCTACCTCTGTCTGTTCCCTTTTCTGATACTAATTGATCATTAGAACCCAATAGTATTTTGTTTGGGCTCTTTTCCAATTTACCAGTGCATTTCACATTCCTTGGAAATTGTGTCCCAGAGTCACACCATGTGTACCTTGAAACCTCAGAAGGCTACTGAAATAGAAGAGGTAAAAAAAAAAAATCAGGACATAGTGGAGGGCACTCTACTGCAACCTACATGAGGACAGAGTGACAGCTTGGAAAATATGACCTGCCACCAAAGTGACAGATTATCAAAGATAGCAAGATTCGGCCAAATTGTGGGGGGAGGGCTAAGAATCCTCAGAACATAGATACTTACAAAAAGCAAACCATTGAAGCTTTTCAAATTCACAACACTGTTAGAATATTCCATAGTTCCATTTAAGAACATAAGAACGGCCATGCTAAGTCAGACCAGACCAGCACCTTATCTTCCGACAGTGGCTGGTGTCAGAAGCTTCAGAGGCATGAATCTAACAGGTAATCATCAAGTGATCCATCTGATGTGCCATTGCCAGCCTCTGGCAAATAGCAATTCCCTGCCTATCATGGCTAGCAGCGATTGATGGACCTAGTCTCCATGAATGTATCTAGTTCTTCATTGTCTGTACATGAAACCACCATTGTCTTCTCTGTGTTCTGATTCTCATCAGCAAGCTTTCCTTCCTTGAAAAAGGTATTCAACTGTTGGAGCCGTTTTTATCAGCACTTGATGCCATCTGTTTGTGTGCATGTGTTTTGTTAAAAAAAAATGTATTTCAAGGTAGGATTGAAAGTTGTTTAATCAGGGGATAAAACCATTAAGACATTTTACTGTAATTATCCAAATCAAAGAATTGGCTTTCCTATGGTTGATGTGACTTTGTCAAATGGAAGCATACTGTAATTTTTCCTTTCTATATACACAAAATGAAATGCATGGTAGTGTGGTGTGGCATGACATTTATAATAACTTTATGTTCATGTTACCCACAAGTGAGTTATTTAGGTAATCCTAAACAAGTTTCAATAAAACCTTCATGCCGTCATTTACCCTGTACATACCACACATTACAGAAAAAAATAGTTTAGGAGTATTTTGGAGAGCTTTTACAATATATATTGGACCTATTTTTATTCTATAGCCTTCTGTCCGTAAAGTCTGTTTTTTCTTCCAGGGATGTCCCTGTGGGTGCTCCGTCTCAGGTGTTGATGTGTCCCTGCGCCTTGAGAGTTTCAGCAGCAGTGCCTGTCCGAATCACTCATGTGTCATCCCTATCTCACGGCGCTGTTGGTGCTTCATTCTGCATGAGCTATCTGACCCACTCAGTTCCTTCTCAACTGTCCTTGGCCTGAGACGTAGCACCATCAGTTTGTTAGCTTGTAGTAGTGTTAAAACAGTGTTAAAAATTTCCTTGACATAAGATTCAGTTAGTATTTAGTTATTTACCTTCCCCATTCTTTCCCATTTAAAAAAACAAAAAAAGTCTTTTCCCTCATAGATAGATAGGATTCTGCCCTGGAACGAACTACCATTTACCCTGTTATGCCTGGTTTACTGGGATTCAAACGCTGCACATCTAACAGGGAAGCCATGCCAGCAACAGATGAACACTCACAGTGCGTTCGATGCCTGAGTGAATCGCATATACCCCAAAAGTGCACTCATTGCAGCAATCTGAAAGTCAAGCTAGCAGGGACAGGGAGCTCTGACTCAAAGTCATACTGATGAAAAAGTTACTGCTCCTGGCTTCAGATTCCAGCCAGCAGACTGGTTCCAGACAAAGATCCCAAAAATCTCTTCCTCTGATTTCACGAAGGCTCATTCCTCAAGAAAATAATTGAGGAAATGAGCTACAACTTTGCCTCAGAGAGAGCTGTCCAAAAGGAAATGTTTGCTGGCCAGATCACTCTCTTCAGTACCAACTGCACTGTGACACTGCAACTGCACTGACTCAAAGTCTCTTTGAGGCATTGGAATCTTCTGGCATCACCCACCTGTATGGGCAGAAAATAAGCCTACCTCTTCCACTATGGCGCTGCTGAAGGAGATGGCATCGAGATCCCCCAATACTGGTTATGCCACATTTGCCTGTTCCAACAATGTCCTCGGTGCTGACAGTAGCACCAACAATGGTATTGACAGAACTTTTGGCATTGTCAGCCATGCCATCAAAAAGCTCATCACTGACTTACTCAGTGCTAAAGCCTCCTGTAATATGGCGCTTCATCCAGCAGAAGGACCTATTGTTCTCAATGCTGCAGTCAATATTGTTTGGCACCAAAGGTTCCCCAGTGCACGTGGTACCAGAACAATCTGTCTCACTGATAGCCCTCCATCCTCCAGTAAGCCGGAGGAAGACGGCATCTCCTCCTGCTCCCACCACTCCTCAACAATTCAAACAATTCAAACCTCTGGACCCATCAGATTGATGTCCCAATACAGGCAAGACATGAAACCCATGACTATGGACACTCCCACCATTTTCCATGCAATGGCCCCATCAGGATGCCTTGTCTGCCTATATTAGACATTATAGCACCCCCCCAGGCCGTACAGAGACAGTATTAGATCACCACCACAATCAATACCACCTACTTTCAGAACCATCAGAGGAAATGACCGAAAAGAGGGAGGAAAGTATACAGCAGGAAACCATACCACCCATTCATAACTCTTCATCTCCCCCAGATGAGGCCATAATCCCTCCACCCCCATGACTGCAGATGACTTCAAGCAGTTTCAGGAACCAGCCAAAAACATCTGGCAAACCCCAGCAACTATTTCATCCACATGCAAGGGGCTGAAAAAAATATGATGTTCCCTCTAAGGGCATGGATTTCCTTTTTACTTATCCTTCACCAAATTCCCTTGTAATGGAAGTAGTGAATGAACATGGGAAATGACCCCAATATATAGGTCCACGCCCCAGAACAAAGAATGAAAGAGACTTGACCTCTTCAGCCACAAGGTATAATCGTTGGCAATCTTGCAATTCTGGGTAGCCACGTATGTAGCAGTATTCTATACTATGGCAAACTATGACCATGAGACAATGATAGAATTTATTAATGACATTCCAGAAGATAATAGAGAGTAAGTCAGATCCCTTGTCATTCTAGAAGATGAGAGCAATTCCTTGTCAATGAAGGACATTTTGTTGCCAGAACTTTGCTCCAGGCATCCCTGGGTATGACTGACACAGCTGCAAGATCAACAGCTACTGCAGTTAATGTGCAGGGCATCCTGGCTCCACACTTAGGGTCTACCAAAGGCGTTACAGTCTATGGTTGAGGATCTCCCAGTTGACAGAGAAAAAGTATTTGTTGCAAAGATGGATGAGGTCCTCCACACTATGGAAGATTCGCAGGTGACCCTCCCAACAGTGATTATTTACACACCTGCAACAAAGAGAAGACAACACGGATATCAGCCATACCATCACAGATATAACCAATACAGCCAGCAACAATAGCAGTATCTGCTGCAGAAACAGAGATAGAGACCTCATAGACCTCAGCCACAAACCTCAACATCACAATTGTCATCTGTGAAGCAACAGTTTTGAGGGCTTGGTTGAGGGTCTTGAACAATCTTCCTTATCTGACAGTACGGGCAACACTGACCACCACTCACTTTGGACACAGTCTATGGCCTTTCTGCCAGGTGTGAGCATCCATTACTATGGATAAGTGGGCCCTAGAGATTTTATACTCAGGCTACTTCATACCATTTACTTCCATCCTTCCCCAACACCTCCCTCCCCCTGTCCCGTTACTCTTCAGGGACACTTCTCACAAGCACCTTCTATGTCCAGAAGTAAGCCACCTTCTACAGCTAGGTGCTATGGAATAAGTTCCTCCACAATGCGAAGGGAAGGGTTTTTATTCTCACTACTACTTAATCAAAAGAAAAATGGAAGATGGATACCCATCTTAAATCTCAGAAAGCTTGACAACTTTGTGAGGTTACCATCCTAGTGGCAATTCAGGATGGTCACACTGGCAATGATAATACCAGCACTGGAAAAGGGGGACTAGTTCTCAGACCTCAACTTTCAAGATGCCTACTTGCACATAACAATTCATCCTGCTCACAGGAGATTTCTCACATTTACCTTGGGAATGGACCATTACCAATGCTAGGTACTGACTTCAGCCTTTCTACAGAACAGTGAGTTTTCTCCAAAATTCTCACAGTAGTAGCTGCACACCTGCAAAAGCAAGGGCTGGTAATATTCTCATACCTGGATGAGTGATAAAAGCTCTGAATTGAGCTGAAGCCGTTGAAAAGTTACTCACAGGACAATGGTCCTTTTTCTGAAGTTGGGGGTTATAGATGAACATACAAAAATCTACTCTAAATTCTGTTCAACAGTTGGACTTCATTGGTGCCCACCTAGACTTTTTGAAAGCCAGAGCATTGCTACTATGAACAAATTCCTCATATGACCAAACTAATCTCAGTGATGACCAGTCCCCACACATCAGCATGCACATGCCTTCAACTCCTAGGCCAGAGGGCCAAAACCACATTTGTGGTACGACACACGTTGTCTTCAGGGTTCGTTTAAAACCATCTACAGATCACACAAATATGGCCTAAACAGATGACTCACAATTCTGACCAAAGTCAAAGACTCTCTATGTTGGTGGACGCAACCTGACAATGAGTACTCAGGAATTCCTTTTTACTCAGGACCGACCTTCGATGATGCTCACAACAGACATTGTTGCTAAGTTGGAGAGCCCACCTGCAACGTCATATAGTTCAGGGTTGATGGTCCCCGTCCGAAATACGCTTCCACATAAATCTGCTAGAGCTTCATGCAGTTCGCAACATGTACCTCCCCTTTCTTCCACTTATAAGGAATGAGACTGTAAGAGTAATGACTGACCTCATCGCATGCATGTTTTATATAAATTGACAGGGAGAAGTACATTTCAGTCCCTATACACTGAAGCCATGAAACTATGGAAATGGTACATTCAACAAAACATCTCAGCCTCCTACCTTCCAGGTTGCCAGAACACTACAGTGGACAGACTGAGCAGATAACGAGAACTGAACAGCGTAGTCCTGCAAAACACTTTTCAACAATGGGGTCACCCATCTATCGACCTCTTTGCAACATCACAAGACCACAAATGTCCAGAATTCTGCTTGAGAGCAGGCCTGGGAACCTAATTGATGAGGGATGCCTTCCTCCTCAAGGCACTACTTCTATATGGGTTCCAACCTATACCAGTGCTATCGAGGGTGGTACAGAGAATATGAATTGACAAAACAAATGTGATACTGGTAGCTCACACATGGCCCAGACAGTTTTAGTACTCCTACTTGCTGCAAATGGAGGTATGGAGACCACGCACTCTCCCACTCCAGACAGACCTCCTATCACAGGACACCAGACAGATTCATCACCTGAATCTGGAGAGAATTCACCTGAAGGCCTGGCTCCTACATGGTTCCATCATGATGAGCTACCCTGCTCAGAACAGGTGAAACATGTACAACTTAACGCTAAGAGGTCCACCACATGAAAGACTTACCTTCATAAATTGAAAAGATTCTCCATATGGTGTCAGGGCAAACATGCTGCCTCAGCCTCCGCACCTTTTCCCTTGGTATTGAACTACATCTTAGAGCTGAGGAACTCAGGACTCTCAGTGAGTTCAATCAAGATTCATCTAGTAGCCATTACCACCTTCCATCATAAGATCAGTGGTACATCACTGTGCATCCAGTATACTAAATGCTTCCTCACAGGTGTTCAGAATGTCCACCCCGATGCACATTCACCCACACCACCATGGGATTTGAACCTGATATTATGATGCCTTATTAGGCCTCCATTTGAGCCCTTAGCAACATGTTCTTTGACACACCTATCAATGAAGTTGGCATTTCTAGTGGCCAATTATGTTGGCCTGTCGTGTGGGTGAGCTAAGGGCTGTCATGGCCCACCCACCATATGCTATATTTTTATGGATAAGGTCATCCTGAGACCTCATCCAAAATTGTACCTAAGATATCATCTTCCTTCCACATAAACCAGCAGATACATCTTACCTGTGTTCTCTCCCAAATCTCATGGGAACAGACAAGATGTTTTTATTGTGTACTCTGGTTGTTAGGTGCACAATAGCATTATACCTCAACAAAACTAAATCTTTCAAGAAATCTCTGAAGCTCTTCATGTCCATCATAGAACATTCCAATGGATCTGCAGTCTCCACACAGAGATTATTAACATGGATCTCAGGGACCTCTGTTACTAACAAAAGAATCTGCAACCCCTGTTGGGAATCAGAACTCATTCTACCTGATCAATAGCAAGATCTGTAGCTCTTCTAAACAATGTACCACTCATTGACATATTCAGAGCAACTACTTGGTCCTTGGAACAACTTTTTACAAATCTCTATACCATCGATCAGATCTCAAGAACATATGCAATACTAGGTTTAACACTGTTGTCTTCACTTACCCAAGTAACTCCAAAGTCCTTTCTATCCAATGGGGGGCACTGCTCCACAGTCACCTGAAGTGGAGCACCCAGAGGGACATCACTTGAAGAAGAGAAGGTTACTTACCCTGTGCAGTAACTGAGGTTCTTTGAGATGTGTGTTCCTGTGGGTGCTCCCCTGTCCACCTATAACAGGATACCCGAGGGTACAACCTGAAAACTCTGGTGGCACCATACCCGCCTCAGTTTCTAGCCTGGGCTGTCCCTCACAATGTCTTGCTAGTGACAAGTAGCAAGTCCCTCCAGGCACTATTATCACCTAGCTCAAAGGCATGCAGAATACCACATTCAGCTAGATCACATGAATGTCAGCTTGGGTTGCCGCTTCCTCTGTGATGCTCTCAGCAAGCTACATTTAAACAGCTATCTACAGGCAGAGACGCACCCAACTTAGATAGGAGTGCCTTGCCTAGCCATTCAGAAATCAACAATAGAGAGGCACCAGCCAATTACCTCCACCCCCCTCACTCCGAGTTTGCAAGAGCTGCACCAAAAGGAGTTTATCGCCAAAATTATATTAAAAGTCCACTCCCTCCTCATTGTGGGGAAGACATGCAACAGCTTTTGTTACTGAGCTAAGATTTTTAGACACTCTAATTCAAGACCACACTGGTTGAAATAAAACATTAAACAAGTTTATTTACTACAGAAACTTGTTTTAAGTGATTATAAGTGGCAAATGTAAAGAGATCAAAAGTAGTTACCAAATGAAATAAATATAGTTTAAGTTCTACACACTACCAGTATTTGAATTAGCAATATCTCACCCTTGTTAGCTACTACAAGCAGTTTCTTAAATGCAAGCTAGTTAACCTTTTCCTGCCTGGGACTCCCCTCTCCCCTTCAAAGTCCTTTTGTCTTTCAGATGATTCTTCAGGTTTTGAGTTAGGGAGAGAGAAGCCCCGTGATGATGTCACATTCCCCTTTTATAGTCCATTTCAGCTTGCTAGAACAGTCCATGCATGTGACAGAGTGGCTGCTGCTCATTGGTCAAGCAACCCCATTGTGAATGTGCTTCCTACAGTGAAGTCTTCACTGTAAACAATTCCTGTTGGTGGAACCTATTCTTGAAGAGATGAGAGCCATAAACGCAGTGTAGCCACTATATTGTTGTGCCCAAAAGGCTGTTTGTTGGAGTCTCCCACCTTGCAACATGTTTTAGTAGCATTTACAACAATATTTTGTAATTTCACATATGGTAGCACATACAATCCAACAGAATATTAATGTTCAGCAGATCAAGACTTTAATACCAAGCAAGGCATACTTTGTACAGAACGTAGCATAATTATATGACATTAGTGAATATGGGGTTTTGGAGGTTTTGTTTTCAGACATAGGATGTCACACGACCCTCTTCCTCTCTACTTTGTAGTTTAACTTACAGACTCTATGCTATAGAAAGAACTGGGGGGGTCAGGTCATGTGGGTAGAATGAGGTACCAATGATGCTGTGAGATGGGGACTGCACATGAGTGACCTGGATGTGCACTACTGCTGAAACTCTCTGATCAAGAGCTCAGGGACACACCAACACCTGAAGTGGAGCACCCACAGGGGGACATATCTCAAAGAACCTCAGTTACTGCACAGTGTGAGGAACCTCCTCTTCCTTAGTTACCATGAATCCAAATCTACAGGGCTTAGAGAGAGCCATGAAAACCTATAAATGTGTTCTAAAATGGCTTTGATGTTGTGGGGGCAAGGGGTAGGTACAGTATATCAGGACATTCCAAAGCTAGAAATAAGTACTAGATGTCACTTATCTTCACAGCTATATAAAGCTCCTGTTTATAGCTCTGCAGGATTGTGAGATATCAGATTTTAAATCTGTCACTGGTGCAGGACTGAAGCTTGCCCATTTTAGCCCATGGGGTAATGTAATTATTGAAAAGAATTCCTCATTTGGAATAAAAGAAGGAATTCTTTCTCTGATTTTTTTTTAAAGATACCCATTTAAACCTGCTTGGCAGTTTAAAGTTAAAATAAGTCCTGGGGTGAAGGATTTGTGACCAGATAGCAGGTGAGGCATTCAAAGTTGCATGGTGAAATAATTTTATTATATGACTATCACCACCACATACATGATATGTGTGTGATTGTGCACATACATAAAAGTATGCAGAATGAAAGCCATCCTGAGTGGCTACTTAAGAGACCCATACAAACTGGTGGTCTTATATAAATGTATGTACATCACATATGTGGAGGTGATGTCCATGCATTAGAGTATGCTGTGAGAGAAGGGAGGGAAGACAGATGACTTTCCAGGTATCTAACCACAGATACAGGAGCACCTTTATGGGTGCTAATGAAGATACAGGCTCATGCATCTTTTCTCCACTGCTTTTTTGTTTCTCTTTGACATTCTGCAAAGCCTGGTGTCCCACTAGGAAATTGACTGCCCAGGTTGAGAAACACTGATCTAGATTATTTCTCATACAGTGTATCCATTGAAGAACTTAAAATGTGTCACTTTCATTTGGAGGGCCATTGAATTATGTATATTTCTGAGTATATAGTTCCTGTCTGTAGCAGAGATATGTTCCTTGGAATAATAGCTTCTTTAGTTTTGTTTGGTACCTAGGAGCTGATCAGAAACTTGTGTTTGAAGACCATGTTGAAAGTTCAGTGAATATGGAGTTTATTTTTCACTTATGGTGGATAGTTAGATGCCTGTGCAAACAGATCAAATGGAACCCAGAATCCTCCTGAAATTAGGGAATTTTTGGGGGTTCTGTTACTTTTCTCACATATCAGCCCAAGTTCACAAACAGTTTATGAATCTGGTGATGTTTGGATCTTCCCTATAGATAACTCCTCAATTCCCCAGCGGCCCCAGCACTTTGGCATTTGTACTTCTTGGTATCTTCAGGGACTGTCCACCTGTGAGAGTTAAGCTCCTTGAATTCACTAGGTTGTCCCTTCTCTCATGCTCAGGGTGACTACTCACCTCAGAAAGATCTTTGGGGTGAACAACTGACTTTGGGCAGTTGCTTCCCTCAGTCTTCACAATAATCTTCTGGGGGCAAGTGATCCCTTCACTCTCCAAAGAGAAGAACACTCCCTCTCGTGCTGTAGTGGCAATGTGACTTAGTACTGGGGCAGAACACCCATAGTCTTTTCAGTAGTGGTTAGGGAAACCTCATAATCCCAGGTGCACAGTTGCTAGGAAACCTGCGAGAGTTCCTTAGCAACAATACTAAAAATTATGTGGCATATCTCAGTCTGAGAGCTGGAACAGTGATTGTTTCACAGAGGCTCTATACATCCTCTCCCCACCAGCAAAGACCTTTGTAAAGACTGGAGAGGCAGTGGGCCATACTGGGAAGTCCCCCAATGACTGTTCAGGAAGGTAGCTTTTTGGTACCTCTGAGAAACTGAGGGGAGACAAATAAACCACTCAAACCCGTGGACCTACTGTGGGGGGACACTGCCTTTGCTCTGCAAAGACAGATATAGGTAAGGACAAGTTCTTGGGACTGAAGTTCTTTTTGGCAGTTTGTATTTTGCAAAACCTGAACCTTTGAGCTAAATCCACTGGGAGCACTTGTTCCCAGCGGAATCAAGACAATATAGTGGAAATGATATGTCATCATAAGCACCTGTATTATATTTCATGATTATGGCAAAAGAGGATGGTGCTGAAAAATCATTTTTAATTCAAGATATCCCATTTGCTGAGGAAAAAAATATACTGTACAAAATGAGGGAAATACAGGTCATAACTGAACTTCATTTTATAGCCAAAATGTACACGTCCACTCTCAAAAAATGGTTAGCGATAGAGAGAACAGAATACATAAATGCTGATCTTTTAGACTCTTGATCTGAGAAGGATGTTTCCTTGCTGACATTATAAGTTTGGGTAAGGAGAGCTATAAGCACTCTGTTGAAGTTGAACAGGCACTAGTGCTTTCAAAGAACTAACTTTTCTCCTTTCGCAGCTATTTCCTCAGCATCAATACTGAAATTGTATTACTATATATATTTTTAGCATAGTCCACCCTTGCTCGGCAATTAAGCGAAGGACTGGTTCTGATACACTTTGAAATGTGTGCCTATAGGTGCTCCCCAGATTGGAGGGATAGGTAATTCAAGAGTGATTTTCTGTGTCGTCCTTGCTGTATAGAGTACAGAGAGGAGGCAAAAGCCTATGGTTGCTATGTGCTACTTTTAACTCTCCTTATGAGAATTAACTGTGTACTGCTTCTGAGGTAAGGACTGTCCTGGTTCTGTTCTTCACCTGTAAGTGGCGTCCCTTCGATGCAGCGCAGTGTGGATGGCGCGCGGAGCAGATGCCGTGAAGTTGACGGGAGATACGCAAGTGATTTACATCACTTTACATCACTTGCGTATCTCCCGTTGACTGCCGCCGAATCCGGAATGTAAGCGTAGACCAGGCCTTAAGCTGCTGTACTTGGGGGGTGTTGAACTCTGTTGCTTACCCTAGATGTTGAGTTTGAAAGGCATATTGTGGGATTTAGCTGGATGCAGGGGTACTATAAGCCTGCCACCAGTTTGGAAATAGAGCCACGGGTGTACTATTTCTATTTTTCGGGTTAGTGAAGACTATCAGTCCTGCTGCCGGGACAGACAGAGATAGAGAAGCCTTAAATCAGACTAAGGGATTAATTCCTTGCTGCCTCACTGCTAGTCTGGAGATTTGGTGTTGAACTTTCCTCCTTGAAAATATCAAGGACTTTTCCTTAGAAATACGTAAGCCTGGATAATTACACAGTTGAATACCATAGCATATGGAGTATCAGCTTTCACTTCAATTTCACTGTAGTTTTGACCAATGTCACAAATCAATAGAATATGAGACAGAATGTTCTACAAAATATGTATTTTGCTGTGTGCACTACAGTACTTAAGTACAACTATCTGGAATGTCAGGTTTATCTGTAAATACACGCTTCAAGTAGTTTCTTATATTATACTCTTTTTAATATATAAACGTTCTTAGCATTTATATCATATATAAAATAGTAGTAGTAAAGCTGGGCACATTGGTTTTCCAGAAAGAGCTGCAAAAAGTTCATATGATCCAGCAGATGGTGCTCTTTGCATTTCTTCTGAATTTAGCACTCTATAGAAGCAATTTATATCCAATTCAACCTTTGATGAGTTGTAAATTATTGAGGATACCTTTGCAATATGAACTGTTAATGCATCCTTACTCCTAAGGCTTTTTCATTTACAAATAATTTGCATAACATTTCCACATGAGAGATTAGAAAATGTACTACTTCACCAGTAATCTCACATTAATGTAACTTGATATATTGAAGTAATCCCAGTTATCTTCTGCCATGAAAACACTCAAATGTAAAAATATATATTAGATTAAAAAAGACTGTTTAACTTTCTAGTTAGTGTATTAAAATAAAAATGCACTATGCAATGTATCAAAATCATGAATATCACTTACTGTATGAGAGAAAATTTGGTCCTCTATACTGAAATGTTTAGCAAAGTATTTGAAAATTTAGTTGGTATGTAAATTGTATTGTTGATGTAATGTGTATTATAGATATATTTGTGTGCATAGATTGGTATGTAAAGGCCACACACACACTACGCATACATGATGCTTATGTAATGTAGTACATGAATTGCTGTCAAACTAAGCATTTGAAAAGCTGTGTCTGTCGCAGGATATGAAAGAGACAAGGTGGGTGAGATAATCTCTCTTATTGGAACAACTTCTGTTGGGGAAAAAGACAAGTTTTTGAGCTACACAGAGCTCTTCTTGCCCAGACCTGAAGAAGAACTCTGTGTTGCTCAGAAACTTGTCTCTTTCTCAAGCAAGCAAGGTAAAATAAATCTTGTAATTCACGAGTAGAACCTCACATTTTAGTTTAATAAACCAAATATTAAATTCTTGGTTACAATGTTGTACCTCAGCATTTTTAATTAACCTGTTTGTGCCTGCTCACATGATTCTTTACATTTATGTAGTTCCGTCCATTTTAGAATCTCCATGCAAGATGATAGCACTGAATGCAAACCTCTGTAAAGTATATAAGTATTATCTGAACTTACTAGATGGGGAAATGCGGGGGACATGACTCTTGTGCAAGGTCAAACAGCGAGTCAGGGACGGTACCAAAAATAAATCTTAGAGTTACAACTCACAATTTCCTTCTAAAACCACAGAATGCGATTCCTCCCAAATAACTACCAGTTCAGGCCCAACCTCTTTGGTATCAGTTTACATCCAACCACTCTGATGGCACTTTGGATATAATTAATTGAGTTGCTCTATGTGTGTGGTTTGAAGATGGGATTAACAAGATGGGGGAGAAATAATAGAAAGAATAGGGAAATAAGGGGTAGAAAGTGAAAGGGGAATTGGATGTATGTATTATCTGAAAGTAAAGAGAATTTTTGAATTAGTGGGCTATAATGCAGTGAATAGAAGCAGCTCAGCTGTGAACAGGGGTTGCTGTCAGACAGCTTCTGAGGGAGTTAAGAGAGGAAGTGTGAAAGGCTTTCCTTTCAGATGAGCTCTAAATATGTTTTCAAGTTGTCCCCTGGTGGAATAGTGAACAACCCTGGATGTGCTGTGTTTTCTTTCCTGCCTGAAGCCAGAATGAATTTCCTGTGTATGCAGTGCAGGTTGCTAGCTGTGCTGGAGGAAGAAGATTCTTTCGTTGGAGGGGCAAGTGGAGATGCTGCTGAGAATCAGAGAAACTGAGCATTTCCTAGACATCCCAGTTTGGGAAACAGCAGTACCCCAAGTTCAAGGAAGAAAAGAGCTGGCCATGAAGGAGTCGGAGAAAAAGAAGTCAGAGAGGTGGTGTGTAACCATCAGAGGCAAGAAGTCATAGCAGCATTCTGCACAGCTGGAGAGAGATGAGGATGGGCAGGCTGTGCCGACCACAGAGAAGAGAATCAGGAGGAATTCCACACTGCTAGAACTTTCCAATTGATACCAGCTGGTCAGCATGAAAACTAGGGGGGAGATCTCCCAAGATCCCGTAGGTTCAAGGAAACAGGGAGATGTACAGGATGCACCTCTGGATGGTTGCTGGGCCCAACCTATAATCAAATTAAGCCTATCCACAAAGAGTTCTCCAGCTGTCCAAGGATGATAGACAATCCTTGCTGGGAATTCAGTATTCAGAAGAATCAAAAGAATGTTTTGCAAAGGACAGCTGAACAATGTGCTGCCTTCCTGGAACTAAGATATGAGACATCACCGTAAGATAAGAGAGACTTCTGAAGTCATTGTCAAGGATCCATTAGTAATAGTTCATGTTGGCACTAATGACACTTCTTTGTAGGATGACTTCAGTGAACTCTGAAGTGTTTAGAAGAAAAAGAATGTCCAAACAATCTTCTCTGAGATCCTTCCTTTCCCATGAGCGAAGGAAGAGAGAAGGCAGAAGATTCTGGAAGTGAACCGCTGGTTAGATAAGTGTTATAGGGTTCAGGGTTTTGGTTTTGTGGACCATTAAACCATGTTCTATAGGGCGAGGGAGCTCTATGATTTGGATAGCCTCCACCCTAGTAGAAGGGGAACAGCAGTCCTTGGGAGAACAGGCAGTTTGAGTAGTCAGGAGGACATTAATAACAAAAGGGGAGGGTAAAAAGAGGGAGGATACAAGCACTCAGCACAAAATCAAAATGTTGAGAACAAAATTAATCAAGGAACCAAAGGACGTGAAGAGAATAAATCCTTTAATTGCCTATACACTAGTGTTGGAGCCCGGGCAACACACACAAAGAATTGGAAATGTTCATTTATGAACATAAACTCAATTTCATTGGTAATGAAAACTGGTGGGATGATTCACTTGATTGGAATATTAAAATCAATAGGTAATTAGGAAGGATTAAGTGGGGGAAAAAGGGAGGGGGCGTGGCACTCTGAAAAATGGTATTCCTGTTTCCAAGTCACTGATATCTTGGAAGAAAATCATTTTGAACGTTTATGGATCAATGTGCTAGTGGATAAAGCACAAAATGGAGTATTAATTGGTGTCTGTTACAGACCACCAAATCACACTAATGAACAGGATGACCAGCTCCTTATGAATTTACCTATTGTATGGAGGATAAAAACTGTGATCATGGGGACATCAATTTGAGTGGTATATGCTAGAGGTCTCGTGCTGTCAGTTCTAAAACATGTTTGGAATTTCTAGATATTGTGGATACAATTTCCTAACTCAAAACATTGCATCCTACACAGGGGCATTCTATATTAGACCTTGTCTTGACAGATAAAGAGGAATTGATCATAGAACTAAAAAATAATGGTGTATTAGTCCAAGTGATCAAGATGTTACCACTTTTATAATACACAAACAGAATAAAGTTAAGACTAGTGATATGTATACTTGCTGCTTTAAAAGGACCAATTTTGCTAAGCTGAAAAGAATTAGTAGCCAGATCAGCTGGGAGGAAGAATTTAATCAGAAAAATGTGAATTATAATTGGGGATTGTTTAAGAATATGATACTTGAAATTCCTAAAAACTACAATTGAGGAACAAGGCCATATTGATTAGAAAACCAACCTGTTATAGATGGGAAGTATAGTGGTCTTGGTCTGTGGGGCTGTGTGTACTGGTGTGGGTGTAACAAATGGAAGAAAGAGGAAGTTGCTAGTAATGAATATAAATTAGAAGCTAAGAATTGTAGAAAGTTGATAAGGGAAGAATAGCAACACAAGGGGTTATCTATGGAAGCACAATTAAGAACAATTAATTAGGAATTTTTTAGTTAAATTCAGGACACTATTTAAAGTCTGATTTTAGATCTTATTATAGCGAATAGTACTGTCAGAGAAACACCACATCATTATTTAGTGTAGATGTATTCACATTTTATGCAGACAAGCAAGGAAAGCATTTTAAAAAACAGTGCTTGAAATACTTATTTAAATAAATGGATAAACAAAGCTGTTAGTAAGATTGTTTGTGTAATCCAGGCTACACAGTTTCATAATCCTACTGGTTTTATACACTGCGTATAAATAAAACAAATGTTTTGTAACATGTGCATTACATTTATATAGTTTATGCAAGACATTTGCACCTCTTTGTTTAGTAAGCAGACATAAATAGATATATGTATACACACTATGATCTTCTCCAGAAGTGATATCTTAAGTCTCTAGTGTGGCCTAAAGTGTAATGTGTATCACCTGAGTCTTCAGAAACTGAAATGGAATTGCAGCATGTCTCAAACCACAGCTAAATACTGTTTGCCAATATTCAAATTGTTAGCTGGTTTTGAAACAAAGTCTTTACAGCAGCCATGTTCTTCTGGCTTTCAGTCATCTGTCCAATTACTTCATCCTCACCCCAGGGTATCTTTCCAAAGGGCCAGTAGTCACCCTCCACCTGGGACCTCTCAACTTTCTTGTCCCCTCTCTGTGTCCCTGGTGATGCCATCAGAGATCCCCTCATCATCAAAATGAGTTAATCAAAAGAAGGTAAAGAAAAACCTGTAAGCAGCTCCCTCTCTTGCTTCAGAGGGGCCCTGGCAGTTGGGGAAGAGTCACCATGCTGAAAAGCGTTTTTGTAAAGAGAAATCATGCCTCACCAAAATACTAGAATTCTCTGAGGGAGTCAACAAGAATGTGGAAAATGGTGATTCAGTGGATATAGTGTACTTAAATTTTCAGAAATCCTTTGATAAGGTCCCTCACCAAAGGCTCCTAAGCAAAGCGGTCATGGGATAAGAGGGAAGGGAAAGTCCTCTCCTGGATCAGTAACTGGTTAAAAGATAGGAAACAAAAGGTAGGAATAAATGGTTGGTTTTCAGAATGGAGAGAGGTAAATAGTGGTGTCCCCCCAAGGGTCTGAACGAGGACCAGTACTATTCCACATATTAATAAATGATCTGGAAAAGGAGTAAACAGTGAGGTGACAAAATTTACAGATGATACAAAACCACTCCAGGCAATTAAGTTCAAAGCACAGTGCAAAGAGTTACAAATGGGTCTTACAAAACTGGGTGTGGGCAACAAAAGGCAGTTGACATTCAATGTTGATAAATGCAAAGTAATAAATATTTGAAAACATAATGCCAACTATACATATAAAATGATCGTTTCTAAATTAGCTGTTATCGTTCAAGAAAGAGATCTTGGAGTCATTGTGGATAGTTCTCTGAAAACTTCCACTCAATGTGCAGCAGTCAAAAAAAGTAACAGAATGTTAGGAATCATTAGGAAAGGAATAGATAAGACAAAAAATATATTGCCTCCTTATCAATACATTGTATGCCCAAATCTTGAACATTGCAGGCAGATTTTGTCGCCCAATCTCAACAAAAAAATCTATTCGAATTGGAAAAGGTACAGGAAAGGGCAACTAAAATGATCAGGGTTCTGGAGAAGTTTCCATATGAGGAGAGATTAATAAGACTGGGACTTTTCAGCTTGTAAAAGAGATGACTAAGGACTTCTTAAAAATGTAGAAGTGTAAAAACTCAAGCAAGCCTCCCATTGAGGGTCTCCAAAGTATATAAAAATAGAAGTGTAAATAAGTCTCTCAACCTATGGGAGACATAACCTGATTAGTTTGAGATTTTGTTTTTGTTTATTTATGTGATTGGGTATGGAGTTGGTGTGTGTTGATAAATTGAAGGAAAGAGTTTTGTGGGAGTGAATTCCATTCTGTAGGCCATGTTCCTGTGAAATTTATCTCTTTCACTTATAGATTGACTGTATTCATTTTTCTAATAGAACATAATTACCATGGGAGGACATGGTCATAGAAGGAGAGTTGATGTCTCAGTTAGCCTGGCCAGTGCAAATGGAGGCCTTTAATAACAAGTGCTGGGACCAAGATCTTCAACTGAACTTTATACCTCTCATTAGTCTTTTTGTATAAACCAGAAACACAGGTTTTTTAAGGTTCCCTTTCTTTCTCTATTGCCTGCCTCCCAAAATGATGAATAGTATTTGAGCATCTAATACTTTTTTTAAGTTCACCAATCCCTTTTATTAACACTTCAGTCAGAGATCAGTTTTTACCTTTATCTCAGACAAAATTATGGTTCTGGAGCTGGTACTGCCACCTTTAGTTAGACTGTCTATTACTTTACATTATAAGAACCTATTTTCAGTTGCTTATAACTTTGCCAAGTTGTAACTGTTTGGACTAACGTTTTCCAAACTGGCTGTCCAAATTGGGTTGAATTATTATTTTTTTAAATGATGTTTCAGCTGTTTCTCAGAAGTAGGTTAGGAAAAAATGTGGTGTTTTGTCCATGTTCAGCTGTTACAGTTGGTGGTTTTTTTAGATATGTTTCTTGTGCTTCTATGCTTTGGAACAAAAACTTCAAATTTATTAGGGGGATGTGTCTTTTTCAGTTCCTATAAAAATTGCTCTAATTTGGCCAAGTTACATACCTCCAAAGATTTCAGTTTGAATGTGCTTAGTAAATACTTTTTAGAATTGGGCAGCTAAATTCTCGGAAATTTGTCTATATTGAGCATGGTTCAGCCCTTCACAACTCCTGCCTTTGACTAGATTGCACATACATCATTCTCAAAGAGCAACATGCTTCAGCCCAGGGGTAGGTTCTGAATAAAACCACTTGCAAGTGTTTCTGCCAGCTGTTGGGGGTCACTGTGTCAGGAGGCCCAGGAACTAGAAGTAAGAAAACTCTTCCTTCTGTGCTCTCAATGCTCCTGGATCTAAGCATGTGTGCCTCATTTTCTAGATGCCTAACATGAGAAACCAGGCTAGATTTGCAAAAGTAGTGAGCACTCAACTGCAACTGAAGACCCATTGGAGTTAGTACTTTTTATGTTCAAAGTATATAACAGTGCTAACCATTCTGGAAAGTCAGGTCCTAGGTATCTTAAGTTGGCCATCAAAAATTAGTTGGCCACCTAACAATTTTGGCTGTAAACTCTGCCTCAATTCCCCATCTGTGAAATGGGAATAATATCAATTAACCCCACCAGGGTATTGTGAAGATAAATTCATTAATGTTTGTGATGTACTTGGATATCATGGTTCCAGGACCATAGAAATGCCCAGGAGAAAATTAATAATTTGATATTCAGTTCAGGTATACATTAAATAAGACCTGGGGCCCCACATTGAATATGGAGGATAAAAATAAACATTAAACATCCATTGAATGGCAGGTATCCTGTGGAAAAAGTAGTATGTGATCATATAATGAAAAAGTATCTCAAAACAAGAGAACTGAATTAAGGCCCCAATGGAAAACCTTAATTCTGGCATTTCCTAGCTTTTAAGTGCTTGACTTCAGAAGCTTAACATTATTTTAACATAGATTTCTTTAACATAACGGTTTTAAAGGTTAGAATACTAGCCAGTTGTAGATGGTTGCATTTAAATAAAAAACAGTTCCCTATACTATAAATACCAAAGTTGTCATTCATGATTCAGCCATAATTTTTGCCATTATTATAGCTTCTAATTTCAGTACTGATGAATCAACCAATTAACTTGGAGCAGGAAATAAAAGGAAGAGAAAAGTAATATACTTCATAACTAGAGAATGAGAGAGACCACTGGGATGTTAACAATGAAAATATTTTACTAAGAGAAATCCAAAAATCAATAAAATCTTTAAAGCTTTTAAAATTAAGGTGTTTCAATAGGATAATTCATTTTAAAAATATGCATTCTGCAAATGATTGATATATAAGTACTTGTTTATTTGAATGTCTAATATATTGTGACCGGATTTTTTCCTCTGAAAAAAAAGGATAGCATTTTTTAGCTCTAAATTGATGCAATATGCAATGACATAAATCAATGAGAGATGCTCTGTTCTATTATGCTTTAACACAGTGCAGTATAATTTCCGGTGCCTGACTTGACATTTGAGTTAACCACAAAGTACGGTAAATACCACTGTTTGCTTCTATCTAAATAAAGTTCAGTATCTTGAAGTGATGTAAAGAGATCAAACACACTTTGCACCAGATCATGCCACTGAATTTTAAGCAGAATTCCCTGTTGATTTCAATAGGGAGTTCTGCTTAAAACACTGATGAGACAATATGGCTCATCATAATTATTTTACCTATTGTTATTGAATGTAATGTGAAGTGACAATTAAATAGATTAAGTATTATTTATTGGACTTCATTAAACAAACAGAAATACAAAATTAGTTTGCACCTAAGGAAAGTTGGCAGAGTTACTGCAGCTCAGCATCTGCTTTCATTCATTTATCTTGCTTTTTGCAGTGTTTGTATTAGACTTTGAGGTTTGCTTGAAATAGAGACCTCCATCTAGAGGTAAACTCAAAATAACAAATTTTGAATATATCTGGGTCCAAGTTGTTTCCACTAAAAATAATTAGATCATATAGCTCACTTTTCATCAATGGATCTCCAAGCCACTTTCCCAAGAAATTAAGCATCACTATCCCATCTACAAGTGAGAAACTCGGGAAGAGAGGGATGAAATGATTTTCCCAAAGTCACACAGCAGATTGGTAGCAGTGCTGGAAATAAAACATAGGTCTCCTGACTTTCAATCAAGTTCCTTATCTGCTGTACCACACTGCCTCACTGTGATGGAATGTGTGCCCCTCACAGACAATGAAAGGTTAATGTGGGCCTGAGAGGCCAATTATGGTCAAAGATACGCTTTAGTCAGGGTGGTCGCAGATTCCGTGACTTTACTGGACTTCCGTGTCGTCTTCCGCTTCAGCTGCCAGCAGCTGTCAGCTGTCAAAATAGCTCTGACACAAGGATTGCAATAGATCAGGAATGCAGCCTGGGGCAGAAACTGGACCTCCAGAGAGGTGTTGCTGATTACAAGATCCTGGAAAGAGGCTGAGGAGAAGCCTTGAAGAAAAGACTGGACTAGAAGGAAGTCTAGGGAGGCAGCACCAAGGAGTCAGACAGAGTAGACCTTGGCTGCTGGTTACAGGGTCCTTGGACTGGAACCCAGTATAACAGGAGAGCTCAGGTTCCCCTAACAGCAACTGGAAAACCCAGGGAAATATGGGGCACTTGAGAAAGAGAAAAGGATGACTGAAAGCCTCGAGTGAATGGGTGTGAGGCCATGGGACCCAGAGTTGAGGGCAAATGACCAGACATAAGGATTGGAACTATTTGTTAGTCTTTTTGTTATCCTGCAGGATATCCTGGGACAAAAACATGACCTGACCAGAGGGATGAGTCATGAGGAGAAGAAGCAGGCCACCCCAAGGTCAGAGCTGCTCTTAGCAAAGAATACTAGAAAAAGTTTGCTATATCACATCTGGCCATCAGGGGTGTCTCCACAAAGATTCCATTCTTTTACATTATCATGATGTAGTCTTTGAGGAGACTCTTTACACACTGATCTCTTCCCAAGGAGCCTGAAGATGTGCACTAGAGCCACTACAGAGGGATGTGGTCTCTGTGAGGAAATCCTAAACCTCCTGTTGTTCTTTGTGGGTCTCCCATGTTTAGGAGCAGCAACTTTGTAAACCCAATGATGGATTTTTAAATCAGTGCTCTTGCATTAAACATTGCTAACTAATACTCTGCTGATTTCTGTGTATATGCTCCCAAAAGTTGGAATTAAGGTTTCAAGTGCATATTAGTGTGTGGGCATGGTGAGGGGACCTGCAGATATCTGAGGGGAACACAGTGGGAACTGTGAAACAGTTTAGCAGTGCAGAGGGAGGCAGCAGGAAAGCACCAGTGCTTCCTTTGCCTCTACCAAAAAAGATCAATCTGTGACTGGTCAGATAGGAATCTCACTGTTGCAAACGACGGGAAATCTCTGAGATAGAGAAGGGTGTGTAGCACTAGTCATTTCCCTACCCTGTCTTCTATTTCACCTTTTGAGCTCCTCAATATCATTGAGCAGCTGGAGAGGGAGGGTGGGAAGCATTTGGAGGAATGGTGAAATTTATCAAGGGTCATGGCAGATCAATGACCATTTTAAGATCAAGATTCAATATCTATTTTCTAAAAGATATGCTCTAGGAATTATTTTGGGGGCAGTTCAAAGGGCCCTGACCTGCATTATATAGGAGAGACTAGGTCATCAAAATGGTCCCTTCTTGTCTTGGAATCTATGAAATGGTGGGGAAAGCAGGAATTAAGGAGTTGAGAGTAGCAGGTGTTTTTTGCGGGGGTGGGGGAGAGAGTGTTATGCCTGAGAGACTATCAGGAGCAGAAAGGTTCTGATGGGGAGGGCTGTGTTCAGGAGCAGCTCCTGAGCACAATCCAGAAAGATGAGGGAACGCACCATAATGATTCTTTACCTTTTTTATCTGATTTTACTTTGTGTGGTTTACCAGGGATGGGGCACTTAGTGTGGGGAGAATAAATCAGTGTTGTATCCCCACCTTCTCACTTATATGGGAAGGGAGAACACTTTGGAGGCTCTGACCATCCATTTTGATGGAAAACAAACCTTTTTCATTGGCAAGCCTGTCTTGTGATTAAGTTATACTTTTAGCTCTTACCTCTGTAAAGGAAAAGGTTAGACTTGGGGGGGAAAGAAGGGAAATGAAAGCTTCAATCTCCATCAATGACTTGTGTGCCTAGTGCTACGATAATATAAACGATGATAAAATAATACTGTTCTAGTTACCTTGTGCTTTTTATTTGGTATTGTTGTTCAGCGCTATTAATTTTTACCATATGCTTTGGACTCAGCCTTCCAGAGTTACATTAGTAATTGATATTGCATCTGCACTGCACATGGATGTGGGGTTGGAGGGCATCATAAACATCACCACATCAATTAGGTAGGGTCAGGATAGCACAGCAGCAATCACTGGCATAGCTCAGAGGGATACAGAGCTATTAGGGTGTTTGGAGTAGCAACACTGACACCAGTCAGGCACATCACATAATTAACAGGTAATATCAGGATTCAGATTGCACAGTTCTTTATGGTGGCATGTGGTGTAGGACAGGCAGTCACCATTAGCTCTAAGTTGTCAATGCAGGCAGTGAGATTGTCCAAGAAATAAATTACATTCAGTTGCAATCATGCTGTCATATTCAAAATCTAAGTGCATTCTATTCAATAGGTCACATGCATGGTGCATCCAAAGTTTAGAATAAGCAACCTAAATCATTCGTACTTGTTTTAAATAATGTTGCTCAGTACCTGGTGATCAGCAAATAAAAATGCGCATCTTTGAGTTTGCCTGGAATACCAGAAGATGGTATCACTTCTTATTGGCTTAGGTCAGACAGGCTACCTTTTTTTTTTAACTTGTCTGATAGATCTGATGCTGATTTATTATGAGAACCTTTAATGTAGAAGATATGTACACGTCGGACCAGATTCTATTCTCATTCACAGCAATGCAAATCCCGAGTAACTCTACTGAAATCAATAGAATTAATCCGTAGATGCCACTGAGAGCAGATTTTTGCCTAGTGACTCAAATTACCATTTGGGTGAATCTGATAAATGAACAAGTCTTTTCCAGTATCTATTTGTTAGTTGGGAGACACAGGACAGGAGATGTTCCAGAAAAGCACCTACTTGTGTGTGCTTTTTGGCAAAAGGAGTTAATCCAGTTTAGTCCTATCAAAAGAATAGTTGTCGGTGCAAAATGTTCATTGCGCAATTGGGCATTGTTCTGCAGTTTTAAATTAAAGCAGTAGATTACTATTATAATATCAGTTTCCAGTGAACTTCCAAGTCATTGGCCCATTATGTTTGTTCTATCTTGCTTTCAAACATCAGTCAAAATGTGATAGCACGGGTTCAGTAGTTGACAACAAAAGGAACCACAGCCTGCTGTCTGTCAGTGAATGTTGTTAAAATATAGGGCTAGGTGTGGGTGAAATGTTCAAAGTGAAATCTGAAGCCAGGAGAAACATGGATGTCTTTTAGATATTGTTCTAAACATCAAACCTAGTGCATATTTGAATGATTACTAAGTTTCACAATCCTTATGAGAGAATTTAAGCTAACTTTTAAGCAAACCTTGACCTCTGGTTTCACATCAGATTCAGGCAAAACCACAGGATTGTGACTTAGAGTGTTGGGGCTTGCTTAAACCACCAACCCAAAGCAAAATTCAGGGCATGTGAATGCAGATGAATCAAATATTAATAAAAGACTTGAACTAACCCCTGTCAACTGAAACCACTAAGATTGACACAAGTGCTAGTAATGTCCCCAAGAGAGGGAAGGGATGCATTTCCATTTATATAAAGCTGTGCCAGCTTTCATAGGAGTAATATACTGGCAGCTCTTTCTGCTTCTAACAGAGAATTTCATGCGCACTCTGGGAATTTATGCATGCATTGCACGCATGGACTTCTTTGGTAAAAGATGTTCTGAGGCTACTGGCATGCCCAGCTCACTCCTGATTTTCCACCTCCCATTTACGCTGGAGTCCTTGAACCACCTTCCACGATTAAGTGCTCCTGTGAATGGAAGTGGGCACTTCATAATCAAATTTTCTATTTTTATGGGTTGAGGAGCCCACCTAACTTCCTGCTGTTCCCAACTGACCAGAGTTTGTGATGTACTGGCAAGTGCTTTATCCCTAATAGACTGTACCCGCAACAGCATAAATGAGAGAGAGGTTTAGGAAGTCCTCACACGTAAAAGGTGTGTAAAGAATTACACAGGAGTGTATGGGTCATGATAGCAGCCTTTGTGCTGCTCTCCACACGTGTTCCCTGTTTGTATATGAAATCCCACAGCTAGAAGCCGGCAGAACTGCTAGCAGGCAATTCCTGTGCAGAGAGTTGCTGCTTCTGATATTGTCCTTTGTGTGCTAATATGCCTGTTGTCCATCTATAAGCAGTTATTTGTAAATAAGCTCTCAGATCTTAAGCTAGGAGACAACCTAAAGCCTATTATAAATTTCAGTATTCTGCATTATAAAGGAGTCTTGTAGGAGCCTTCTTTGAAAATAGGGCCATAGTCTTATTTGTGTCCCCAATATATTATTTGGATAATAGTTTTTAATCATTTTGTGCTGTGAGTTAGAGAAATTAAAACCAACATTTTTAAAGGATATTTGTTTTGTTTTCTAGGATGCGTGTTGTGTACGCACGAGTGTTTAGAAAAATGTAACTTACAATACGTTACAAAAGATTTTGTTTAAAGAGTTTGTATTTTGAATTATTTATACATGAACTATAGTGGGGATGTTACTATATACGCAATCTTGATGAAAGATCTGACCATTAAAGTGGATATAAAGATAAATCACTGGGAAAACCGTTCTGCCTGCCTGCAAATCTCAAGAGGGAAATAACTCAAAATTGAAGTTATGGCACATAATCAGGAAAATATTAAAAGGACTTTTTAAAGTCACAGAATAATAAATTTCCTATTATAAATTCACTGCTTGGAAAGTAGGAAAATGTTCATTTCTCTTTCTGTTTCTCTCTTGTGAGCACTTTCTTTGTTAGTTAAGACCATATACTTCAATACACAACACAAATCATCATTATCAAATGAAGATGAAGAGGGTCAGACTAGAATCTTTTTCATTGTGTTCCTTTATGGGGCTGGTTCAAGGCCCATTGAAATCAATGGAAGTGCTTACTGACTTCTGTGTGCTTTGGTTCAGGTCCTATGACATCTTCTCCAAAGACAGCAGCAATTCTGCTTACTCAGATAGGAGTAGGTTTTGTCATTTGGGTATGGTGTTTTTTCTGTCTGAGTGTAGATGCAAGTTATATGCCATTCCACTACTCCATGAATGGGGAAGAATTAGGATCATTCCTGTTTCTTGGGGCAATCTTTAAAAAAAACAAAAAACCCCCCAAAAATTAACATAAAAGTTGAATGCACTTCTTTTTTTTTAAACATAGAGTGGTGCTTATGCACACAAAGGAGGCAAAGCTGTACAGGAGTTTAATAGTAGAGCAGGTCATAATAGAAAACGAAGTATTTAATATGGCAATGAAAAAAGCAAAAATTCAGATTACAGCAAATTATTTATCCTGCACTACAGGATGATGTCATTGAACAGTTGCACATCTTGGAGACATGTGGGTTGTCCATTCAAGAGATATTTTATGGTACATTTTAAAAATAAACTGACATTTAAGTGGGATGAGATGACAGAGCCTGTTAAGAACACTTGGTCCTTTGCAGTAGGTAAAAAATTGTCCTTTTCATTCAGATGCTGACCTTTGTTATTCAAGATTTTGGTGTGTGTCACATGGAGCTATTTGTTAAAATAGTTTGAAAATTAAATATAATATAGATTATGGCTACTGGTTTAGGAATCAGTTATTTAACTCTTGTGTCATAGGGTATGTCGATACTTCAGTAAAACACCCCTGGCTGGCCTCTGTCAATTGATTTGGACTTGCGGGGCTTGGAATGTGGGGGTATAAAATTGCAGTGTATATGTTTGGGCTCAGGCTGGAACCTGGGCTCTACAGAAGATGGAAGGCAGGAGTTTGAAGACAGAATCAGCAGTGCCCTTTGTGTTGTATGAATCTACAGCGTTTATCCTCATCAAAGGGGTGTCTGATATGCAGGTATGCAGCAGATAACTTTGTCCTGGTATTGCTGTTCTTCAACATAAAAATTTCACTCATTCTCTTCCTTTGCAAGTAGACTAGCTATTGCAGGGTCTTTATAAATTCCTGAAGCAGTGGTGGGCTCAGGAACTATGTTATGAAATGATGGTGTAAACCACTTCACTGATGTCTGAGCCCAGAAACTTGGAGTGGGGAACAATAATTATTTAAATCCATATGTAGTCAAAAGGTTTGGTCATCGGCTTGGTTTAGAAGAAAAAGTCTTCTCCTGAGTGAGGGAGTGGAGTCAGGAGTACTTGCATAAACAGGAGTTTAGCTAGTTAGTTATTTGATGGTTTTCAGAGGTGGCTGTTACTTCTCTTAGATTTCCCCTCTTGTCCATTACAGATCCATTGTCTAACCAGTGGAAAACCAAGTCATAACTGAATATTAAGTATTCAGCTTTTGCAGACACCCAGCTGCATCCCATGAAGGAATTGAGAGACATTTGAATTTATCCCTGGGCTCATAATCTCTGACGTGTCTGTTTAAGCAGTATACAGTGAAGGGCAAATTTCCTGAGTCTCAATGCCCTCTTCAGTTTGATGACAGAATCTTAACAATGGGGTCCTAGGACACACTGTATTCCCCCTTCAGCAAATTAGGCTTTGAAGAGGTGGTGCAGGTATTTAACCAAGGCCCACCAGGTCGCTCGAAAACATCTTTAGCCACTGTGTCTGGCTGCCCTGCTGCCTCAGCACCCTGCCTGATCTCATCTTTCTAACCTTGGACTGGATCTTCTGGCTACTGACCCCTCTGACTATTGCTTTGAACTGCCTCTGATACTGATTGACTTCCCCCGTTGCTTCCCAGCTACCTGATCACCCTTGCACACTTGACTACTGCCCTGGACTGCCCCGATAGCCCACCTTGCCCACCAGGCATAATTTGCTCCAACCATTCAGTCTTCTTCTAGGTTCATCCTATCCAAAAAGGGTATGGAACCCACAGGTATAGCATCAGAGGGACCCTGAGCCTCCAGGAGCAGATTGTTTACCTAAAGGCAGAACACCAAGACTTACAGACCACAATGGTCCAGTTTCAGGTGGAAAATCGCACCCTACGGCAACAGTTCGCAGAACTGCAAGTAAGAACATCTTCCTCAGCCCACTTCACCTTTGGGACCTGAACCCATGGTACCTTTAGGTGAGCACCATGAGGGAACTGTAGAAAATCTGGAGGCTTTGTGAACCAGTACAGGCTCTGTTTTCTGCTACAGATAAACACCTACCAGACAGACCATGCAAAGGTGGGACTGGTCATCAGCCTTTTAACAGACTAACTCATTTTCAATGGCCCACATTGAGCTCAAACTGCAGAGGTGGCCCTACAGAGACTCTGTTAGGACTCCCAAATTAGCTGCAACGTATGCAACTGCTTCCAATGCCTGGTGGTGGCTATGGCTTCGTATGAGCTGGCTCAACTACTCCAATATTGTTTTGGTCTCAGTGAGGAAATAAACAATAAACTTGCCCATATAGAACTTCTCACATGACTAGATGCATTTATTGAGCTTTGCAACCAAATCAATACCCAACTTAGTGCTGATTCAAGAGGAAAGGGATTTTACCCCTGTTCCGGGCACCACCCATATCCCCTGTGAAGTCTCCCTCACCCTAGTCCATGCAGATGGTCCAGTCAGGTACATGCCATGTCCCTTCCAAGAAATTTTTTTTTCCAGAGAAATTTTTTTTTTGTACTATGGTGGCACCAGACTCGTGGTCCTGCTCATTCCCGAACTGCACAGTGGAAAATGATTATTCCCAGCCTTGATAAACCTAGACCACGTCAGGAGAACTCCAGCAATCCTTCCAGCACCTTATTCTGGGCACTGGCCTGATGTTTTGAAAATGTCCCCAGACCTACAACTCTGAGGTTTTGGAAAGGTTCTTTCTCCCCAGTGATAACTTCATAGATGCTACTGTCACTTAGCCTACTCATACACCCAAAGGCAATCCTGGATTTAGTCAAGGCAATCAATGGATCTCTGCTTGCCTCTGGTCAAGAAAGTACAGTTTTGAAGTTTATGGATGAAGAACACCACAAGCTCCTCCAGTTTATTCTGATCTAGTGCTCATATTTCTCTTTGATAATTGGAATCCCCTCACTGACGAAAAATGACCAGCATATCTGCTTGCATCAGTACCCCGTGATATTTAATTCTGAGTTTTTTCGGGGAGAACTGCCTCCTGACTTCCAAGCTCTTGCCACCAGAATCTCAGTAGGATGCCTTTCCCGGGCTTCAGAAACAGGGAGAGATGTTTGAGCAAAAAAGCAGGCCTCCTTCTGCTAGAGTCAGGCATCACACTCCCTGTAAAATACTAAGCTTTTCAGATGTATTCAAAAAATAAAATACAGATGTGCTACTCCCACACCAGGAATATGACTGTCCTATTGACTTGCAGCCTGGGGCCATGATTCTGTTCAGGCAAATATATTCCATGTCAGAAACTGAATTAGCTGCCCTGAAGGACTACATCCATAAGAATCTGGAGAAAGATTTTATCTGGCATTCCACATCCCTGGCTGGGGCCCATGCTTTTTGTGAAATAGACTCTTAGAGGAGCTGTCTTTCGATGTGGACTACTGTGCTGTAAATAAAATTGTGTGGAATAAATAGCTGCTACTCCTGATCCCAGAGCAACTGGACTGGGTAAGAATAGCCCAGCCCAGGTATTCATATTTAGACTCAGAGGAGCATACACTGTAGTCAGAATCCAAACATGGGATGAATGAAAAATGCTTTTCACACACTGTATAGCCTTTTTGAATATCTAATGATGACTTTTGGACATCCTAACAGGCCCACAACCTTTCAATGTCTAATTAATGATGTCTAATGAGATATGCTGGACCACTATGTGGTTGCCTGCTTAGATGACATCCTGATTTATTCAAAAGACTAGTGTATGTGCAACTAGCATGTGCACAATGTCCTAGAAAGACTCCACCTGCATGGGCTTTAAGCTAAGCTAGAGAAATGCATCTTCAATCACCCTGCCGTTGAATTTTTAGGCTACATTATGAGTCCACATGTATCCCCAGTAGGCGGAAGCAGTTTGGAATTGGGTAACACCATGAAGCATTTGAGAAATTCAGTGCTTCATTGGGTTTCTGAATTTCCATAGGTGTTTTATACGGGACTACTTCCTAATCCTGTCTCCTATAATCTCTGTTGCGAAAACCTGCCAATTTTACTTGGATACCGGAAGACTAAGAAACCTTCAGTCATCTGAAGATGGCATTCTCTGTGCCCATCTTTGCACACCCTGACCCAAGTCAGCCATTCATCCTGGAAACTGTTTCCAATGTCGCCATTAAAGTGTTTCTATCCGAGAAACAGGATCTCAACCACGAATGTAAATCCTGTTCATACTATTTCCACAAATTCATTCCTCCCAGGTGCAATTAGGAAATTTCAGCAAAGAGTTACTAAAGCAGTTTTGAGACTTGGAGATGCTATCTAGAAAGAGTCAGACACTGTGTTCACTGATCACAAAAATCTAGAATATCTGTGCTCTATTAAGCCTTAAACCAGTGACAGCTACGTTGATCTCTCTTCTCTTCTTTACTAGGTTTGATTTTACTATCACCTATCACTTTGGCTCTGCAATGGGAAGACAGGCATTCTCTCTCTCAAAGGGGAATATGTCAATGATTCTAAGGGACCCGAAGAAGAACGTCCCTGTACCACTTTCTTGAAGGATCACTGCTATCTAGTTTGTTTGTGACCATAGATTTTGTCCTCCCAAAGGGCCCCTTAGCCCACATACACCTAACTTCCAATTTTGAGCCCTGTGGTAAGTTTACACAAAAGAGTGGATTCCTTCTTGTTCACGGGCATATTTACTTCTACAGGCCCCACATATTAGCCATATTGAGCTGGACACCGAGGCCAGGCAAAGATCACTCCCATAGAACATTGGCCATTCTGGTGGCCAGAACTGCAGTCCCACATTCAGGCCTACATTCAGTCTTGCAGCACCTGTGACTGTACCAGAGTGCTCTAAATTAAATCTTTTGAGTTGTTAATACCAACACTGAGACCCACTCAAGGCCAGGAGCTAATATTACAATAGACCTCATTGTTGAATTACCAGAATCTGGGAGATGCTATACCACACTGACAAGTAGTGAGCCAGCTGATAAAGATGGTGCACCTCATTCCCTACATATGTCTTCCCATCCTCGAAAACAATGATGGTGTCCTCATCACACATACATTCCATCTTCATGGCCTCCCAGACCACATCGTCTCAAACTGGTAGTCCAAGTTTGTATCTTGTCTTTGGCAAGAGGTGCTCTGCCTGCTAGAGATGCATTTCCAACAACTGGCTATCATCCACAAATGGATGACTAATAACAAAAAAAAAAAAAAAACAGCCTTAATAACAATACCCGTGATGCTTCACAAACTACCACCAAAATGCCTGGGCCTCATTGAATCCATATGCGGAATTTGCATACTATAATGCAGTCCATGCCTCAATCGAAATGAGCCTATAGTTTGCAAATTATGATTTTCATCTGTTTCCACCCAAAGTTTCTGCAGCCTGAGACTTGGTTTTTCAAATCTGTCAAACACAGGAAGAGTTGAAACAAAACCTAGATGTGGCCAGGATGGCATACACACATCATGATGACCATCCCTGGCAGGAGGGCCATACATTTACCAAAAAGTTTGGCTATTGGCTTAACACCTCACAACAGGCAGACAGGTACATAAACTGGATCACAGTACTGAGGACCATACCAGATGCACAGGCAAATCGACCCAATAACTTTCAAATTTCAACTTCCTCACTACCGTAAGGTGCACCTTGTATTCCATGTCTCCCTCTTTAAACCCTTCTCTGACAATCTTTTTCCTGAACAAAAAAGCCCTCCCACTCTGCCAGGTGAAGGCCAAGAAGAGTACCTCATTCATGAGCTCCTAGACTCCCAGGTATAAAGAGAGAAGATATGATACCTTATCCTAGGAACCTGCCCACTATGTGCTCCCAAAAGATCAGACCTCATCCAGACAAGCCTAGTCCTTTGGCACCCCGAGGTCACCTGAAGGGAAGGGGTAGTGTCAGAACTCCAATACTTAACCCAAGTCCATTAGGTCCCTAGACGACAACCTTAGTTGTAGTGTCATAGCAGAATGCTGAACCACTGGCCTGTTCAACAGCCTCTGCTTGGCTGGGCAGATAGCATTCTCACTGGGTTTCTGGACTGTATAAAGACCCCAATAGAAAGATGTACCTATCTAAGGCAGCAACATGATTTGCTGGTTGCTGCCTGGGCCGCCTTGCCTAACCCTGACTCCCTAACCTGTTGACCCAACACTTTGAACCAACTCTCCTAGCTATGGGTCCCTATGAGAACTCTGACTATTGCCCCTGATACAGATTGACCTCCCAGTTACCTGACCATCCTCGCAAACTTGACTACTACTGCTGTCCCTAGCCTGCGTCAGTCCCAGAGCGTTACAGGTGAGTGGAGCTGGCAGGGGACATAGCTGAGGAGGCTGTATCTTAGGGGGAAGAGCAATTGTTCTTTGTAACTAGTGTTGTTCAGTGTCAGGTGAAAAAACTGGTGACTCACCTGATGTAAGTCTTGTCTATAAAAGACAAAACAATTAATTTTTAGGCCTCAGAGCCCTTAACCAAAAGCAAAATAGCTGCTGGGAGAGGGACTGATGGAAAGTCATTTATCACAGGTTCTGTACATGGCTGAAGCCTTTACAAGGTCTTCAGAGCATCTAGAAATATTCACCTAGCACTCAAATTTGTTCATCCTGTGACAATTTTGTGTCTCTTTTTGCATAAGAAGTAGTCTCTCGTGAAACATAGATAGCTCAACTAAGGAAACCCTTTGTGATGCATGCAACATAATTTGTTGTGTTTTCATAGGGGGCTTGCTTAAAAAAACAAAAAAGGATGATAAAGTGACAGCTATGTAAGATTGATTTGTTGGTGAAATGCCTTAGCAAACAGTGATCAAATAAAAGCACAGAACATAAGTTTATTTAGTTTGGTGGCCTAGCAAGCTCAATTTTTGTAGATGGGGAAAAATAGCTTGAGAGTTTATGAACATTCTAGGACAACAAAAATAATTTTGGAGAAGTGTGTATAAAATCAATTCAGTCACACTCCAGGACACTGTGTATTGTAGTCCTGTCATTTTATAATAGAAATTTGAGTGTTCAGTATGAAGAAAAAGACAACTGTAGAAATGTAAAATCTGAAATAAAGGGAATTCAGGTTTTCCTTGACTGACTCTTAAACTTAAGAGTCAGACTCATTAAGGCAGTTGGTATATAAATTTGTTACACTGGATTTTCACTGCTGTAATTAAGAGCTAAATTTGATTTCTTTTCTTCGAAAATACAGTCGTGAAAGTTTTCTTTGCATGCAAGAATATTACTGTGTTATAAATATCACTTTGAATATTTAAAACCTTTTTCAATGCCATCTGCTCACTGAGCAATGGAGGAAACACACAAACAAACAAAAAATTAATTCCAGTAAAACCCCATGAGTTAAAAAAGAAAATCCATCAAACTTCCCAGTTCTATTTTTTTAAAAGCAGGTGAACTGGAAGATTTTTTTTTTCTCTAACCAATTTTAATTTCTTTTGTAAATTGGCCAGAATTATACAAGATTTAGGATAGACTGTAAAGTGCCTGGAACATAAAGAGAAGTAAAATTAGATTCAGTAAATGTTGAACTGTGTAGCCAGAAAATTGAGCAAATATGTGGACTTTGCAATACAAATGCTGTTAGGCGTTTGTTGCTGGAGAAAATAAACCTCTCACTGGAACAGACTTTCACAGAATGCAACTTAGGCCCTGATTCTGCCACTGGCTCTGTCTGGGGTGGGCTTGGTGCCTGTGCAGAGCCAGTTGTAGGACTGAGGTCATGCATTGTATTCCCCTTTTCTTATTTCTTTATGATAGTTTTGGTAGCAGGAAACTGACTCCTGTAGTCTATTTGGTAAGAGAACTCTCTAAAAAATCCAACCTCAAAGAAGTGAAACAGGAATTTTCTGATATGGCATTCATATATTTACATATATTCTTATGCAGATATTATAAAATAGTATATGATCTGGAATTTATAGTGAGCATCACAATTATTTATAACATGTGTACAACTGAAAAACACTTGACTATTATGCTTCAATGTAAAGGCCTTAATATAAAGCACTGTCTGATACTGTGACAAAAGGCATAACTTCTTAATTGAAGTGAGACAGTTAATGCTGTATCTTTAATGTGCACAATAGTGAAACCCTCCTGAAAGCAAAACTCCTAACTCCCACTCTGATAGTGCATATTGCCAAATTTGAGCTTCCCTGCATTGGGTCAGCAGGATTATCCTCTATATGAAGTGATTCTCCTCCACAGAAATACAGCATATGAGTGATCTGCTGCCCTATACATCCTCATATTTCAGTTAAATTAGATCCTAATGTCTAAGGTGATGTGAATCATTGTTAAGATGCTCTGTTTCCCTCTGAAGTAGACCACATGGCTCATCCAGAAATGTGGTGGATCCATGAAGTATCGGTGGGAGGCTCAGATCATTCTTGTGGGGTACTAATTCTGGACCATTTCTGCTCCTCCCAGTCCCCTACCTCCTTTGGAGGCCTGCTCATAGGGATTTTTTCTGAAGTCTTGGTGCTTCAGGGCCTTGGGCGAAGGGATCCTGTGGAAAAGAGAGTGGCACTTTAGGCGGTTCTGTTTTTCTTCCCAAACTCAGTGACCAGAGGAGGGATGTGCATTGTACCTGCCCAGTGTCTGCCTTCTTCCTTTGTGCATATCACAGATCCTCAGACCCAAGTTTGAGAAGCTGGAGGAGTGTTGGGACAGTGCTATAAACAGCCGTGTCACCTTGCATGTGATAGAATCCCTTGTGTGTGGATGTAAATAGACTGATGTGGACCATTATTATTTATGTTGTGGCAGTGCCCAAAGACCCTATTGTGTTAACTTATGAACATGCCTATAAGAATACATTGACTCTGCTCTGAAGATCATACAACCATTAAAGACAGAAAAACAAAACTAAACAAACAACACAGCAACAATATAAGGTGATGAAAAATGATGCAAGATAAAAGAAGGGACAAGGGTGAAGATGAATATGTCATGTTGGCTCTTTTTAACATACTTTTGTATTAGAATTATCTATATTATAGAAGTATTGTTTTAGATTATGAGGAGCCACTTGCGGTTGATGAGAGGCAGGAAAGACTGTTGCAGAAACAGTGGGAGTGGTGAAAATCGGTTGGGCCGGAGGAGACTCTTAATAGGCAAGGAGAATGAGTTTGGCTTTTAAATGTTGTATTGGTCTAAAAGGTGCAGGAAAAGAGACCTAACAACCAAAGGTGATAAAGTAAATGGGGCTTAGGAGACATTCAGACTCCATTATTCACAGTGGAGAGAATAATGGTGGTTGGAGACTGAAAAGGCTCCTTCTAGCTGTTACATTTCCCCAGGTGGAGGGGAGCTGTTGTTACAATTTAAGTTCAAAGCAGACTGAGAAGAGTTACAAAGGGTATCTCACAAAACAAACTGACTGAGCAACAAAATGGTAGATGAAATTCTGTGCTGATAAATACAAAGAAATGCATGTCGGAAAGCATAATCCCACCTATACATAAAAAATGATGTTTTCTAAATAAGGCTAAAAGTATAACTGAGTTCAAAAAAGAATTGGACCTATCCTTTCTGAATTTATCTATCAATGCCTATTAGCCAAGATGGTCAGGGATGCAACCCTATCCTCTGGGTTATCCCTAGCCTCTGATTGCCAGAAGCTGGGAATGGATGATGGGATGGATCACCTGGCATTAGCCACCGTCAGAAGATGGGATACTGGCTAGATGGACCAGTGGTCTGACCCAGTATGGCTATTCTTAGGATATCTTCACATGAGGAAAGGGTGCTTTAAACGCTTCAGGAATGGGGATCATGGCCATAGGGGATATTTAGCACATTTATGATGGAACCTGTCCTGCACTCAAGTACCCATACCAAAACACCAACCAGCCCATATTCAATACATACAGATTCCAATATATGTGTACTGTCAATATGATAATTTATCACATCTGTACCACCAATCATTCTTAAATTGCATTGATCACCAGCA
>ML675601.1:14909872-14948228 GCA_007922155.1 Mesoclemmys tuberculata
TGCCACTGGGAAGGGAGATGAATTCACCTCCATGAGCAGGAGGGAGCCAGCTGGTCCCCTGAGCAGCTCCGACACAGCTCTTTAGCAAGGCAAATTCATTACAAGCATTACCTCATCATGGACTTATATTCTTAGGACAGGCTGCCATCACTCATGGCAAGGGCAGAACTGTCCCCTAAGTGTCATCTGCCAGCCACTCCTGCCCTACAGGGCTTCACCCCGTTCCCTCTGGTTTAGTGGTATTACAACTAAATATGTAAATATTGCCCAAAATGACCTTCCCAAATTTACATAATAGTCTCATGGCACACTAAATGGTAGCATTAAGGAGTCCTTCCCATTTTTAACATAAATATTTTCTTGTTCTTATTTCTACCTTTTGATTTTCCTTTTTGTGTTTTAAAAAAGTTGTTTATATCTTTGTGGGAGTAATTCAGTGAATTTGAACAGGAGGAGTTCAGATGATTTGTATCACCTCTTTCTAGATATTTTACATTTATCTCTGTAAACACAAGGCATGGTGTATTCATGATTTTGGGTCATTTAGTTTAAAGTAAGGAGGGAGGGTGACACCTTTACATTTGATATATGGGGCAGATCCATCTTAAATTGGAATCAGTGGAAAGATTCCAATTAAATTAATTGGAAGCTGGATCAGGACTGTGTGGAGATCTGCACATAGAAGATCATTTTAAACTGTGACTTTTAAATCAAAGTTAAAGTACAACAAGTAGGGATCTTTATTGTCCTAGGAGATGGTTCCCTTTAGTGTACTCGTGAGTGACCCCCAGGTATTCTTGGTAAGCCTGTAGTTAGTGATCTTGAAGAAATATCCCCAAAATTCTCACAGGTTTTTTAATTGATTTTAAGTTAAACCACCTTTTAAAATTGTTTGAAACTGTAGTGTAGACCATTTCAGGATCACGCATGAATCATTTTATTTAACAAGTTACAAGATATTTTTAATGTGATCATTTTTAGCATTTTAAAACTGGATAGAACTTTAAGATAAATTTCTCCAGTGTACAGAGATTCTAGGAGGCATATTGTATGTTATGTGAAATGCTGCAAACTTGCCTCAAGATTTGTCAACATTTTGTATTCTCTTCTATCTGCTCATTCATACAAAACATTCTGAAATAGCAGCTAAATAAAATGAAGATTATATTCAACTTCATCTAGAAATTTGTATTGAATTTTTGACTTGAAATACTTAAGAGTATTAGCCTTAGTGTTTTGGTTTGAAGATGAGACATCTACTTGGAGTACGGATGTGTGTAATCCTGTCATTGATTTATAGACTCAAATTTCCCCAGAGCTCTGGATTTGTGCAGTTGATTACTTTTTAGACATACAGTATGCATCTGACGTACCACATTTTAGAAGCGCTGCTCCACTTTGGCTCAAAGGCAGCTGTAAATTTCTCTTGTAGATTTAGCTTTTTGTTATTATCCAAGTAGTACAAATCTGATCAGTGTCTATCCATTCATGCTTCTACAAAAATAAAAATGGAAAAATAAAGTTCTCCATCTTCCAGCTGAGCTGAGAAGAGAAAGTATAAGGCTAGGGGTAATGGTAATAAAAGTGTGATGATGACTGTTGAAAGGAAAGCTCAGAAATGTGAATGCGGTTAGGTTAGTGGCCATTCTTTTATGTGGCAGTGAGTTGTGTCCTCTTGGTCCAGCTCCTCTGAAAGTTCTTTCTCCTGCAGGTAAGATTGTTCCCATTTGCTACGGATATGTTTTTTCCAGTATAGCAAAGCTTTGTATGAGAAAGAAGAAGTAATGTCTCAAATAGATAGAGCTAATACCTTGCAGGATTTTGGAACTCAAGTCAGCAACCTTGAAGTGGACTTTGGGTTTGGGGACTGAGTGTGGAGAGCAGCAAATCAGGGATGATGTATTTTGCATCTAATGTAGCTTCTAAAGGGCACTGGATTTTAGTCCTACAGATGGGAATTAAAACCTGAAGGTTGCAAATGTGTTGCTTATTATGGCTAGATCAATAGTCCTATGGCCTCTCACAGATGGAAGTGGATATTGTTTGCCTCAATGGCTGTTAGGGTGGCTAAGGCTGACTCCCATGTCTGTTCAGCAACATTAATGCTATAAGGCTAAAGGCCTTCAGTGGTGAGCATTGGTTACTGTTACAAATTCCAACCTGGCCAGTCATGATCAACAGATTTTAGCAACTGAAGACTGTTGATTGGCATACATGCAATGTGATCTTGGTTTGAGCTCTGTCCCAAGAAGACACACCTCAAAAACCTTCTCAGCATATTTGTTACTAAATGTCACCCTTATGGTCTGTCTTGGTTAGAAGGAAAAGATGGAATAACTGTCTAAAGTGAACAAGCTTTCCTTTTATTCCTAAAAATTGATCTTTTCTTGGGAAAAGTTGAAGTATGTTGATGGGACACTGGGGAAGCTTTTATAGCTGCTATTCTTTCTGCATACCACCAGTGATTAACTCTAAAACTGCTGCACTGTTTGCAAGCAGTAGAATTCATTTAGAAATCAGATTTTGTTCTTCAACATATCAATACTTTCCCCTACTATATGGAAGGTGTTCATCTTTCACAGTATGATTTTTTTAATGTTCTTCCATAGTTATACTTTACAGATTTCAGTCAGCTAAATTTTCATGGTTTTTTCACAAGCAGTGTGTCAAAAGCAAGCTGTAACATCTGTGCACAATGAAGACATAGTATTTTAAATAAGTATTTTCAATATTATAGAAAAATGCCCTTGATGCTGCATATTTCTTCATACACAGTAAAGATTTAATTATTTTACAGATGTTTTCACTACAGCTGTCTAGCCCTCTTCAAAATAAAATTTTGCTTTGTACTTGAGAGTTATAGATAATTGATAACAAATTGAAAAAGGTCCATAGAGCATCACATCATGTACATTACCAAAAAAAATAAATAAATGTGGAATTCTATGTATTTCTCCAAAGTATTGAAATAATGTCTATATTACTAATTATCTCATTAGATAATTTTCACATAAAATTGATTTTCTGTCTTAAAAAAAGGTCAAGGAAATTAAACCTCAAACTTCTCTTCTGGTTGTGAATATAGCTGGTCACAAATTTTTCAATGGAATGCTTTTCCATTGGAAAATACATTTTTGTCAGAATCAAAACGTTTTCTAAGAATGTATCTGTTTCAATGACAGTTTCAAAAGGAAAAAATTGAAACAAATTATTCAATTTTCTTGTTTAATTTCAATGTAAGAAATATTTTGTTTCAACTTTTGAAATTTGTTTTGACCTTGATACTGAAATATTAAATGTAATAGTATATTTACATTTTATAAGATATGTTTAATATTTTATATTAGTGTTTTGAACATTGTCTGAATGAAACATTTCAATGGCTCCAAATCAAATTTTGGGTAATATTTTGTTCTCAGGAAAATGTAGAAATTTCAGTTTTTTCATCAGAGTCAGAATGAACACATTTTTTTAAAATGTCAGTATTTCCCACAAAACAGAAATTTCATTTTCCAACCAGCACTAGTTGTGAATGTTTATGAAGTTCAGGAGTCTCATACAAAAAGCAGATGCTTCACTGTTAACTCACATCATTACATTTTTTCTCCTTTCACAGAGGCAAGTGTCAGATACCACTGAATGCCAACCCTAACTTGTAATATTCAGATATGTAGTAGTTTTTTTAATCTTTCTTTGCTTTTTTGCAGCAATCTTTATTTTGCTTAAAGTTTCAGTACTGCATACATTTGTATTGTCTTTTGAGTTGTAAATTCTTATTTCTCAAAATTGTATTGTTTGTCGTCATTCTTTCTGGAGAATATTATTTTTCACTAAACAATTAAATTATATTGATTACATAAACACAAGCATTATATTCTTTTTGTTTCAAAAGATTGGTCTGATCCAGTCTGGCCATTCTTATGTTCTAAGATATATGAATTCTTTTGAAAATAATACAAACAAAAATACAACAAAATACCATACAGAAAGAGGTGCTTAAAATATCAATACATTAACCGGTTCAATGAACACAGGAAGCAAGTGTTGGTTGATTCTACAAAGTGAAAATGGCTCCTTTTTTTTTTTAAAGCTTAGATTGAGATAGGCAGCTTGACATTAACAAATATTTTTAATTTATTCTGCTTAATATAATTAATATCCTTCAAATTTATAAGTCATGAAAACATGACATGTCCAGAGATCAGTGTGTAATTACGGGGTTGAACAGTTAAATTAAGGGGTCAGGTTAACAAAACGTCAGTTAATTACTTGGTAGAAATATCAATAGAATCTGTTTCGCTTAATGACTTAGGGTATGTCTACACTGATGGTGGTAAAGTCGCTACCGTCTGAGCGACGTATCTGGATTGACTGAGTGGTCAGTGAAGACCTGCTCAGTCGATTTCAGAAGTCGACGCAGTAAAACCACCCCTTCAAATGGCGTGGCGCTGCATCGATGGGAACACAATGCAGTGCACAATGCAGTGAAGACACCACGCAGAAGAGAAACACAGCAACTGATGGTAGTTAAGCAAGCTATTCTGTGTAGCTTGCATGACTGCCGCTGAATCGCCCAGTAAGTGTAGACCAGGGCTTAGGCAGAAATTCTGGCCCATAAATACTTGGAAAATGTGCCAAACTTTCAGTACCTTAAAACGTGGGTGACTGTGAGTGCCACCACCCAACTCATGGGAGACAAGATGGTGAAATCACAGCTCTGACTGGAATACACGTCTCTGGATGTACAGGTTGAGACACAGAGGGAGGAAATGGCCATGTTGTGCTCATAGCCACACTTCAGCATATGCTGATCCTTTTCTCATTTCCAGAATACCAAATTCCTCCGAGATTTATTCTAATTCCAAATTGGAATAAAGTCTGCACTCAGAACATATGATCTGGCAGCAGGCTGGCTGGCTGCCAGCATATGTGCCAGGCAAGGCTGGGAGCCAATGAGGGAAAGCAAAAATTCCTCTTTTTCATGCATTTATGTCTGGGATAATTTTAAGGACTTGATCTGCTGGCACATACTCTTACTGCAGAAAATGCAGCTCCTTTCATCTACAAGGAAGTGGTAAGGAGTGAGGGAAGTTGATATCCTTGTCTGGCTTTCCAAGGATCTGCATCTACTACTCACAGGGCAGAACGCAGACACAGTGAAGCATCTGGTGTCTCTGATAGAGTGATGTTAGTATCTCATTCGTAATGCATATTAATGATACTTTGACCCTTAAAAATTATTAAATGTAAGAACTTTTACTTAAATAGTACATCTTCAAAATACAAGATAGTTTATAAGGTGATAAAATGCTAATTTTTCTAATGATGAGATTATAATATCTAATAAAGTTTGATTGGAGAGACCAAAATGTAACTCCAAAGTTGCACACACAAAGTAGGGAGAGAATAAATAGTTTATCTCAGCCTGTTTCTTTTATAGACTTTATGATTAAAGGTCTGATGCAAAGCCTACTAGAGTCCTTGCAAATACTCCCATTAATTTCATTGGGCTTTGGATTCATAGTTTCTTAGATTCCAAAGCCAGAAGGGACCTGTGGGATAATGTAGTCCATCTTTCTCTATGCCACAGGCAATAGAACTTCCCCAAAATAATTCCTAGAGAATAATTTTTAGATTAACATCAAATCTTGATTTTAAAATTGCCAGTGATGGAGAATCCACCATGATAATTGGTAATTTATTACAATGGTTAATTCCCCTCACTGTTAAAAATTTACACCTTATTTCCCATCTTAATGTATCTAGCTTCAGCTTCCACCCAATGGGCTGTTATAATTTCATCTGATAGACTGAAGAGCCTATTATCAAATATTTGTTTCCCATGTAGGTACTCATAGACTGTAATCATGTCACCCCCTTAAGGTTCTTTTTTAAGCTTAATGGATCAAGCTCCTTGAGTCTATTATTACAATTCATCAGTATATTGGTCCTAATATGAAGTATTTTGGACCTTGTTTCATATGGGTATAGAATATATTACCTTTTTGTCTCCAGCAGCCCTTGCTAGATTTTAATTTTGTGCCCCGGTACATTAGGATTTGGTTATGTGTCAGAGAAGGATACAGATGCTTTGAGGATATGCTATGTATGATAATAATAAGACTTTATAAATAAAATATGTTTTTAAAAATCACTCTAATATGAAGAGGCTCACCTAGACAATTATGAAAGATCCTGAGGGATTGGACGTGTTAGAAAGAAATTACTGAAGGGGAAATGCCACTGAAATCTACAATCCTGTCCTATTTTTAAATAATCTATAATCAGTTACTTTATGTGTCTATTCACTGGTTTCTGAATACTGACAAGATAGAAACCTGGTATTAAAATGGATTAGTAGATGAATGCAAATTCCCTTGCCCTTGCAGCTGTCATTGTATGACTTGGCCAGTGATGCAAAAAAACATGGAATATAGTTGGTCATGTTATCTTAGCATTAGTGTATTTAGCAATTTTGTACCTAAAGTGATTAGCATGATGTCAGAATGTGCTTAATTACAGAGCAGAAGTGACATTTTTTTCTGACTTTTTAATAGACAATAAAATGAAGGGGAAACAATCCCCCACTTATGCCTATGAGAAATAAAAACATTCAGAGAGAACAGCTAAGGAGAGCTTGTATAGGGGGGAAAAAACAGAAGACAAGGAAATAGGATGATGAGAGTGGAAAATTTAGGTGCCAGGTAATAATTAAAAAGATCAGGTTTCATGAGAAGAAACAAAATAGGATCAGAGGGTAGGAAAGCCAATTAGAGCATCAAAAGGTAAGAAACCAAGGTCTGAAATAAAGGAGTGATAATCTTAGACAGCGGAAGAGAGGATTAGCATGGAGGGAGGATAATAACAGTTTGCAGTTGAAAAGAGACTGTAAAAAATCAACTAGAGAAGTAATGTACAGAATACCAGAGAGAGAGAAGAAAAAAATTAAAATTTAATTTTAACAAAAATGTGAAAATAGAATCTGATGGATAAGACAGTTGTCATTTTCTCTTGAGCCACCAAACTTGGGAGAACTGGTTTGGTTTTCAGCTATTCTTGGTCACGTCTTAAACTTTTTATTGAAGGTAGGGAAATAAGAGGATGACACTCACCGAAATGCAGAGAGCCCCGGGCAAAACTTTCTGTATGATGGAGTACTTACACTAGTGAGGGCAAGCACAGACAAAGCAACTGTGCATGGGGGGGTTGCTATCCTTCTGCATCAGGAAAAAAGACACTGAATAGGCCGGCGTGGAACACCGGGAATAGGCCAGGGAAAAGGCACAGTGATGGAGCATGGAGTAGCAATGGTGGTTGTTCCAACTGTTTGCTGGAATATCTCTTGGAACTCCTCTGAAGCCTTGTGGCTTGGCCTGTTGCAAATGTAATCTGCCTCCCTAAACCCACTTGATTTCCAACACAAAGTTGCCTTCTCAGGCTTTGTGGGGAGGGGTGAATTTCCCCCAGAAAACAAACTTATATTAAAATCAGTATAGGAAACAATAGTTATTCTGAATGCCTGATATTTTTTTAATCTACTGTCACAGATTGAGATAAATCAATTTTATAAATATAACCTGCCTGCCATCACCATAGGGAGAGTGTGCAAGCAGACTTCTGTGTGTGGGCGGTTTGACTGTCTTTATTCTAGGTTTTGAATGGTGAAAGCAAGAGTTAAACAAGCAATGAGATTCAGCAGTTCTCAGAAATGAGGGGATGTGACATCCCCCAGATAGAAGCTGGACTTTTGAACAACGGTGTCCCCTTAATTCTCCAGGCCAGGCTTTCTCTTACGCTGCTCTAATATTGAAAAGCAGCCTCTCCAGGGCCTGCTCACACAGCCATTAACATGTAAAGGTACACCCAGCAAAGTTACATGAACACGCTGCCAGCCACTCATGGTCAAATAGAGGGCAACACCTTCAGGCCCAGCCTTGCACCCCAGAAATATGTGTCTTACATTGCTGAAGACCCGCTTGGACACGGGAAGCTCATTAATTACCTCATCATTTCATCAAACGAAGTGGTGATACCACGGCCTTTGTTAACCTGAGTAGAGATTTCCCAGACATTTCAATTAAAACACAAAGGTTTAGATAAAATATTTTAAAAAGTTTAACCAGGGAAAGATAGAGCCATTTTTAAGTGACAGTTCATGATCAGGACATAAAAGTCAGAATTGGTTACAAAGGGAGATAAAATGATAAAATCACAATCTAATTCCTAAACTTTACCAAGACTAATCTAGAAATACTGGTTCGTAGTAAATTTATACTGTACGTAATTTGTGACCTGGTTAGTGAGCAAGACTCCCTATAACTATAGTAGGCTTACTCTAAGGTATTGGTTTAGTTTAATTAGGGGGGTGTTGGACAAACAACATAAGAGCCTAAATAAGCAGCCTCCTGACAAACACTTCAGGTGATTACAAGATAATGGTTGAACTGTTAGCAGGGAAGATGATATTTCCAGGCTCCAACCAAAGTTACACAGATGTTTTGCAACGGCTGGGAGCCTTTGATCCCTCATGTGTGATACCTCAATCAGCAGACAGGGCATTGGGGTCTAAAGGGTGTTGAATTAACATAACTGGGAGCTGTTGGAAATGCTGTGGGGGAATCTAAGTCTTTCATCACTTCCTGAAACACCCTGCAGCCTCCCCTGAGCACCTGGAAATTGGATGCAGCCACGAGTGGCTGCATTGGCAAAGGATGTGTCTGCACGCCACCAATCTTTCTGTCTACTCTGCTCCCCTATCCTTGCCAGTGTAAGGGGTGTCTCTTAACCTTCAGACGGGCCACTGTATAAAACCCATAGCTTGCATGTGTGACAAATGTGGAACACCTGCATTTTGGTGATTTACACCATAATTTGTTGATAATCATCATGTTCAAGTACAAAAACTTTTTTTAAAGATGCCTTTTCACCGTGTGAATCACATGGAAACATACAGTCTCCCAGGTCAACCAGCAGCAGTGTTTGCACCCTGGACCATCACATCTATAGTTTAGACTCCTCTCACTTCAGCTACAGAAGCAATTGCTAGCTTTTTTGTGGATCAGCCATTAGAGGATAACTTTACACACTTGCCCATTGAGTTACACAAATATTTAATTTTCCAGACAACAGCAGAATTTAAAAAAAAATTTTCATAGTCAAACACTGTATCTAACTGTTTTTTTTTTCTGATTCAGCACCCAGAAGAGCAATGGGTGGCACAAAGCACGGAGCTTCAGAATATGAGAGATTTTTTACAAAAGAAGTCCAAAAAAGATTGAATCTGTAATTCAACCATAACTGTGGTGCTGCTATTGCTGCACTTGTTTGTACTTACACTTTCACCTGCTAATTCTGAGTTTTTAATGCTATTAATAATTTAAAAATAATAAGTCACCATTAAGATGTTAGTATTTGGCAACAGTCACTACATGACAGCTTCTGAGGTTTTTTCCCCCTGTGTACCTAGAACAGGAAATAACTTTGGAAACTGCAGACAAACGATTATTTCTTTTGTATCTAACCAGTGTGGCTCTCGAATGCTTGGAACACCCTTTTAGTTAGGTGTTGAGATTATCTCAGTTTTACACACTGAGACACTGAGACAGGAAGAAGTTCAGGAACTTGTTCAAAGTTATTCAGCATTTCAATGACCAGCGCTAGAATAAACCCGCAGATATCCTCACTGCCAAGAGTGTAAGTACAATAATAACCTGCACAATGTCCTATATATCTATCCTTTAATTGCACAGTCACAACTGACTGGTTGGTTAGTTGGTAAGGGTCCAGCCCTATATTAAAAGGCACCTTTCATGCAATCCACAGCTTACAACCAACTGCCAGAGCTTTAATTCCCAAATCACTCAAAAATTCTGATCTCTTGGGTGATAGTGCAAAATAGGAAACTACTAATGTCTTTGACTGAACAAACTCTGGAGAATAAACTGCTCAATTCTGAAGATTAAGATTTGAAACTTTGAAGTATAAATTGGTCTCTGTTCACATAGGTTGTATAACAGAGGAATTTTGTAGAGTGCCCTTCAGATGGCAGTGCAATGAAGCAACAACAGAGCTTGTCTAATGTTAATGAAAATGTTAATAGTTTTCTGGGAACAAAATAGCATTTCCACAACATTATCAATATATCATTCAGAGCTCAGCATGTGAAAACAAACAAATCATTTGCCTTACAAATGAAATTTGCAAACTTTGCCTTTTTCGCTCTGTTTCATGATGGTGAGAATGCTCTTTTTCAGATTTCACAATGAGTAAATTAACCTGCCTTTATAAATATCATTGTAATTCTTAAGAAGGCCTTGTATGCAGTCACTGGTCAGGAAATTGCATGAGACTATAGCCAGTGTTAACCTGGCTTTTCTAAAAATCTCAAATTTCCAAAATTACCAAATAAACTGTGCAAGCAAAAGCTGGCTGTTCGCATACAATTTCTAGGAGTCAATGGTAATTCTAAAAAGTTCAAAAAAAAAGAAACTGTCATGCTGTAAAGTGAGAACTAGCTTTCTTTGTTGTTATAAGACCACTGCTGCATTGTATCCTGTAAGCAGAGAAAAAAGCTCATATATCAAGTTTAAATAGGTTGGTTTTGGTGGGCTCCTGCAAACAAGTACAAACTCTGGAAAAATGGCTTTAGCCACAAATTTATTAAACAAATGGACCATATCTGTCCTGAGGAACACACCTGTGGCTTCCTTTCAGAATTGCTTCTTGAGCCACCAAGGTCATATGGCAGGACCTATATAGCCTTTAAAGATTGCCCAGCTGTGTTCCAAGAAACACTCAGGAGCTAACGCAGTTACTTTGTTACAATACAAACAATGGTTTTATTTTTATTTATTTTTCAAGAAGATTTTCTCTCTGGTATGCTAAAGCCCAGGCTTAACATGTGAAGAGATTAAAATAATTTCAATACAAGAAATGTAAAATGCATAGAACAACTTAAATTGTTGTCTTGTAGCAGATGTGGTATGTATGGGGTGTCATCTGAAAGTTTTATTTCCACTCATTTTCAATTACGTGTGTAACTCGTTCATGGTAAATTAAAATGGATAAAACCTTTTGTGTCATACCATATCATCATGTGCCTATCCTAGATGTGTAAGTCCTATGGCATGAAGCTCCACAGGAGAAAGAGCTCTCTATTGCATCTATTAATAAAAAGAGAAAAATGCTTCCAAAGAGATTGTCATTGGCGTTGGTTACCTATCCATGTTACCATGGTTCTAAAAACCCAAAGCTCTTGGTAACTATTATTCTTGGTGAAGTGGGGGCAGGAAATAAATCAGTGGAGACACAGCCATCCGCTCATCTTGAGCACTTACTCATGTCTGCAACAAGTTAGTAAAAATACCCAAAAAATCAATAATTACCAAAGTCTTGAGCAGTCTTCAAGTGATACAATGACAGCCATCCGATTGGTCTTTTCAGCTGCCATTGGAGACCCTAAACTGTGTCCATAGTGTCCCTGAAGACTCTATCTCATACTTTCTTTCCTTGTTTATTGGGTTAGTATAACAATAACATGTCAATAAAACAACTTGTTTATAAATAACTTCAAAGTTTAAGCAAAAGATTTCCGCAAACCTTTAATTAGGCAGATGTGCAGAATCCACGTCTCAAACACATCCCAAAGGGCAGATATAAATAAGCTTCCTCTTTTTCCAAAACACATACCTCAGCAATTTCAACAGAGATCTTACCAGGAAGGACAGAGGGCCAGGCTCTCTCTCAAATCCCCTCCCCTCCTAGCTTCTTGCTTAGATATGCCATAGCTGTGGAAATGGCCTGCTGGGATCTGCTGATTTGGCTGCTTTTGGCAATAAGCATGATAATTGATATTCCAATTATTGATAGTGGTCTAGGTTTTTTTTGCTGGTCTGCCAAGATCTTGCCACACAACCGCATTCACCTAGTGACACTTTGGAACTCACCATAACTGTATGTGGACTTGGACATAGGAGTTTGTGGGCTCCCAGAGAGGCTGAGTTTATTTCCACTTATCTTAGATTCTGCTCAGGTTCTGATGTGCTCTTGGCTCCCTTCCCATGATGACTTGGCTGTGAAAGACAATGCAGGCTGAGGACTTCACTGTGAGAGACTATTTAGAGAACTCTAAAGTGAGAGAGGATGATAGCAGAACTGAGTGGTCTCTGGAGAGGCCTTTTCTACCTAGCATTTTAATGAAACTGAATGACTAATCTGAGTTAGATGATGGAGCGTCCAGATTGGAGCAAGCAAGCAGCTCCTTCAGGACTTGTAAGAAAGACTTGTTTACTGCTACTTGCTGATCCAAATGGTGGGTGGAGTTCGGAGGAGGTGGTGTGTTCAAGGGACTATTCCCTGTGGACCATTTTCATCTGTGGATAAGAAGGGACTTATTAGTGTCTTCCTAAGAGCTTCCCCATGCCAGAAGGCAAAGAGCTTGTTGGTATCTAGCAGAGAGTTTCAGCTGGTCTAACTAGCTAAATGTACCTCAATTCATTGTTATCTGTATCTAAATTGTGTCATGTAGTATGTTACTGGAAAATTAATAGCTCACTGATCATTGTCTTCAGTCTTGAGAGTGATGTGCATGGTCAACCCATAAAGGATTATACAGATATGCCGAAATTATGACTAACGTGTTTAAATCAGGCATATTGGGGGAGATGATAAACATTTTTTTCCAGACAAAGGAGTGCAGTGCCCCCTCTTTGAATGTCTCCCATGTAAACTGAGTAATGCATGACCAAAAACAAAGAAAGGTACACCGTCATGCCAGGTAAACAAAGTCATCAAGAAAGAAAGTGGGGGGAAAAGTGATCACTGAACAATATTGAAAAAAAATGGAAACTGTCCCTCCAAGAAGCCTTTCTACCTACTTGAAGCAGGATTAAAGGACTTTGAGAGAGATACTTTTCGAAGTTTTGCTGCATTATAAAGAGAGGGGCAGGGTTGTCCTTCACCTGAGGAGATGAGGAAAACCAGTGCCATGGACTCTTCTATTTGTGAATACTGTGACAGGCAGGGTCTAGGCTAACCTAAAACTAAAGGCCTGCCTCCTCAACTAAGGGGAAGGAACCACTAAGCCCAGGCTGCAGTTGGGATGACGAAAGAGGAAACAGGATAGAGAGTGAGGTCAAAGGTTAAAAATAAGGCCACCAGAGGGAGATACTGAAGAGGGAACCTCAGACAGCACCCACTGCTCCTCTAAGGAGTCAGTGGATGCCACCCAGAGGAACGCTGCCTGGACGTGCTCAAACAAGGGAACAGAAATAGGTCCTACGGTGGCAGAGCACCTCCCCTTTCGTGCCATGCTCTAGTTTCCTCCTTCTGTTTTGGGCACTGTCAGGAGGAGGTAGATGAGGCAACTGTGACTTCACGGGGCCACAGATGAGGTATGCATAGATCAGGAGATGTGGGGAAAAGTACAGCCAGAATCTCAATAGGAGGTTCTGGAGGAGCCGGAAGGGGAGCTGCAACCTGATGCACCCTATGTAATTCTGAGCCAAGGTTTCCCTTTTGCTGCAAGAGGGACAGATTTTAGAGGAGTTTGTGAGCCATTCCAGGTGTATGCCTGTGCTCATGACTCCATGGAGGAACTTCCAACTAATATCTCCAGTGGGCCTTTGAACCAGATAGGAGTACAGACTGGCCCACTGGAATTTCTCACCCTCTTCAAGACACAACAGGTCTGACCACTTGACAAGATCCTGACTAAGAGTTAGGCAGTCATTGATGGAAAAAAAGATGGATGAACAAACTATCTGGAACCAAGATTATAGCTTGTTAATATTAGTTAGAGCCATTAGAAAGTGTATTTTTACTTTTGTATGTTTTTAATCCTTTTTTCTTTTACCATGTATACATGGTATTACTTAATCCAATGTGCTTTTGTTAAATAAAACTATTTTACTGTAAACCAAATCAGTGCTGTGATTGAAATAAAAGAGCTTGTCGTACCTCCGGTAAATTAATAAATTGCTATTACTGTCTCATTACAGGAGCAGCAAAATTCACAACTTGTGTGAATGTTTCAGCAGAGGGCTGGACACTGCAGAGAGATGTCTCTGGGGAGCTCAGGAGTTGGGGTTCACTGTTTGTTACTTGGAAGGCATGATTTGGACTGTCACAGTCCTGGCAAGTCAGACAAACTTATGTGTCAGGGAACTGTCTCATGTATAGCAGGAGCAAAACGCTCCCTTGCTGAGGCTCAGAGGAGTAACACAATAACTTACAATTCAGGGAACCTCAGCAGATTGTCACAGGGAGATAGTTTGAGGGAAGTTTGGCACTTCGCGGGGGAGGGGGAAGCAGAGGTTGGGTCACTCTGTAAAAAGTACCTGGGCAGTGTGGCCTGCATGCTTGTAAGCTGACTATTGTCGCCAGGGCTGTGGGGATTCCAGACACCCAGAGTTGCAGGACAGGTGGTGACACAGCCCCTTGCTGGCCTAAGTTTAACCCCACATCCTTGCTCATAGACTAATGCTAAGTTACTGACGTTCAGATGGTATTTTACTCTTTATTTTCATGTATATTGTGTTGCTGTGTTTTTCCAAGTTTATAACTGTGTTCTTTTTCCCCCCAGTAAAAGATTTCCTTGTTTGTACGCGCTCTTTGAGTGCTTGTGAGCAGGGAATTTCTGCCTATTAAGGGCACCCAGGGAAGATGCATTTGGTTTTCCAGGTTTCTGGGTGGGGGCTTGATACAGTTTAATTATTTAGCAAGAAGGACTTCAGATAAATTAAATCTGGCCTTTTTGTGCTGCCAGTAATCACATAGCATAAGTGATGTACATATATAAAACATACTACATGACGGTGTCATATAGTATTTATTAGCATCAGAGAATTCCCAGTTTGATTGTTTATGCTGTCTTAGGGCTGCTGAAATAGTGCAAAACAGCCTTAATGAAGACAAAGACTGGGCCTGTATTATAATGTATACATATAAGTTGTGGAGTTATGGTTGTTAAAGATCTCTTCTCTTTAGCATTGCCATCCTGCACGTTTAACCTTTTCTTAACAGTTTTTTAATAATTTTTAGTAGTTTTCTTTTTATAAAGAAAAAAAAAATAGAAGAAAGAAATTCCAGAACATGGAACTAATATCTAGGCAGCATTAGATTACAAGACGTTTGCTAATTGCGGCACAGGGCTCTTATAGAGCAAGATCAAAAAGTTGCAATGAATTTTATATCTACATGTTGTGGCAGAGTGCTGTAGAGAGGTGGGATCTATAGGATGTTCTAACTGCCCCACGTGGACCCTGCTGGCCTGCTGTAAGAGGTATCTAGTTTGCTTTAACAAACCTTTCTCTGTACATATTAGGCACCTTTTAGTGCATGCTAGCATTGGCTACAGGAGGCCATTAGAGCATGTTTGAGTGCTCTACAAGTCACACACCTCTAAAACATTTTGCCATGCTGTGTAGACAAACCAGTCTATTGGGTTATTTTTCTCACCCAAAAAATCACTCTTGTGCAAAGACCAGGCCATGAAAACGTGAACCTGAAAGCTGAACGTTTTGTCAAAAGTTAAATACTTGGAAAAGAGCAATCCCCTAATTAAATTACTGAGGGGTTAGAATCTCCTGACCAGCCCTTTGGGCAGGTTAGTCCATGACTAGCCATTGCAGAATTTTTTACCTTTCTCTGAAGTTTCTGGTACTAGCCATGTCAGAATACTGAACTAGAAGGACCACTGGTCTAATTCAGTATAGCCTTTCTTCTGGCCTTTAATATGGAAGTGTTTGGGTAATCTAACTAGCCAGGCCTTTTACATGTGCTTGGCCTAGGGTTAAGAAAAAATAAATATGGTATTAAACACTAAGTTGCCAGTGCAATTCAGTTTGTATTGGAGTATAATCATGATTATAACACTTCTTGGCTAAATAACATTTTATTTGTATTTGAATTCATGTCAGAGTCTTATACAGAAGACATGTGCTTCAGGCTTCATTGAATTAAATTATCTAAATTAAAGTGGAATTAAATTTAGCATTTGAACTTGTGTAAATTAATAGCTTTTTCCTTGCAGTATGAAATGTCCAGAAGTTCCTGCTGATTGAGTGAAATAAGTATTTATAAACAAATAGTTCTTGGATTGCACTTATTACATGGCTGTGATTAGTTAGCCAGTTGAGGAGCGGTCCTGCAGGACACTGAGTTCCCCCTGCAAAGTGCTGAACACAGTCCATGATGCCATTGGGCTTTGAGGGTAGTCATGACCTTGTAGAAGACGTTCAGCAATATGCAGGATTGCGTTTGCTGTGAGTGTGGTATTTGGAGCTAGTTGTCCTTTTAGAACCAAAGCTACACTTAGCTTAAGATGTACTCTCATTAGTAAATGCAGAGTGAGAGAGTAATTACTTAATTTTTTTATTAAATATAATGCTGTAATTCTATCGCATTCATTATTTTGTCACAATGGAGACAACAAACAAAATATATCACTTCACTAACTTTTCTGATTTAATCTTGGTATTCATAATATATCTTAAGTTATTCTAAGTTTACCAGGCCAAATTCATACCTGCTGTAATTCTATTTAAGATTATACTTACTGGCATTGATTAACTATCAAATAATTTGCTGTTTCTAGATTTTTCTATTAGTGGGACCTCTTCCATTGTGCCTAAAAGGAAACCATAATTGCTGTGTATTTAATATTCTTCAAGTGTTTGCTCATGTCTATTCCACTATAGGTGTGTGCACGCCTCCGTGCACGGTTACCCAGAACTTTTTTCCCCTTAGCAGATCCCTGAGGGCCAGCTCCAGCACCCCCTGTAGCCCCGCGTGCACGCCGCTGTATATGAGGTGCTGCTGGCCCTATGCCCTCTCAGTTCTTCCTTTCCACCCGTGACGGTTGCTGGAACTAGCCTTGCTCTCAGCACGTACTATTCCCCTTGTTTTGATTTGTTTGATATTCTAAGTTACTTTTAGTTAGTTAAGTAGTTGTTAAGTGTTAAGAGTAGTTAGAGATAAGGCAAGTCCCTGTGGAGTTTGAGCTATGCCCCGGTTGCCGGGATTCAAGCCGTGTGCCTCCTGAAGGAAGGCCTTGCCACTCAGCAACCCCACGACCACCATCTTAAGTGCTTGAGGGAAGTGCACAGCAAAGATAAGTGTAAGATCTGCAGGGCTTTTAGACCAAGACCTCAAAAGGACCGAGAAATCTGGTTGAAAGCCCTGTTGATGGAGGCACTGCTCCACCTGGCGTCCGAGCAGGCCCGCTCCCAAGCACGACCTCAGTGCCGAGCGCACTGCCAGTACCGGCCTCGACTCAGCACTGTGCAACATCACCAGCACCGAAGAGGAGGAAGCATGTGCGAAGCGCAGACGCTTCCCTGCGCCATCGTTATGGGTTGGGTCAAGTATGGAGATACACCAGACCCAGCCCATTGAGTCTTTTCCAGTGCCTGCCTCTCCGGTCAGGGAGCCTCCCTCAACTCCTGAGAGTGGGAGAGTGCCCCTGCCAACGGCATTGACACTGGAGGGTTTTCAGGCGGCCAGAGCCTTGTTGGCCTTGCCTATGCCACCTCCGTCCCCTCCTCTGCCAAGGGAAAAGGGTCTGGTGTCATGGGGGAAACCTGCGTTGGATCCCCCTTAATGGTGGTGGAGGTCCCTGGTACGGGGAGGCAGATCTCCTGCCAGATGGCCTACTAGGGTAGAGCAGAGCCGCTCCCCCAGCAGTTCCTTCTGGTCAGCGTTGTCGAGCTGACCTGCTCTGGCACAGCATGCAGAGTCTCTCTCTCGGTACTGAAGTCGATCCCCGACACTGGAGGCAGCGCATGCCAGGAGGTGGCACCGGTCAAGTTCTGCCATGCAGCGTTCAGACAGCTCCTCTTCCAGATCCCCGGCGCCGAGGAGTTTGACCATACCCAGATGGAGCAGAACCCGGTTGCCCTCAGAGGACCCGGCACCACGCCGTGGAACCCGGTTGCCGTAATCCAGCTCGGCACCAAGGAGTTCAGAGCGGTACCAACCTCGGTCACTGAAGGTGTCTTCAGGGCCGCAAGATAAGTGGCAGTGGAAATCATTGGTACTGAGATAATACTCCGGTACCACTAGCTCTTCGGAGTGCACCTTCATTCGTTGGCACTGCTCGCAGTGACGGCGGCAGTCCTCATCGTCCTCCAGGTCGGAGGCAACAGTGGCCTTATTGGACCCCATGGACTATCCAGATGGGGTTGGGGTCCCAATGCATTCTGTCATCAGGCGTGCAGTCCATGCCTCCAGCACAGGAGAAGAGGCCCATAGACACCACTTCTCGGACGAGGAATCAGATCCCATGGAGAGACCCTCAACGGGTGCAACCCTTCTCCAGGAGGGGGAGCACCCTCAGGATGTGCCTTGGCAATCCTCTTCCTCCTCACTGGACGAAGCAGTCTCCCGAAACCACTCGGTGCCACTGTAGGATTTCAGGACACATCAGGAGCTCTCAAGAGGGTGGCCTCCTAATTGGGGCTGAAGGTGAAGGAATTAGAAGAGGCTGAAGATAGCCTCTTTAATGTGCTGGCAGCAGCTGCCCCAGCGAGAGTGGCCCTCCTAGTCCACGAAAGAGTTCTTAAAATTGTAAAGTCCCTGTGGCAAACCCCTTCCTTGGTCACCCCTACGTCCAAGGTGGCCAAGAAAAAATATTATGTTCCGGATGAAGAAAATAAGAAGTTGGACTTGTTTGGGGGAGAGGTTTATTCCACGGCAAGCCTGCAGTTCAGGATTGCCAACCATCAGGCCCCCCGGATAGATATAATTTCAACCTGTGAGACTCCCCCAGGCAGTTCGCTAAGACCCTGCTCCAGGACCAGGTTGCAGACTTTAGCACCATCGTGGAGGAAGGAACCACGGTAGCTAGGGCACCGCTACAGACATCCTTTGACACTGCTGACTCAGCAGGCAGGGCCATAGCCCCCGCCATCTGTATGAGAAGGGGCTTGTGGCTGTAATCCTTGGGCCTGACCCTGGAGGTGCAACAGTCTATTCAGAGCCTCCCCTTTGATGGGCTGGCCCTATTCTCCAACCAGACTGATGCAAAGTTGCACGGTCTGAAGAACTCCAGGGCCACGCTTCACTCCTTGGGCATGTACACACCCCAGTTTTCCAGGTGTCAGTCATGGCCTCAGGCGCAGCAGCAGCCAAGACCTCCACCCGGGCTTTTCAACCCTATAGGAATAGGGATAGCAATAGGAGGTTTAGAAAGAGAAATCAGCCCCCCAGCTCGTCCTCAGCCCCCCAGCAGGGGCCATCCAGGAGGTCAGGCAACCAGAGGAGACCATTTTGATAGTGCCGCCCCAACTGCTCTCCTGGATCCACCCGCCCCTTCCTAAACAGGTTAAGAGCCTTCTATCCTGAATGAGCAAAGATCACTTTGGACTGTTGGGCCCTGGGGATAGTCTCAAGGTCTATGCCCTACAGTTTACATCTACCCTCCTCCTGCAACAATTCTGCCCCTATGTTCATCTTCAGGGACCCCTTTACAAGCAACTCCTATTGCAGGAGGTGGACACTTTCAACAAAAGAGCAGTGAAAATGGTCCCTCAAGGCAGAAGGGGGAAGGGGTTCTATTGGAGGTACTTTCTCATCTCCAAGGCAAAGGGGGGTCTGAGACCCATATTAGATCTGCATCATCTAAACAAATATGTCAAACGACTCAGGTTTTGTATGATCTCCTTAACCTCCATAATCGGTTCCCTGGATCCAGGAGACTGGTATGCTGCCTTCGACCTCAAGGACGCATACTTTCATGTGTCTATTCTCCTCAGCCACACGTTTTCTCCGTTTCATGGTGGCTGACTCCCACTACCAGTTCACAGCCCTGCCCTTTGGCCTATCTTCGGCTCCAAGGGTGTTCACCAAGTGCTTGGCAATAGTGGCTGCCCACCTGAAATGAAAGGGCGTGCAAATTTTTCCTTACCTGGATGATTGGCTGATCAAGGGCAGGTCCAGGTTCCAAGTTCAGGAGAGCATGACCCTCACTTGCTCCATGTGCAGCAGGCTGGGACTGCTCCTAAACGAGCAGAAGTCCACACTAACCCCAGTGCAACACATAGAATTCATTGGGGCCACCCTGGACGCTTCCCAGGCCAGAGCCTTCCTACCTCAGCCACATTTCTAGGTGATGGTCTCTATTATTTCACAGCTGCACTGATGCCCCACAACAACAGCCAGGCCCTGTCTACAGCTGTTAGGCCACATGGTGGCCTGCACGTATTTAGTGAGACTATTTCGCCTGAGGCTCAGACCTCTTCAACCATGGTTGGCCTTGGTATATGTGCCAAGCAGACACCCATTAGACCAGGTGGTCACAGTTCCCCCACCCATCTTAGCCTCCCTAAACTGGTGACAGACACCCAGGGCAGTGATGAAGGGTGTTCCGTTCAGGGAACTCATCCCATTAGTCACCCTAATTTCCGACGCGTCGGATGTAGGAGGGGAGTGTACATCAGCCAACCTAGGCACTCAGGGGCTCTTGTCAGGGGAGGAGAGGCTCCTGCACATCAATGTGAAGGAGCTGAGGGCCATTCACCTAACATGCAAGGTGTTCCTCCAATTCCTGCCAGGCAGAGGGGTGCAGGTGCTGACAGACAACACCGCAGCCATGTTTTACATAAACAGGCGGGGGGAGTGCGCTCCTCAGCCCTCTGAGAGGAAGCTATCCATCTGTGGGGCTTTGCCGTAAGGCACAATTTCCACTTGACTGCTTCTCACCTCCCAGGAGTGAGGAACGACGAGGCAGATCGCCTCAGCAAGTCGTTTCTACTCCACCACGAGTGGTCATTGCACCCAGAGGTGGTGGCTATGATCTTCCAGAAGTGGGGCGTTCCCCAAGTGAGCCTATTCGTGTCGGCCTGGAACATGAAGTGTCCGAGGTTCGGCTTGCTACAGTGTTGTGAGACTGGGTCAATTTCTGACACGTTCCTCATGGACTGGACAGGGACCCTCATGCATGCGTTTCCGCCCATTCCGCTCCTACCCAAGGTCCTGCTGAAAATAAAGAGGGACAGGGTGAACATTATACTCATCGCTCCAGCCTGGCCGAGACAGCACTGGTTCAGCATGCTGCTGGACATTTCGATCACCCCGCCCCTGGAGCTCCCGAGGCAGCAAGACCTTCTATCCTAGGACCATGGTCACCTGTTGCACCTGAACCTGGACTCCCTGTACCTCATGGACTGGAGGCTCTGTAGCTGACAGAGCCTGCTCGGTGCAGGTCCAGCAAGTCCTGCTCGGCAGCAGGAAACCTTCCACATAGGTTGTGTACTGGGCTAAGTGGAGATGGTTTACCTGTTGGACAGAGTCCTTGGGTATTCCACCTAGCCTCTCGCCTTTACAGGTGATCCTGGAGTGCCTGCTCTAGCTAAAACTCCAGGGTCTGGCGCTGGCCTCATTGAAGGGTCACGTGGCGGCCATTTCAGCCTTCCACCAGCCACTGGAGGGGAGATCGCTGTTCTCCCATCCAATGTCGGTCGGGCTTCTCGAGGGGGTGGAGAGGCTTTATTTGCAGGTCTGTAACCCAGTGCCTCCCTGGGATCTCAACCTGGCCCTCTCAAAACTCATGGGGTCTCCCTTTTAACCCATGGCTTCATGCCCTCTGCTCATCCTTTCATGGGAGATAGCCTTCCTGGTGGCCATTACCTCAGCCAGGAGGATCTCTGAAATTAGGGCCTTGACCTTGGAGCCCCCTTATATAATATTCTATAAGGACGAAGTTCAGCTGAGGCCGCATCTGGCCTTCGTACCCAAAGGGGTTTCCCAATTTCATTGTAACCAAGATATATTTCTCCCCATGTTTTTCCCCAAACCTCATTGTTTGGCGGAGGAGAGGAGATGGCATTCACTGGACATGAGATAAGCCCTGGCCTTCTACATCGAAGGTACAAACCCACTCTGGAAATCAATGCAGCTCTTCATCGCAGTGGCCGACTGGATGAAAGGCTCACCTGTCTCCACCCATCACATCTCCTCGTGGATTACATCATGCAACAAGTTCTGCTATGAGCAGGGGAACGTGCCGCTTCTGGGAACCATCATAGCACACTCAATCAGAGCTCAATCTTCATCTAGAGTCTTCCTGGAGAGAGTGCCCCTGCAGGACATCTGCAAAGCTGTCCACCTGGTCGTCGGTACACACCTTCACATCCCACTATGCCATCGTCCAGCAGGCGAGAGAGGACACGGGATTCGGCAAAGCGGTGCTGAGGGCAGCTCACCAGTAACACCAAAGGTATTGCTTGTTAAGCTGGGTCTACACTGACGGTGGCAAATTCGCTGCTGTCAGTTCAATGTCTCTGTATCGACTGAGTGGCCTGTGTAGACCCGCTCAGTCGATCCAGAAATTGACACAGGAAAACCACCCCTGTAAGTGTCATAGCGCTGCACAGCATAGTGCGAATAGCGTGCAGAGCAGACGCAGCGAAGTTGACAGGAGATACGCAAGTGATTTCTGTCACTTGCGTATCTCCTGTCAACTGCCGCCGAATCCAGAAGGTAAGTGTAGACCGGGACAAGTCAAGTATAGTGGATGGACAGGAGCAAGCACTCAAAGAAGAAAATAAGGCTACTTACCAGTAACTGATGTTCTTCGAGATGTGTTGCTCATGTCTATTCCACAGCCCACCCCCCCGTCCCCCCTGCCAGAGTTGGCAGAAAGAAGGGACTGAGGGGGCGTAGGTCTGGCAGCACCTCATATACTGTGGCATGTGCGTGGGGCTCCAGGGGGTGCTGGAGCCGGCCCTACGGGATATGCTAAGGGGAAAAAAGTTCTGGGTAACCGTGCACAGAGGCATGCACACACCTATAGTGGAATGGAATGGAACACATCTCAAAGAACATCAATTACTGGTAAGTAACTTTGTTTTGCAGGAAGGTACAGTGGATGCCCTCAATGTGACATTCATGTCATTCATTCAAAATATACCCAGTGTGATGCATTTTTATTAACAATATTATGACAATGATTTGTTTTTGTTACAAATAAAAGCTGACATGCAATTGAGTAGTTACAAATTTGCTCCTTGGTCAAATTGGTCAAATCTAGTCTCATTCTCCATGACTGCAGGGAGCAGTTCTACAGCAAAAGTGGGAACTGAATGTAGGCCACACACTGGTATATGGTGTGAACTTTCTCAATAGCAATTTATGAGGTTGATGAAAGGTAAGGCAGGGACAGGCTGTGGAGACAAGAGCCAGGCATCTAGCACTGCCATTCCAGGTATCTTTCTCTTTTTCTCTTTGTGCCACTGCATAAGTCTATCTTGAGGTCAGTGTTCCTTTGCGTTTCCATTGGACTGGAGTAATGTCTACAGACTTGCATTACAGCCTGCGCCAGGGAAAAGTTACTTCTTGAACGTCCATCCAGCGTCTAGTCAGGCTACTTGGGCACTATTGTTGAGCCTATGGATCTATTGCGTAGCTGCCCTAGTGACACTGAAGATCCACTGGCTTATTTAAGGGCAGAATTGTGCTTATACCGATATCTCCCCCCATTGTTGTACAGGATAGCTACCTCTGGATTGTGATTTAGGTTCCACCACCATACGATAAGCAGCAGGGGACAACAGTTTAGAAGAATAAATGGAGAGTGCTCTATTCATTAGAAGTGTTGAAGAAATTTAGAAGGGCAGATTGCAATTACCTTAATTGGAATTTTGTCATCACATTGTGGGAATGGTACCAGGCGATCTTCATTGAGCAGGAGTAGTTCAGACCTTGATTTTATATCTCATTCCATATTGTCAAGACGGATTAGCTTCATACCAAAATTACAATTGAAAAAACCCCATCATTTCCAGAGAACTGATGATAACAATGCTGAGGCTTCCCTCTGGTTAGTGTTGTGAAATGCTTGAAGAAAAGGACTAGTCAATGAGCTGTAGCTTTCTTGTTGTTTTATAAATCTACATGTTCCCATCATGTTTGGCATAATAATCAAAATAATAAAGTGTCTAGCCCTGAAGATTATTCTGGTTCATTTCATTGGAATAGCTGAACCCATAAACTAACCACTAAAACTAAATCATTAAGTAGCAACTAAAATGAAATATATTTATAAAGCTGTTTTAGGTATTATCTAATAGATGCATGCCATTATACCACCTCATTTTATTTTCTCAGGAAATTGTTTGCGGGGGGGGTTATGTGCAGCACAGTATTTATGAAATTTAATGTGATTCAAAGTAATGAAGAAATTTGCATTTGAAGCACAATCACTTTAAAATGTTATGGAACAAGCAGCATTCTATCACACAGGATTTCAAATGTTTCTGAGCAGCGGCTGAGGAGATTTCCTGATGTGGCTCCATTGCTGGAGCACATTTTCTCTTCATCTGTAACTACTTCTTAAAAATAGAAAAGGCAAAACGGAAACTTCAGTTACCAGAGAATATAAAGAAGCTCAATTCATCTTTTGATAGCAGTAATGAGCAGAAGGCAGCATTTAGTCATCCACTGCAGCTTTCCAGTAGAAAGGCTCTGATAATTTGTTGCTCATTTTGAAATAGAAGTTCTCCCTGTCCCTGGAAGGTTTTTCTTTTTTTCTTGGCAGTTCTGATAGGTGGTTTGTTTCACCAGAAGGTAATGAATAATAGCTCACAAAATTTTCCTTGTCAGACTTTCCCCTCTCTCACCTTCCTTCTCTTGTTTCTTCCGTCTTCTTTTTGGAAGAGAGCCAAATCCTCATACCTTCACCTAGACTGAGTAATAAACTTCAGTAGAATCTGGCACAAACTCCTAGCCCCCAGGCCACAAGATGGCAGTAGAGCTTCTTCATGACTATGATTGTAGATGCAAGGCTGCATTAGTTTCCTTGCTATTGTGTACATTTGCGCACACTTGTTCTTCCAGCATGTCAGGGAAGATTCCTGACACTACTACTACTTGTGTGCCCCAACTTCCTTTTGTGCACTGGGGCGCAGCTAAGACTCTGCATAAGGTCTCAACATCCTGTCACACCCTGTCTGTACCACAGTTAAAGACTTCTTTCACCAGTGGGGCAGGATCTGGTTCCTTGTTTTGTGTATTAGATCACTATAACTCATTGAAACCAAGAAGTAGCAAACTTCCTTACCCTCTTAGCAGTATTTATGGCCTAGAATGAACCCACTTCCTCTGTGGATCAGAAAGGCAGGAGATAGAGTCAATGCACAATATTCCAAGTAAGAAGGATTACAGCACTGTCAGATGGGACTGTAAATGGGAAATCAGGAATGCAGCTCCTTCCTAGCCTCCCAACCCTCCAAATCATGAGATTTACAAAGAAAAGAAAATCATGTTTTTGAACTCTCCTTGCCACCCCTTCTATGTAATAAACTCTGGTTCTGGCTCCCTTATACACCTGCTCCCCAACTCCTCCTCTCCACTGCCCCTCTTCTTTCCACTGCCAGTCTCATACACTCATAGACTTTAAGGCCAGAAGAGACTATCATGATCATCTCATCTGACTTCCTGCTTATTGCAGTACACAGAACTTCACCTTCCCACTCCTGTACCCTCTCCCAACCCCATAACCCCTGGCTGTGTTACTTGAAGTCATCACATCATGATTTAAAGACTTCAAGTTACAGATGATCCATCATTTACTGTAGTTTAAACCTGCAAGTAACGCGTTTCCCCTGCTTTGGAAGAAGATGGAAAAAAAAGCAGGGTCTCTACCAATCTGACCCAGGGGAAAATTACTTCCTAACCCCAAATATGGTGATCAGTTAGACCCTAAGCATGTGGGTGAGACCCACCAGCCAGATACCTGGGAAAGAATTATCTGTATAACTCAGAGCTTCCCCCCTGTAGTGTCCCAGCATCGGCCATTGGAGATATTTGCTACTAGAGTTGCAGGTCGACAGTCTCGTGATACCATCCGTTCCATAAATGTATCAAGCTAAATCTTGAAACAAGTAAGGATTTTTGCCCCCACCGCTCCCCTTGGAAGATTATTCTAGAACTTCACTCCTTTGATAGTTAGAAACCTTCATCTAATTTCAAGCCTCAGCTTGATGGTCAATCTGTATCCCTTTGTTCTTGTGTTCACATTGGCGCTTAACTTAAATAACTCATCTCTCTGGTATTTATCCCTGTGATGTACTTATAGAGAGCAATCACATCTCCCTTCAGCCGCCTTTTGGTTAGGCTAAACAAGCCAGCCTCTGCAAGTCTCCTCTCATAAGGTAAGTTTTCCATTCTTTGGATCATTCTCTGCACCTGTTCCAGTTTGAATTAATCTTTCTTAAGCATAGAAGATGAGAATTGCATACTCTATTCTAGATGAGGTCTTATTAGTGCGTTGTATAATTGTACTAATACTTCCCTATCTCTAGTGGAAATACTTCACCTGATGCATCCTAGTACTGCATTGGGCTTTTTCATAGGCGCATCACATTGGCGGCTCATAGTTGTCCTGTGATTAATTAGTACACGCAGGTCCTTTTCCTTCCCTGTCACTTCCAATTGATGCATCCCCATCTTTTTTATATATATATATGTGTGTATATATATATACACACACACATATATATACACACACACACACATATATATATATATAAATTTTGTTGTTAGTTTCTAAGTGCATGGCCTTGCACTTTGTACTATTAAATTTCATCCAATTTCTATTTCTTCAGTTTTCAAGATCCTCCAGATCTTCTTGTATGATATTCTGGTCCTTTTCCCTATTGGCAATACCTCCCAACTTTGTGTCACCCACAAATTTTATTAGCACACTCTAATGTTTTGTGCCCAGGTCATGACTGAAGAGATTAAATAAAATTGGCCCCAAGACCAATTCCTAAGTATCTCCACTAACCTGACAGTTCACCTTTCAGTATGACCCATTGTAGTCTCCCCATTAATCAATTCCTTACCCACTTTTCAATTCTCATATTAGTCCCCATCTTCTCCAGTTTAACTAATAATTTCCCATGTGGAACTGTATCGAATGCCTTACTGGAATCCAGACAGATTAGAGCCACTGTATTTCTTTTGTCTAAAAAAATCAGTTACATTCTCAAAAGAGAACAGGTTGGTCTGTCACGATCTACATTTTGTTAAAAACACGTTGTCTTTTATCCCAATTACCTGCAGCCACCCTCCAGCAGTCTACTTTTTCTGGCAGGTTCTCAAAGCTGTCCTCTGTTTCTAACCTGCAGGGAAGGGAGATTCCTATGAGCATCTACAATACCCTCTTCCTGCATTGTGTTGGTGGTACCTCAGGGAGGCAACAGCTCCGCTGCACTTTTCCTGCTTGGCAGCTCTGGCATAACATCTTCTGGCACCTAATGTGCAGGTGACTCAGACAAAATTCCAGAGCTGCCTTTTTTTTCTCAAGGGAGGCTGAACAAAATTTGTCTTAGATCATGACATGCACAATAACATTGCTGAGGTTAGCAACACTGGAAACGATGCTCTATCTGTGTGCATGTAAAACAGATGAGGATGATGGCTTCATTGCTGTTGCATAGATGGCATAATATCGACCAGTTCCAAAGGAACTAGGAGAAGCCGAGGCACATTAAAATATGGGAAAAATGTTAATTCATCTCTTCCAAACCAAAGAACAGTTTTTAGTTCAGTTTTCATTTAGGCAAATCTTCAGTTTGTCTTTTGTCTGAACTATTTTGCCATCAGGATGTTCCACCCTCTTGATTCTACTCTATACAACATTAATCATATACAACAGAGAAGGGAACACTATCAAGAAAAAGCCAAGAGACACTAAGAGTGCCTAATGATTGATGGGGAAAAAAATCTTCTATGAGGCTAACTAGTAGGAGGAATGCATATGAATTATCACAATAATTTATAATAAGGAACAAATGGGTAAGAAACATATAATTGATAGTTTAGGTATTACCAATGAACTTCACGTTTTGATTTTTATCTGATTCACAAGTTCGGCATCTTGGAAGAAAAAAAGAAATCAGATCAGACATGACATGATAGATAATAGTAAATATTTATTGTACAGATTAAAAATGAAATGGGTTATTTACTGTTATAGTATACATGTAAAGCAAAATTATCATTTAAAGAATGCACAATCTCCTTTCACTTCACCACTGGCACCAAAACAATTTCAAATAATTAACTTAAAAGTGATTTAAGTTAAGCAAACCAAAATCACCAGCAATGAGCATTGCCTGCTATATCCTAAGCCTAATAGTTTACAGTCTAGCAAGCAAAATGGCTTCCAGGTGGTTTTCTGTTATAATCTGAAAATGAGGGAGGGACATTTTCATTGTAAAATACTCCCAACAATGTCAGCTATTCAATTTATTCATCTTAAATTGTTTGCTTGCTTTATTCGTGCTAAGACACAGCTATGCTTCTATTAGATAATTGAGAGGTTTTTTTCTTGGGGGCAGGGGGGTGCGTAAACTACCTGCTTTAGAGAAGATAAGTGAAGATATTCAGCTGGAAGTGTAGGAAGGATGAAAAACTGGAGAAGAGATACAGACTATGATGGCTAGACAAGGGCACTAGGGAGAAGAGGTGTGCAATTCTCATGAGTGGCATATGGACTGAGCCTTGTATTGTGTATATAGAATTAATGTGGCAAGGGATAAATACAACCTACTCAGATGTATGCACAGTGTGTATTCTAGTCCATGGAAAAAAGCATGGTAGGGAAAAGATGAACTGAAATAGTTACTGAACAGGGGAATGCACCTTACATACTAGCATCATGTGAAACTGCTCTTGCACTACGGTTGCCATTAAAAATCAGCATTTTCTACCAGTTTAAAACACCGTCTCATCTGCACTTACCTTATTTTCCTCCAGAGGTTAGAATCTGAGATTATTTGTGGTAATGGCTGGAAAATGCTGGCTTCTTGAATGGCTGGTTTCTTGAGTCAAGTGAAAAGTTAGCATTGGTAAGTTTAACAAAACACAGTTTCTAAAAATGGGTCCAAAAAGTGACTCAAGTTGTTGAGTCAGGTTGGTCAATGGTCAGTCAGTAGCAGCAACTCAAGCAGCCCCTGTAATGCAAACTTACAAATAGGACAAGTGTGGAATATGAGGTGAGGCCAAGGAATGAGCTCAGTGGGAGACAATGGGTAAAGGCAATGCGACTGTATTGATTAGATGAGTGAGTTTTTAGGGGATGTAAACCAAGGTATATCAGAGCAACCTAATGCAATGTCTTTAAAAGCAGATTTTGCACAATTTAAGTGAAATAGAAAGACTTACTGGTTAATCATAGAATAAAAGCCAAACACAAAATGATAGATGGTTTTTGTGGCAACTATGATCCATCTATCACCCCAGTCTACGTATTTCTTACAGTCATACCACTTACACTAGTGGTTTGCAGTAAACATAGATAAATAATTTTGGTTAAAAGGAATACAATTATACAGACTGCCACCTGAACATCAATTTGACTCGCATTCATTTCACTCCATTTACCTTTATTTTGGGGCCTGTTCCTACAAGATGCTGAACCACCCTCAAATCCCACTTGGAGTCAATGGTAGTTTGAGAAAGTTGAGAATATTCAGCATGTCCCAGAATCTGTTAGTAGGCAGGATATGTAAAGATTGCTCTAAATTGGTTAGGTCCTTGTGAATCTGATTTTTATCCCCAATAGATTATAAATCACATGAGCTCAGCCTTTATTGTACCCTATGGAAAGATATAGACTTTGCAGCAGTATGCTTCATCAGCTCATTTGGCATTCCTACTTTAGGTGGAGTGACATTACATAATTTGTGATGACTTTGTTCTGATATCTAGCCATCATGAAGGATTGATGGTCCAGAGTCACAGAAATGTCATCTATGATAAATTCCAGCTAGACTTTAATCTTTTTCACTTGATGTAACATCAAAGAATAATATCACAGGCTGCAAGATATTTTAGACAAATTATTAGAGAAAAAAGATCCACAACTGACAGCTTGAATGAAAATTGTATTGATATTTTAAGGTGTATCTTCTTTTTGAGCTTCTAGGGGGAGAGAGACAGGTAAAATTCTAAATTAGACAGAATCCCAGGAAAGATCTAAAACTCTGTAGCTCATCTTTTAGTATTTATCATATGTTACAGCCAATTCGAAATTGTGTTAGTGGTTCTGGGAAGTTGGAAATGTGGCCTGGTCAGTACTTGGACAGAATGGCACTTGTTATGGTGCTATTGAAAGCAGTGTTGATGATTCAGCAAGGGATTTCCTTCTCTGAAATCAGTAATCAACATGGTTTTGGGAAAAATGCTTCGTTCAGATGTGAGTTTTCAAATGCGAAGCAAAACTGAGGGTTCTGCTCACCACTTGTCCATGTTAAAAATTGCATGGCAGTTTTTCCTTCAACAATAGGAATGTTAACCTTTTGTATTTTGGGCAAATTCAAGTTTGGCTAATTCTGTCTACTTATATCCTCCTTGCAGTTTCAATTGGATGTGGTATTTGTCATTTCTTGAACTCAACTGCTTCACACTACTACTGTGACTTAGTAGTTTCAATAACAGTTTTAAGTGGACATGGGTCTGGACCACAGATGGTAAATAACACTCTGGTTGTCAACATTATTAGAGAGAGGACAATGAATGGATGTTGGAGGATGGGGTTATAAACTGAAGTACCCTTTCAACTTCATAGCAAGGTAACTTCTGTTACCTCTTGCAAAAAGAGGAGTGGTCCCTCTAAAGCAAAGTTGACATGCAGCTCAATAATGAGACCAATAAGTGTGAAAGAATAATCTAGTGTCTATGTCGATTCAATCCTTGGTCTTTCTCTGTTGTTGGCTACAGGTGTATAAGCTGGGATGGTGTTAGAGAATACATTGATAGCCCAGCAAAATGCTTAAGCCATTGTCAGTAACTGGAATATCAATTTTGATGCTTATTGCCAAAGACAGCTATAAGCCCTTTGTAGGAACCTTAGCATAACTAGGCAAGCCAGAGGATAGGGGATGATCATGAGAATTGAGCAAGACCCTGTACCATCCTGTGGGGCTTCCTTTTAAACTGCTGAAGTACGCAGTTTTGAAAAACAGAAAGTTTATATTTGACTTTTGATGTGTGTATTTGTTCATACCCACAAGATTGTGGACTCTGCAGAAACACATCTGCATAACTAACGCTTGAGCCTTCTTGTCTAGTGGTTATTGGTGATTGACAAGCATGTAATACGAACATAAAAGGGGAACAGGCGTGGGTCCAATGGACACCTCTTAAGCTCCCCAGTGGCAGATGGAAGGCTGTCAATTGGAAACCTGCCATTGACCCCACTCCAGGCTTTGGGAAACTATAGATTTAGGGTGCTCAAACCTATTGTGTGCGTGTATGTGCTTGAGACTACAGAAAGTCAAAGCTTTAAGTGAAAGTACTCTTGTTTGTATCAATTGTTTATCAGATGGACATGCTGTATCCCCTGTGATTTATTTCCTGACACCACCTTGCAAAGAGTAAAGTTACCAAGTGCTTTGGGTTCAGAAAACCCGGGGTAACAATGGTAGTTATTGTGATATTCTCATTGACGAGAATCTGAATTGATATAGTCATCTCACTTCACATACTGAAGGCTACAAAACACCTTTAGTTGCTAATAGCTTTGGTCAGTAATAAACTGGGCAGATTTGAACCAGTGACTTTAGGTGACCGCCTCCATATCCCATCCCCAATTCTCTAATCTATGCAATTCCCTTCAAATGCGTTTTCCCCATTCACCTGTATAATTGTATTAACCTCATTTCAATGCACAGAAAAAAGTATGCCCAAGTTATACTATGTGCAGATCGTCTTTTATTTCGTCAAACTACTTGTAATTACCCTGTATTTCACATGATCTAAACTCAAAAAGGATTACATTTTCATTATAGCTTCTTTCTAATGTCAGAAATGTCAGCTGTTTGGAACTCAACTGTAAGATGTCTTTAAGATAAAGAAAAAGGCATTATGAAACCTTCAATAGTTATCTGAATTACTCTTCAATTAAATGGTAACACGTTTGAATGGAGTAGAATAAAAGGACACAGTATATCACACTGTATCTTACAACTTTTTACACCTTATTTTTCCAAATGCCTTGTAATAAAGTGGGATGATTTGTAGAGTATATTTTAAGTGGGTGTTTCTTTAAAAGCAATTTCATCTTTGTTTCTATTAAAAATAAAAAAATAAAATCTGAAAAGGTATTGACATTTCATCTGAGGAAATGGATTTCAAGTTGCTGCCCTGTAAAATGTAGCTTGGAAAAATTTCTATATATATCACCTAAGACAATGTAATTGACCTTGGGGCAATGGATAAAAACCTGCCATTATAATTTGACAGAATAACTGGTTGTCTTCTAATGCTTTGCATTCAGTCTTGTAGTATTCTTTCAGTAATATACTCTTTCATGTAGAAAGAAAATATCAGAACTCTTCACTATAAGTTGAATAGGAACTTTTCTTTTTTTAATACTTAACAAATGCATTGTCTGTATACTGAAGTAAAACAACAGCAGATCGTTTAAAAATGAAGAACAAATAAACATAATGCAACAAAACAAATTGTTCTGTCAATTCAGAATGGCAGCTTCTTATCCATTGCCCCAAGGTCATAGCCTCTTGTCTTCAGTTAAAGTTCTGAAATTTTTTCACAGCAACATTTTAGTACTGGGACATTGGCTAATCTTTCTCTGGTAAATGAGAAATTGGATACTTACATTGTGAGTTATTTTCTATTTTAAAACAGGTCTTTTTCTGATAAGGGAAGGAGATTAAAATTTTCTTAAAGTACAAATTAAAGATGGGACAATATCTTCTATTAATAGTTAAGGAAGGTTCCCTCCTCCATTATACTATTGAAATTTGTAAAGTTTTGTGGAGGAATTAAAGGGACCCGTGCATCTCACAGCTTCAGGATGGTTGGATTAAGGGAGTGTCATCATCCAGACTGGTGAAGAGTTGTCATCTCTTACCCTGTAACCCAGCGTGCTTCACAATGTCTTGCTGTTTTAGGTCTCAGCTTGGGATGCCCATAGTCTGCAACAAGCATGTGCTGTATGTCTATGTAATGGGCAGCCCAGGTCCAACATTTTGGATCTTAGAGCTTGCCTGCAATACTACAAACTTCCACTGCTCTCCACCAGCCTGGGTTAACAACTGGTAAGATGATGCCACACTCTCCTCAGCCCTAAATTTTCCCCAAAACTTGTATTTTCAAATGTTCAGCCCTGTCCTGGAACAATCAGAGGAATTGTAACGTCTGTTGCTCCTTTAAAAAGTCAGTATCCAACAGTTTATGTTAACTGGAGTTACCAAACACAAGTTCAGTTCAGTTCAAACCCAGCAGCTGAGATGAAACATAAAGCACATTTGTTTCATTACAAAAACAGATTTTTAAGTGAGTGCAAGTCTAAGAATTCAAGTCAGAATTGATTACAAGAGAAATAAAGATTAAGTACTGTCTAATTAAAATTTAACCAGTTAGACTTGCTTCAAAGTAAAATCCTCACCATGTGTTTGCATCAAGATGGCTGATCGAACCTCTGGGTCAGGATCTATCCGTCAAAGTACCTTAGTCACAGTGGTTCCCAATCTGGGGGCTTTCAAAGTGGCTCACCACTCTTCTGCTGGCTGCAGAAGGGAGATGCTGCCTGTGGACCCAGGTGGTGTGCATTGCCATGGGGCCAAAAGACCAGTGCAGGCTTCTTGCTGAAGCCAAGGGGATGGGAAATCTGTGCTCCCCTCCCCCTGGTTCCAACAGGGAGCATGGCAAAGTGCTCCAGCTGGGTTCCTAGGCACTGGGGTCCGTGCTGGAGCCAGAGGGAGGGGAACACTGATCTCCGTCCCCCTGGCTGCAACTCCTTCCGTCTGGCTGCAGTGGGGGCAGCTGCTGGCGGAGACTGGTGGTCCTTCAGGGTTGTAAAAATATCTGTTGCCCTCGAGCCAAAAAGGTTGGGAACTACTGCTTTGTCATCTTAGGTGGAACTTTTAGGGTTTCTTTTATAGTCTAATGAATCTTTGAAATGGATTCTTCTGAAGGATACCTCCATACAAAAGTCTATTTCTGAGCTATGGGTTAGGCAACATGGAGTCTGTCTTAAAGGAAGTTTCCTACTACTTCTTCCCCTGCTGGCATTGTCTGTTAAAATTCCAATTATCTAGTTTCTACCCCCTCCAGTGCAACTGAATGAACATTAGACATGTGATTGTCAATCTCCTTCCCTGGTGTGATAGTGTGAGGTTTGCCTCCATCCCTTGTTAGCTTGATGGGTCTGTTTATGCAATATGTAAATACATTCCAATTGTCTTTCCAAGTACTTTGAAAGTAACTCCTAGGTGGGGAACTATATTCCTTTGTCTTGGGGTATGGTAATTCCTGCGTGGTTGGCAGCCACATTTGAAGAATTATAATTTTGTGTCCATAACTTTGCATCAGTTGCTTGGTTTATGAGCTTTTCATTCACACCTTACAGGGCATATTTTGTGCAAAGACTTTTAAAATTGTGTGTAAGGTGTGACTACAGACATGCTTAGAGTCACAGGGTGTCTTTTGCAAGTGAAACCAAATTTACTTAGTTGGAAGGAAATGAAAGACATTTAAGCTACATATGTCATTCTAGGGCTATGTCTACATTGATAGCGGCAAATTTGCCACCATCAGATCGATTTATCTGGATCGACTGAGCAGTCAGTGAACACCCACTCAGTCGATTCAGAAATCGACGTATGAAGACCAACTCCTTAAGTGGTGCAGCACATTGAATATGGAGCCCTGAACAGAAGCACAGAAGTCGAAGGGGCTTACGCAATTTTTTTGCGTAATTTCCGTAACTCCGGTTGACTGCTGCCGAATCTCTGAGGTAAATGCAGACAAGCCCTAGAAGGCTAAATGTTTGTATAATACAAAGACATTTTTCGGCTTCTTTTAAGAGTGCTGTTGGCACCTCATTAAGTTGATTTACATAATGATACATTGGAATTTGGAAGACTCACCCTGTTAATGAGCGAGATGGGTATTTCTTTGTTGTAAAAAGCTGGTGGTAGCCCATTCTGTTGTTTAAGCATTTCTGGCCTTTCAGCAGGAATTGATTGTCTCATAAACTGTTAATGGATGCAAGAGGGAGGGAAGGGCCATAAACAACCAGTCTTTCACTCTTGGTCTCAAACTCAGCTCAGGTCACGCATACTAAGAATTTTAGTCACATATAATTTTACATGTTAGGCAGTATCCGTTTAGCAAACTACCTGAAATAGAATAGCAAGGAGGGTGGCAGGAGCTATTAAAGCCCTAGAAAAAGAAGGTTTACTTACACTGTCAGTACATTCAGAATGGTGGCTGAATGTGCATTTGGGAGATTGAAATCCCACTGGCACTGTTTACAAAACCATTTAGATTTCAGTGTCATTGACACTACCTGCATTATTGTGGCTTTCCAAGCTCTTCACAATCTGCATGAATGCAAAGGTGGGCCATTTGCTCCCGAGTGTACCTATGACAGTAATGGATTGCTGAACCAGTACATCTTTTATAGCTACAACAGGATGCACATGGGCAACAGAATTCAGCAATGCTTTGTGCATTATGTTCTTGCACTGTAATGGAAGAGGGAAAGGATTTGTACAGCGGTGTTAACAGTAAATCAAACACTGTTGGTGCACACTATAAATGAGGGGAGGGGATGTGACTGTTCTGAATTTTTAATTATAGATGAGATGACTGCTTACACAATGTGGTGAAGAATTTTGTTTTCTGTAATATGAACTGTGGATTTTCAATGGGGATTGATTTGAAAAGATGCATTGAGAAATTGTGGTTGGACACAAATTCCTGGTTGTTCTTCATCATGTCTGTATCTTTATTCTTTGAAAAACATATATCAGATGTTGTGAAGCATTATGCTAATGCACATGTTATGTTATATTATTTCTTAATTAAATAAAAGCCCTTGTTAACAGGGCTGTATTACAGAATAATAATAATAAAATTATTAGGAAGGCCAGCTGCCATTTAATCCCCAAAACTAGTAATAACAAATAAAATAAAGTTCATAACAAAAACATTGAATCATGCAAAACAGTGACACTAGTGCAAACAAATAAGTGCTCTATTTTTCTGTGTCTCCTGGAGCCCCACTCCCCTTTCCCTTTCTACCACATTTTGTGTGTAATTGGCACTGCTGCACAGGAATGGAGGACTTCAGTGGGATACATAGAATCATAGAAGATTAGGTTTGGAAGGGACTGCAGGAGATCTAGTCCACCCCCCTACTCAAAGCAGGACCAACCCCAAGTAAATCATCCCAGCCAGGGCTTTGTCAAGCCACTCCTTAAAAACTTCTAAGGATGGATATTCCACGACCTCCCTAGGTAACCCATTCCACTGCTTCACCAGCCTCCTAGTGAAAAAGTGTTTCCTAATATCCAACCTAGACTCCCCAGCTGCAATTTGAGACCATTGCTCCTAGTTCTGTCATCTACTACCACTGAGAACTGCCTAGCTACATCCTCCCTGGAACCTCCTTTCATGTAGTTAATGGCTGCTTTCAAATCCTCCCTCATTCTTCTCTTCTGCAGACTAAATAAGCCGAGTTCCCTCAGCCTCTCCTCATAAGTCACGTTTTCCAGGCTCCTAATAATTTTGGTTGCCCTCCACTGGATTCTTTCCAATTTCTCCACATCCTTTCTGTAGCGGGGGCCCCAAAACTGGACGCAACACTTAAAATGTGGCCTCAACAATGCCGAATAGAGGGGAATGATCACTTCCCACAATCTGCTGGTGACGTGCCTACTAACGTCCTGGCAGTGCTCCTACATGTGCCCTGGCCAACTAGTGTTGAATCTCGGTTGCGTTGGCAATGTAACCATGATATTGTCCAGTGTGTTCCTGTTCTCACAGGACGTGGTACCACGGAAGGGACTCAGGATGGGGTTTAGGTAGAGCAGGAGCCTGAACCCTCATGGCCATTAGCCCAGGCAAGTCTTCTGGTGCACACTATCTTCTGCAAGTGATGTTTCTGTTCCAGAAACTGTGCTGCAGCTCTCTCCTGGTGTTCTCCAGCCTCTGTGTCTTTCAACTTGCCATGAAGCCTTTTCTTTGCTTGTTTGCCCTGTCCAGGTTGTCCACCATATGTTTGTCAAGGATATGTTTCCTCTTTGATTGCTGCATGATAGTACAAGTTGCCAGGCTCTTGACTGGGCTGCAGATGTGGAAGGGCCTGAAAACAAACATAAGAGTTCTTTATTATCTCAGCATTTCAAAAAGGTTCAATACGTCTTAGAAAGATGTGCCTTTAGAATCACAAGGACAAAAAATGATACTTTGTAAAGCTCAGCTTCAGTATTTCTCAGAGCAGCCCTTCAGTTCCCAGATACTCCATGGGCACAAACTGAGAGTTAAGCAAAGAGTGAAAAACCTGCACACACAATGGTAAAGTGAAATTTACAAATGCATCTGACGAAGTAGACTGCAGCCCATGAAAGCTTATGCCTGCAGAAATGTGTTAGTTTTTAAGGTGCTACAGGACTCTAGTTGTTTTTACAAATGCTGTATGTTTAAAAATTGTCTACTATTTCATTCTTGGGTGTGGGTGGGGTTGTGCTGTGATTTATCACCTAAGGTTTCTCAATCCTTTCAGGCATTCTACATTCAGAAGGACAAAACAATCCTGGAAGATCCTGAATGACACAGGGACATTCTATTGCAAGCTATTGTGACAACCCAGCCATGTATAGAGGTTTTCAAGCTTATGTGACTCAGCACCACATGTACAAATGGAATGGAATGGTGTACTATGGATCAGGGCGTGGAAAATATGTTTTTACCCCAACATGTGGCTATGTATCTAGAATACCTACTAAGGGGAAAGTTTGCAGCTATCAGCAACTATGATTGGGTCAAAATTCATGGGGTATCAACAAGATGCTGCACTAGTGGCCACATGAATTATTGCTTCCATGCTAAAAACTCTGAATTCCTGCAGTTACCCTGGTTCAGCTAAGGCTTATGATAGACCCTGCTCTGATTACATCTACCTATGGCTCATGTGCACACACACATGACAATATGGATCCTCAGAGAACTGTACAGCCAGCACCCCCTCTTCTCTGGCACATTTCCAGAGTGCATACAATCCCCTGCTGTTTTTCAGACAGTGATTTTGTCATTGTTAGACGGCGGTTATGCCGCCCGTGTGCGGCGGCCCCTCCGGAGGGCCCAGCCGCTGGGGAAGATCTTGGTCTCTTCCTAGAAAGAAGGGGAATTAGTGGCTGGCCTGCCTCTAGGCCCGGCCCTCTGGTAGGGCAGGCAAGCAAGCAGGTCTTCGCCCCGGCCCTCTGGCAGGGCGGGCGAGCAAGGAGTTCTTCGCCCCGGCCCTCTGGCAGGGCGGGCGAGCACGCCGTCTCAGTGGCCTGCTCCCGGGGCAGCAGGGCAGGCAACCAACGCAGTCTATGAG
>ML675601.1:14948238-14968091 GCA_007922155.1 Mesoclemmys tuberculata
ATGAGGCCTGCTCCCGGGGCAGCAGGGCAGGCAACCAACGCAGTCTAGTGGCCTGCTCCCGGGGCAGCAGGGCAGGCAAACAAAGCAGTCTAGTGGCCTGCTCCCAGGGCAGCAGGGCAGGCTGAGGCGGGTGTCTCCCAGCCGTCTGGCCGGCAGGTTAGGACTCTCCCTCTCTCTCTCCCACTCGCAGGGGCAAGTGCGGGTATAGGAGGGGGGAGGGGGACGCAGGCCCACCTGTCTCCACTGCGTCCCAGCCCAAGGCCCTACCAGTGGCACCGTCAGTACCACTGGTGCGGCGGGGATCCGACCGCAACACGCCGCGGGGCCTGTGCCCCTTCTCTGGCCAGTAGGCCTGGCTGCCCCTGGGCCACTTCCTCCCCGTCCTCCCAGGAGCTGACCCCGAGCAACCCGGGGGCGGGGTGCACGGCCCACGGCTGGCTCACCCATCCGTCGGCGTCCGGAGGCGGCAGCGGGGGCAAGTCCTCAGCGGCCGGCAGCTCCTCTAGGTCCAGATGCTCGCTGGGGAACAGGGACTCCGGCAACTCCTCGAGGTCCGGTCCAGCTTCCGGGGGAGCAGCCGCCGGTAACTCCTCGGGCAGCTCCTCAAGGTCTGGCCCGGCCTCGGGCGGTTTGACCCAGCAGGACGGGTCTGGTTCCTCAGGCCCGGCTGGGGTTGCAGGGAGGGGCGGCCACCCTTTTGGGCCCGTCGGCCAGTCCCAGTCTCCAGCGGCCGGAGGGCCTATCCACTCCCGGTATGGGTCCCGGGACCGGCAGGGCTTCGGCCCGGGGCGGCAGACCCTCTCTTCCCCGGCCGGAGCCCAGGGCAGCCGGTCTGCTTCCCACTGCTGCCTCCCTCCTACTGAGCTCTGGGGCTGAGCTCTTATCCTTCCCCTTCCTGGGGAAATCCCGCCTCCCGGGGCCGGATTGGCCGTCGCCGGCGGGCCTATCCGGCCTGACCTGCGGGGTTGACAGGCGGCCCGGCGTGCTGGCCCAATCCCGGCTTGTTGCCGGGCAGATTTACTGGGTGCCTCGCCCTGTTGGTCTACTGCTCGGCTCCCAACAGTCCCTCCCTCGGCTCCCAGTCTGGGGGCCAGCCGAGGTGCCCTTCTACAGTCATCCATGCACAAAGTTTCTCATTTGTACATTAATAACAACAGACATGGAGCCAAACACTTACTAGGCTCTGGGTCAATATCTGCCTCTTATGTTTCTGTCACCAATTCTGTGGCAGGTTGCTCCTCTGGGGGGGTCATCAAACAATTCCTCTGAGTATGGACCCAAGATGTGCTTCAGGTGCTGTGGCAGCAAAGCCTCTTTGGGGATCTAATGATTGATGGGTCCCCACTAGTGTTATACTAGTTTCAGGGGTTAGAAGATTGCCATCTCAGTTGATCAGGCTATTGTGAACCACTCAGTGCTCAGTACAGCACCCAGTCATAGTCCTCATAAATGATTCAGGGTGATGGGGAGCTCCTAGAGGTATGGTTCTCATTTCTGGCTTTCTGGTAGTCACTCTTGAACTGGTTAATTACCACTCTCTGCACTGGTCACCAGTCTGTTGGATCCTCAATGCTTGGTACACTTGGTACACTTGGCAATTTCTTATTAAAGTCAAACATCTTGCTTTCCTTACACCAGAGATTTACCAGAATCTGACTGTGATCCCATGGCCAGGTAGCAGCATGCTTGACAAAAGACATCATCTTGTTGGTGGCCATAGCTAGGGCAGGAGATGGTTCACTGTGCAGCTCAGTGGTCAGAATAAAATGGAGGGGTAAAATGCTGAACAACTTGTGACCTGTCCGTGCCTAGGGCAGCCACCTGAAAATGCCAAGATTAGGGCAGGCTGCAAAAGGAGAGCAGATTCTCCTAATACTAGTGAGTGACACTGAAGTCAGACTTCCCAACTAGCCACAAACAGTATTTCTGATTCCCCACACTGGTTATTAAGAAGTTAAAATAAAAATATACGCAGCACCCTTTACTGCATTTCAGTCTTTGGCTTCCAATTAGCCCCTAGGTCCAGTAAAGAGATCAGTTATTTAAAACTCTATGCTCTTTACCAAAAAGGTTTCTCCTGACCCCAAAGGGTCAGCCACTGTGCCAGATAAAGATAAGTTTGGATCTTACCCAAAATACCATGCTGTCAGCCAACCCTTTAGTAACTAAAACTAAAGGTTTATTATAAAAGGAAAGAAAACTAGAAGAGAAATATTAAAGGATTAATGCAATCAGATACATACAAATTACTGGACAATCCATATATATCAGATTTCCAGTAGGAATGTGGAGTTTGCAGGCTTATATAGTTCCTCTGGTGAACATCCAGAACCTGGATGAGTTTCAGTCCTTTGATTGACAGCTTCAGTTATAGATGAATTTATCCAGAGGAAGGAAGACTAAATAGTCCGTTTGCAGAGTTTGCTCAAATTCTCCCATGAGAATTATCAGGGTGATTCCAGGCTGGTGCTGGGATCTCAATCTTGAGATCCAAAGTTTCCCAGACAGGTTTGGACAGATTTGAGATAAAAGGTTCAGTTCCTAGATCTTTTATAGATCCATGCAGGCTGACCGATACTTTCTTGACAGCGGGTATCTCCTTGAACAATTAATAGAGGATTACTTGGGACTCTGAAGTACCATCTCCTATGTCCTGAGCACACTGGGAACTTGTAACATTAGCATAAGGTAACTGGCCATTTACAGGTACTATTTAAACTTTAATGAGAAATATAAACAATAGTATTTTTACATCCAAAATTTCATCCAAATATTTATATGTTTCTTTTGAATTCTTAATCAATAGAACAGTGACAGACAGGAAAGCAGTTTATCTACATTGCTGACCTCTAACAAGAGATACATAAATAACATTAAATAACTACCAACAATACACTTGCATATCAAAGCTTTAGTCTACTTATAAGGAATGACCCTCCCTACCTTTGTATTTTTTTAATAATATATCTTGAAAGGTTAGAGTTGGGCCATGCAACTAGCAACCCTGTGGTGTCTTCCCTGTCGTGGGGGTTGATTTTGGCTACTCTTGGGATTGAAAGGCCAAGAACACTGGCCTTTGGGATTGTGGGATAATGTTGGTGGACTCTCAGGACATGGGTCTGGGGACTCAGGCCTGAACTGTGTCCAAACTGCAAAATGATGCCATTTGAACCTGAGTCCCTGTGGGACTTGGACTATGACCCACCTCCCCTGCTAAGTCCTAGGGCCCGGGTCCTGAGTACCTGTTGTCCACGATCAGGCAGATTTGTGGATAGACTGTAGGGAAGGGTGGTGCTCGAGACTGAGTTTGTGCCTGAGCCTGGGTTTACATGGAAGTGTAGACATACCCAAAGAGAGATGATCACTTTAGTGGAGTTTTGAATCCTGTGGGTGAAAGTTACAAATCTAGTATTTACATCTACATAACTTTTGATTTAAGAAACTGATTATTCTTAGCCTTTCCTCAATCCCACCTTTATGAAATTCAGATAAATCTTCAACAAGTTGGGAATGATAGATGACAGTTTATTTTTGATACCTTTTTAATTATTAGCAAATATGGGGTATATCTGTATCCATACCTCCACTTATCCATCTGTATGATGAACCATGGCATATGCAAGTATATGTCTTAACTTGGCATCAAATCTCATTCACCTTATTCACATGAATAGCCAGTTGAACATCATTGGAATTATGTGGATGAATACAACAAACAAATTTTGGTTCCTACGACCTGATTCAAAATCTTTCTATTCACTTAAATGAGTTTTGGATCATGCCCTTAGTTTTCGTTGGGAAAAACTCCTTGTTTTTCATTGTCTGTAATATACCTTGAAGACATTATGATGCTTAAAATAATAAATTTGTTAATAATAATTATTATTTTGTACTTTTACTAATGATGTTGCTTGAAGTGAGGTAATTGCAATGGAAAGTCAGTTGTACATAGAACAGACTTAGAAAGCATGTTTTTTCATGATTACTGCTCTTGCATTCTCTTATTTTATTTCACTTCATGCTACAAATTTTAGTCCTGAATGCTGGTAGACAGTGATGCATTGGTAGTAAATTCCAGCAACAGTAAATAATTTTTCACTGACTAGTACTAAATGTGACAGAACATGTTACCTTGCAGCTATCTGTGCCATCTCTGACCAATTAAATAGCAGACTACAAAAGGCAGGTGTACACACAGAACTATAGTTGTATATGCACTTACTACAGTTTATTTTGTTACTTATTTTCCAAAGAAAACATAATGTAAAAAGAAAAAGGTTAAAGTGCATGTTCCATTTCACCTAAATGTAATTATCTGGGTGAAAAATCCTTTGCAGTAAAAGAATTGTCTTTTTGTTTTTATTCCATTTTTTTGTAATTTATAATAGACTTGTGGGTAAGACACCATTGATTTTGTGGAAAGATAGAAGCTATTGAGTGAGCTGGCAAGACAAATTCAATAGTGTAAAATAGGAAATGCAGCAAAATATAAAAGATTAAATTTTTTAAACTTTTAAATTAACTCTGAAGTCTCTGAAAACTTTCTGTAATAATTTTTAACACATCTTTAGCTCAGTTTCAGAACTTTCATACAAGAAAATAATGTTAATTTCCTTGTGATCTGGTTTCTTTTGAAGCTCAGAACAGAACCGATATGTAGAGGGGTTTGGTTTTGTTGTTTTTCATAGTGACATTTTAGGGCTTTTCTGTATTTTGCTTTCTTGGCACTTATCCATTGTCTGTTACCTAGCGACATTTAAAAAAAATGTTAAAGGGAATTTGACAAAGTTAATGAGAATCATGTGGCTATATCTCACACGTATCACATCATGGATATAAGTATGGGGAAGGATGAGGGAATCCCATTCCCTCTGCCTCCTGACCTCCCGTCCCCAACAAAGCTGTCTCCCTTCCCTTCCCCTCCTTTGGCTGGCTGTGAAGAGGAGAGAAGAAACTTGAAGAAGGAACAGGGAAAAGAGTCTGAGGTTGGTTTTTACAACAGCGCTTAGTTATTATAATAGCATTTTCTGCTCCTCCTGCCTCCTTGTTGTCAGGCTCAAAAGGCAGGAGGAAGCTGTAGTGTCAGTCTCCTGCAGCAGGAGCAACCATGCCACTCTTCTTGCACTTGCTCAGCTCCGTTCTTGCTTGGCCCCTCTCCTGCCAGCTGAAAAGGTCTGCTCTAAGAAGGAAGGAGGCATGGCTGAACATAAAGGAGAAGCACCAGCTTGCCCAGCTGCATTCCCTTCCTCTTCTCGGGGACAGACAAAAGAGAGCCTGATACGGAAGAGGGGTCCAGACTCTAGCATAAGTGGCACCGCTGTGGGTGCAGTAGGCACCAAGGAGACAGTAGAGAGGGATTGGAGGCGGGAGGGAGCGGAAGGATTGGTGGGAAGAGAAAGAGACTGAGGTAAGGGTCATTTGGTGGAGAAAAAAAATGGGGGGTTGGAGATGAGTTGGGAGAGAACGGGGTGAGTGCAGACAGGGAGGGGATAGGTTAGCAGTTCTTAGAGAGCAGAAACTGGGATTATGGGGAGTAGCGACTTGGGAGAAAGGGGAAAGCCAGGTGGCCTGGGGAGAGGGCAGAGACGTTGGTGGCATTGGGGAAATAAGGGAGTCAGGAAGATTTCACATGGAGAAAAGTCTGGGGCTGTGCGGGGAAGGATTAGTGGGTTTGGCATAGAGTGAAAATGCGACAGGTTATCTGAAGACTGCTGACTCACAGGGTAGGAGCCAGGACGGGAAAAGACTGCACCATGGGAAGAGTAGTGTTAGGGGGGGGAAGTAAGCAGTAGTCTTGCTTTTTGTAAGGAGGGTGGAGAAATGGAACTTGTGTTGGAGCGTTTTTGGAGTTGCAGGGAAGGGGAGTGGTCTCATGGTGTGGCAGAAGGATGTCTCTGTCCTCCCGTCCCCAATGTTTTGGGCAAAATTACTCCACTCTGGCACACTGCTTTATCCCCAGATTACCGGGGTTAAGAACTGACTCTGAGAGAGTGATCTCAAATTTTGATTCTGCACTTTTTAAAAATACCCAGCTTCACAAATATTTAACCTCCCATTTCCCCTTTTCTCCCCAAAAAGGCAAATTTTTAAGGTTGTAATAAGAATAAAATGATTTTTTAAAATAATTTGCGATTCTATGAGCTATAAATCAGCATTTTAGATAAAATATAATAAAAATTACTAGAGAGCATTTTCTTGCTTTCAGTCCCACATTGACAAGTTTGCATTACATATCACAGGTGAATTCAGTCCTTAGCAGGTAAATATGAAAAACGTCAAGAATAAATAAAATGAAATTAGGATATGCATCATCAAATATTCAAAAGGATTATCTAAATAAAATAGGGTAATGGAAGAAAATTACTAATCTATTGCCGTATTCCTAACATGCATTTTACTAGATTGAAAAATTTTCTGAAGTAGAAAAATAAATTGGGTAACATCTGTGGATATTGGATTTTCAGTCAATATGTAGCATTAGACTATTAGGCTTCTGTAAATTTTCCACTGTTTTTGGATCCATTTAATTTTTATTTAATTAAAATTAATAAATATTGTCTAATTGATTAATGCGCTGTAACAATTTCAACAAGTAATGTTGTTTCACTTTCAGTAATCATAGTAGCATAGTACCTAATCGTGCAGACCTTGCTCAGGCAAACTCTTAAACTCATGAGTAAGAAATGCAAGATTAGGTCCTTAATTCATTAAACGAATTCAAGTGTAGTTTTAGGAATGACGTGTTGATGGTGCTTATGAAATCAGGTTAGCTAAAGGTTAGCCATAGCCAGACTTATGCAAGATACATATCAGTAAGTGATGATTACATTAAATGTATACAACCATTTATGTGAACAGGTAAGAGAGAAACAGCCTTGGGAAAGGGTAGGTTTAACATCCTCTCTCTAACTTGACAGAAAATAAAATGGTATATTTTAATTGCACTTTTGAGCAATAATATCACACCATTTATTTAAATATTTTTGGATGTTTTCTACATTTTCAAAAATATTGATTCAATTACAACACAATAGAAAATACATAATGCTCCCTTTATATTTATTTTTGATTAAAAATATTTGCACTATAAAAAAGAAACAAAAGAAATAGTATTTCAGTTCACTTCATACAAGTACTGTAGTGCAATCTCTTTATCATGAAAGTTGAACTGACAAATGTTGAATTATGTAAAATAAATAAATAAATAACTGCACTCAAAAATAAAACACTGTAAAAATTTAGAGTCACCACAGGGTGTGAAAAGAGAATAGGACAGAGGAAGAAATGGGTCTCATCCCAGCTCCAGCAGGATATCAGATATCCCTGGATATCAGATGGGCACAGATCACATTTTATATAGAGCAGACAAAATCTTTCTGTAAATCAAATCAGCTTTTCATCACTGTAGCAGATAGGATGAAGGGACTCCCAGTATCCTCTAAGAGGATCTCATTGTGGATTTCCTCGTGTATAAGGACTTGTCACGACCTAGCCAAGGTGCCAGCCCCAGCTCTAAAAGCTCACTCCATGAGAGCTCAGGCCTCATCATCAGCATTCCGGATACACATTCTCACACAGGAAATCTGTAGGGCTGCAACATCGTCTTCTGTACACACGTTTACTTCGCATTACGCCCTCACCCAGCACGCCAGGGATGACGTGGTTTTTGGAAGAGCAGTGCTCCAGCCAGCAATCTCGTGAGCGCTGACCCCTCCTTCATTGGTTACTTGTGGATCACCTGCTTGGAATTGACATGAGCAAGCACTCGAAGAAGTACTTACTTTCCATAACTGTTTTTCTTTGAGATGTGTTGCTCATGTCCATTCCAAAACCCACCCTCCTACCCGCTTCTCAGAGCCAATTGGCAAGAACGAATTGGGGAGGCGGCGGGTTGGCAGGCCCCTATATACATGGAGGTGCCATTCCAGGGGGCGCCTGCACCGACTCGATGGGTACCCCTGGGGGAAAAGTTTCCTGATGACCGTGCACGTGGTGTACGCACACCTGCTTGGAATGGACATAAGCAACACATCTTGAACAGCAACAGTTATGGAAGGTAAGTAACTATTTTTTCCTCTAGCCTCTTCTCTTCTCCTCATGCTTTCCAGTGGCAGCTTTGGATTACTGTGCATGACTGGACACAGTCATGTCCTTCTGTAGCTGATGTCTCCCTCCCTGACCAGAGGTCTGCGATTAACGTGCTACAATTAACGCATAATGTTTTTGTTTCTTCAGATAATCACAGGCGTTAACTATAATTACATCAGAGGGATAAATACCAGGGAGGGAGAGGAGTTATTTAAGTTCATCACTAATGTGGACACAAGAACAAATGGATATAAACTGGCCATCAGGAAGTTTAGACTTGAAATTAGTCGCAAGTTTCTAACCATCAGAGGAGTGACGTTCTGGAATAACCTTCCAAGGGGAGCAGTGGGGGCAAAAGACCTAGCTGGCTTCAAAATTGAGTTTGATAAATGTATGGAGGGGATGGGATGATGGGACAGCCTAGTTTGGCAATTGACTGGTCTTTGACTATTGGTAGATATGTCAATGGCTTGTGATGGGATGTATGATGGGGTGGATTCTGAGTTATTACAGAGAATTCTTTGTTGGGTGTCTGGCTGGTGAATCTTGCCCACATGCTAACGGTTGAACTGATCACCATATTTGGCGTCAGGAGGGAATTTTCCCCCAAAGCAGATTGGCAAAGTCTCTGGGGTTTTTTCACCTTCCTCTGTAGCATAGGGCACAGCTCACTTGCTGGTGGATTCTCTGAATCTTAAAGTCTTTAAACCATGATCTGAGGACTTTAATAATTCAGTCATAGGTTAGAGGTTTATTACAGGAGTGGGTGGGTGAGGTTCTGTGGCCTGCATTGTACAGGAGGTCAGTATCTATCAGTCTATCACTAACAAGGAGACTGTTTTATAGTGAGAAAAACAACAATTACAGGCAAAAATTCAAAGACAGCCTCTGATTTTGCACCTACAGTTGATTATGAGTGCAAGCGTTAGAATTTATTAATACATTATAAGGCCAGAAGGGAGCATTGTGATTATCTAGTCTGACCTCCAACATAACACAGGCCATAAGACTACCTTAAATTAATTCATGTTTGAATTAGAGCATGTCTTTTAGAAAAAACATCCGATCTTCATTTAAAGATTTCCACTGATGGAGAATGCACCGCAAACTTTGGTAATTTGTTCCAATGGTTAATTGCCCTCTCTGTTAAATATTGTGACTTATTTTGAATCAGAATATGTCTGGCTTCAGCTTTCAGCCATTGGATGATATTATACTTTTGTCTGCTAGTTTGAAGAGCTTTCTAATATTACATTTCTGTTCCTTATGTAGTATTTATGGACTGTGATCAAGTCACCTCTTTAGACATCTATCTACCTAATTTCTGTCTGCAAATCAAGAAGACATATACTTAAATTCTAATATTTGTCTTTTAATGATAATGACGGAAGTTGCTAATTCTTTCTAATAGCAGATGTAAAATTAGGTCCTGACCTTGACTCAACATGGGCAGATCGTGGCATTAAGAGTAATATTTTCTAAAAAGCCCAACTCCTGCTTTCAGAAGTGTCTTGGACATTTAGGAGTCTAGGTCTCATTGGAAGTTAATGAGATTTAGGCTTCTAGATTACTAAAATGTTTTTTTAAAAATGTTACCCTGAAAAGCCAGATTGAAGCAATATTAAAAAGAAGCGCTGAGAGTGAAGGCTTCTACTCCAGACATAACTCAGATATAACATTAGTTTCAAATGATTCTGTAACATTTTATTTTAGTCTGTGAATTATTTTAATGTTATGGCTAACATTACAGTATGTGCTGTGTGTGCTGTAATAGATTGCAACAACTGAGCAAATGTAGGACTGAGCTGAAATGCTGTAACAGGTTAATTGGCCCCATAAAATGAAGTTGGATCCAGCTCCCCTGTTCCAGTCTAGGTGTGCACTGGTTTAATGTAATGAAGAGGGTTGGTCTGCCCCTGAGAGTTATAAACAGAAGCTCAGAATCTTGCGGGAGAGCTCCAAACCCAGAGTTTAGAGAAGAGAGAGAGTGCGAAATCTTAGGGTAAACAGAGTTCAGAGGAAGAGGAGAGTTGGCCTGAGAGCTTCCGAGGGGGATGCCCCTGGAGCAGGGGAACCAGATCAGGCTGTTGAAAGCAGAAGGGCAGTTGGGGGAAGGGAGGGTCACCTACAAACTCCCCCAGGTCAGAGAGGGCTGTGAAGGCGCAGAGCAACAGATGGAGGTGCCTGCTCACTGTCTGAGCTGCAGAGGTGAAGCCAGAGGTCTGAAGTCTAGAGGATGATGGATGGGGGAGACTGTGGATGTCTCCAGGCAAGCAGTGAAACCATATATGTGGGAAGGAAACAGGGCAAAGAAACACTCATAGGAACTGGGTTGAGGTGTGGTGAGAAATGCTAGAGCCAGACGTGGGAGTTGATCTAGGGTGTGAGGAGAGACAACATGGTTGTACTTGGTGTGGACTGTTGGGGTGAATGTACTGTTTGAACTGTGCTGGGGGGATTCTGGTATATGAGAGTGGAACTTTTAGCAATAAATTAACCTCAGAAAAAGAGCTATGTATATATCCCAAAGATTGTACTGAGCCTGAGGAATCAAAAGAGGAACTGAGGCAAGGGCCAGTTTTCAGGACTGCTCTGAGGCCACACATTTACAAGGACAATATAAAATATCTTTGCTGTTGTAAATTTAAAAGGCAAAGGCTTAACACTGTTTTGATGCAATGTTTAAACATTCTTTTTAGTTTCCTTTGTTTATGAAATGGAAAGAGAGAAGCACCAACAGCTCTTAGTACAGTTGTATAAGACAGTTCCATACACAGCTATTAATGATTTAGTGCATTGCTATATAGCTAAAAGCTCTAACTGCATTTCCCTATCAATTATGATAGTGTTTTCAGAACTGTCAGGAACCCTTGTATCAATACATATTTAAGGACCAGCTTCTCTGATGCTGCTGTTCTAATTTTAACTGATTTTTGTATTGTGCACTATACTGTGTGTGTGTGTATATATATATATAAGTAGGCATACTGATATACATACAATTCTGATAAAGGATTTTCTATTAAAATAACCAACTTTTAAAATATTAATTGTATAAAAAGGTCTGTGACCATCCAGAACTACATGCTTGCTACCATGCTGCTCACTGCGGCTATTCAGCAATCTACTATGACAGATCTTCCTCCTCCACAAGTACAAGCCTTTATCAAGGACTAGTCTAAACACAAACATTTTACCATTTTAATTATACTAGAGTTAAAGCAATAAAATACCCCTAGTGTGGATGCAGTCGTATCAGTGTAAAGGTGCTTTATACTTGTACAGCTATTCCCTTATGGGAAAAAGGTTGTACTGCTGTAACTATATCACACGCTGAACCAAAATAGTTAAATTAGTACAAAAACTATGTGTAGACAGATCGTAAGTGAGATAAAGGAGATTGTGCATTAGCTGCTATGGTCTATGGCAGGTAGCTGTAACAGGCAAAATCAAAATATATAAAGTAACACAATATTTAATTAAATGGACAGTTCATGTAATAGAAATATAGCACTTTCTGGAATCAAATGATGTAAGATATAGTCAAGTGGAAATTTTTCATAAGAAAATTTTGTGCACGCTCTCTTGTCAGATATTAATTAGAGAAAGTGGTGACTGGGTGCCTGGGATAGACCACAATGAGAATGCCACACTCAGGACAGACTGCAAGAAATAAAGCTGACAGTCCCCCCAAAGCTAGTGGTTCATTCTATAATTAGATTCACCAAACTAGTAACAAAGAACTTCTGTATCACAGCACGGGCTAACAAATAGTCAAACAGAGCCCCTTTTAGGCATCCGAGCCCTTGGCTCCCATCCAGACAACCAAAGCCTAATATAGTGAGAGGTTATTAAGAACCCATTTCACCATATGTGAAGTTCTTACTGATCCCAAAGGATCAGAAGCTTATCCTCAGGTCAATATGTATCTCTGATCTTACCCAAATATCATGCTGTCAGCCAATCCTTAGTAAGCTAACTAAAGTTTTATTAATAAAATAAAAGAGAGTTAGTTATAAATGGTTAACAGATCATATATATACAAATGGTTACAAAATCCTTATATCAGGTTTGTAGCATGATGGGATAGACTGCTGGCTTGCAAAAATCTTTCTTGTAACTTCCAAAAGATTGGAAGATCCTCAGTGCATAGTTTAGTGCTCCTTTTAATTGTAAATCCACAGTCCAGAGAATTAGAGCACAAAAAAGGCAAAATGGAGATGTTCTAAATGCAATTTATATCTTCTGCCACGTTCATGGAAATTTACTGTCCCTAACAAAGCTCCCAGCCCAGGTACATAGAATGTTACTGACGAAGATAGCGTCCAGAGTCACATGTCGTTATCACATGTTCCTGCATGTTTTTCTGAATCATAGGGTTTGGCCATTGGCTTCTTGCTGTCTGAGGCATTCTCAGGAAGAGCTATCTGCACAGGATGAGTTTCTTAGGTGGCCCATTGTGAGAGGGGAGTGTCCTTGATGGGCCATCAACACATAACTGTCAAGCCTTATTGATAATTCTATCTGGGGGTGTCACCCAAGAATATAACACATGTTTAAGATACAAGTACATGGCCAATATTCATAACTTTAGCTATAAAGATGATACTTGGATTTAACCAGGATAATCATTCTTGGTAGATAGTAACTTTTCTATTGATTGCTTACATAATACACTTTGTACATGGTTTGTTGCAATTGTATAACAGTGGTAGTGTCAATGATATAAATGGTCATCTTCCTTTTCATACAGGAACACAGAATTAATTTAAAACAAGGTGACAGGGATTAAAATATGTTCTTGGGTAAGGATTATTCAGTCTAGTAAAATTTGCAGTTTTTATTTCCAAAATGGTTTGATAATGTGGTTGATTGCTCTGGATAGGACACATGTTGAGTACTTTGTTTTGGGAAATGACTCCGTTTAAAAATGGGTGTTTTCAGTTTCTTTGTTCTGTTTGAAGAGAGGTATGAGAAGGCAAGTTAGAGCCAGCTGCTAGCCTGTTGTGCTACATCTTTCACCATTAGTTTCTTTTATTTTGCTTTTCCATTTTAATGTTTATATATAACTTCCCTTCATTTTGTTTCTCTTGTTTTTTGTATTATTTAATACTATTTATACTAACTGACTATTAAGGGATTTGCTAGTGCCTTCATGGGGCAGAGGAGAATTATTGTTTGCTGTTAAAATATTCATTGTGCTGTATAATGTAAGAGTGTACTTGAAATTTGTATAGAACTTTCTCTACTGTGGTTTCCTTTAAAATCTTTACCATTTTGCCTTTTTAAGTATATAACTTTGCTGTAGTATTTCCTATACCTAGTATAGGAATATTTGTGGTAGGTAATATTAAAGTGAAATTACTGTGATCATAATAACTTGCATAGCTGTTTGTAAATATTTTAATGGAGACTGGTATTTGTGAGAGAAATAGCCCAAATGAGAATTTGAGGTTGTTATAAACTTTGTTGTATATTAAATATAATCCTATTGATAATATATAAAAGCAGCTCTCTATTTATTGATCAAAAGTTACTGAATATAAGTAGTAAACCTATATCTAGTTGAGGACTCATAAATTACTTCCCTAATGTTCTTGTTTATTGCAAAAAAATGACAGCCTGTAAAAGGCATTTTAAATGTATTTCTAGAATACTCAAAGCATGTGTATGAGTGAAAACATGGGTATGACTAGGTGTAGTAGTGTACACTTACCACCAGAGTGCCCCCTTGCATCTGGGTGCTATGTTACAGAGGTTTTTCATCTCCAAAAGCCCCTGCAGGGTTTCTCTCTTTGCCCAACTTATGTCTTCCTGAAACCTCTGCCCTCCAACAGTTTCTGGTGATTTGAGGCCTTCACGGGAACCAACTTTCCTTTCTGCTCTCTCTGATTTCTCCCTTGCCTGAACTCTCTCTGGCTATTTGTAGGGCCCAAGTTTCTGCTGATTTATCTGATCCTTCTTTAGTCGCACCTTCCCTGGCTGACAAGTAACTGCGTATTTACTGTCCACGTGAAGTGACTGTAACCAATGGGTCTTTAAGCTTTTCTTGCCTGTAATGGAGTTTTCAACCCATCATACTAGGGTTGTTAGCTTATTTAAAGAAATGGCTTAGGCCATAATGGAGGCTGATGCTCTACTGTCCCCAAACATTTATACCAGATGGAAGTCTGGAGGCAGCTTCCTATCAGATGGGGCCCTTACAACTCCTAGATTTGTACTGTGAGGGACCATGTGATTTTTTTTCCAGACAACAGTTAGGCTGAACGTGACTTTCCACTGCGGCCTTAGACTGAATCATACCCACTTTGATGAGGACTCTGCTGTGTTGACTGTATCCAGAATATAGGAACCACTTTATTGGCCCCAAAGACACAAAGGTGGTATCTAAGGTGGAGTAAGTGGGAGTTTCCCTCTATAATGCTTAAAACCCTGTAGACCCATGCAGTGTGATCTCTCAATTCACCAACAACATCTAAAAGAAGTGCACTTCACTTCCCTGGGCAGGCAACCCAGGGAAGAAGAGAAGACTTTGGTCATCAGCTATGTTAGCCTGATTTGTCTGCTGCTTCCGAAGAAACCCCTGCTGGCATCAAGCACCCTCACTGAGCTACTCCCTTGCTTGTTTCCAGTAATTGCAGTCATAGTCCTGCAATGTGGGAGAGGAAGGTCACCAATCCATGAAGCAAAAAAGTTCAAACACCCTTTTCCTTTTAAGTTGCTCATTTTTTCCATTCCTCTGCATTCTCTTCTTATTTTTGAGGGAAGGGACATCTTCTTGCTCTAGTGGGGTGTGATCTCTGCGTGTACATATGCATTATGTACATACTTTTTGGGAAACAACACCTTATGATTCCTTAATCCTAATTCTGCTCTTGAATCTTTAAAATGTTTTCACAGTCAAGGAAGAGTGTTATCCATAGGTGCTATAACAAAAGTTGTAGGCATTGCTCAGTGAAGCTTTTCTGTTCTGAAATAACTTGGTAAACTTCCAAGTTCTGTGGGTGGGGAAATAAGAAGAGGAGGTAGTTGATTAGTATAACACTGAGATTTAAGGAGGAAGTCTGGTGTAGCATTGAGGGGTAATGTAAGAAACCACTTTGGTCACTTTAGATTAGCTAATTTGATTTTATTTCTTCATACGTTATCTCTTGGTTGGGTTCTAAACCCAAAACATCTACATCCTACAAAAGCTACAACTCCACTGTCATGGATAAGATTTTTAGAGGGCTTTTTTTTTATGGAAGAGGGAGTTAGATTACAGCAAAATGGATGTCTCATTCAGTCTCCTAATGAGAATTAATAAAAAGTGATGTGTTATATTTAGAGCTGGTCAGAAATTGTCCATTGAAAATGCAAATTCATGGAAACAAAAATATTTTGTGAAAACACTTAGGGTTTGATGAATTTTTGTTGAATCATGAGTTGGGTTCTTGTTCCCTACCATCTCACCTAGTGGGCTGCTGGAGACCCCAAAGCTTGCAGGTTCCATGGCTCTCGGGCAGGTCACAGGGATGGTGACCAAAGGTCTGATATAGCCCCACTATGTGCTCTGCCTTGCAGTCAGAGATCTTGGGCTTCCAGGCTCACTGCAGCAGAGTAAGGAGCCTGGGAGTCCTCATTGTAATGGGGCTCAGCTCCCAGATTTGCAGCCAACAGCCTGGAAACCCTGAAAACCCTGGCTTGAGTCAAGGCTCTCCAGGTTTCTTGGCTCCCTGCTGCCAGAGCTGGGAGCATGACAACCTTGGAAGTCCTGGCTCCATTCTGGTTGGTTTCATTTCCTGCTATCCTGTAGTAGGCAGCCATGAAACTGACACTGGTTATGACAGTTTCACATAGTAACTGAGGAAGCTCCAGGGAGGGTATTTGAACTCCACAGCTTAGGGAAAATTTTAAAACGTTGAAATTTCCTCCTAACTGAAAATGCTGTGTTTTGGCCAGCTCTATTTGTATTCACCTCATGATTTGATTACCTGCTGCGTTAATTTGTTGATTTGACTACTTGATGGCTTAAGCCAATATCATAGTTAATCCATGGATTTATTGATTCCTTTTCAATTGTGACCTTGATTTGATAACTGTATTATTTAATTTCTAGGGTGAGTGACTTGACTGGATCTGCAAGGAGCTCGTTAGTTTTAGAATGACAGGGGAAGTGTACACAGGGATAGTAACCTCCTCTCCATGGACACTCCGCTGCCCTTTGACCAGCCAGAGGGAAGGGAGCGATCAGCTTCTTGCTCCCACAATCATTAATTTAAACTCTTGCCTATGGTTTCTTGAACCTCTTGCCACTCTTAGCTGAACTGTACCATTCCTTCCCTTAGTTACATAATATAGAAACTTTGTTTTTAGGATGCTGTGGTCTGACCTGGGGTAAGAAAGGAATTTTTCCCATTATAGCCAAATTGGCTGAGGCCTGGTTGTTTTTTTCCCTGTGTTCCTTGTAGCATCATGAAGAGACAGTTAAGTTAAATAGGAATAGGATTTAGAAATGTAATATCTGGAATTGTATGACTATTTAGCTCATTGCCACTTGTGGCCAGTGTCCATGGTGAGTAAGGGGCCAAAAAGCTCAGAAATAAGATACCTAGGATTTTGCTGGTGGATCTCTGGCCTAGGGACAAAGGAGAGACCTGAAGTCTTTGCAGACCACCGTCCACAGGTCCTCTTTGGTACTTCTGTCCTCTTTGCAGGGAAGATGGTGAGAGGATTCTGAGCACGCTGAATATTAGGGGTGTGTTGGGGAGAGTCTTCCCTGATTTATGGGCAGTATGAGAGATGGCTTGTAAACCCACACTAGACTCATTTGAAAGCCTGCTATGGGTAGATCGGACAGATAGCACTCCTCCCCAGTGTTAAGTTTAATAAAGTAGAAGCCTGCTGCTTAAAACTCATCCCTCTGTCTATCTGTCCTTCACTTGTGGGTCCTGATCAATTCATTTAGTGAAATTTATAATAGTTTTAGCTTTAGTGATATTCATATTTAATGTTTACTGTTCATTTATTCTTTTTAATAAAACCCATAAAAGTATGCAGGACTAGTTTACTTTTTCAGATAGGAACATGGTAAAGGTAAATAAGGTAATAAGGAATAAGGTAAATAAGTTGAATTACCTGAGGACTGGTTGGCCCTCTCCATAAATTAAATCCTTTATCCCTCGGAAGTTCATTGCTCAAATGATTAATTTTATTTACATAATTCCAGGTGCACTAAACTTTTAGCTTCTCCTGGACTGGTGCTTGACTAAGATGAAGAGAAAAGGATAGAACCAATTATACAGCTTAGTCTACCAGTTAGTGAGGAGAAGAAATGCTTTTGAGGGAAAAAGCATAGTTTTTTTTTTATGTTTAAACCAAAGATCCAGGATTTAGGAGTACTCAAAACTTCACTGTATCATAGGCTTTTTATGAGACCTTGTGCAAATCATTTATAGATAGTGCTGTATAAATGCAAAATGCAATTTTAATCAATGTATAATTCATCTATGGAACTCATTTCTATGACATTGTTAAACCCATGAGCAGAAAAAAAGAATTAGATATTTATCTAAGTAAAAATGGCAGTTGCAGTTTCACCAGTGATTTAGAAGACTGTGTTTCTATATGATGTAGCAGAAGACTGAGTTAGGATTCCTTGGATCTGTTCCCAGTTCTTTCTAACTCTGACCTGAGCAAGTCAGTTATTTTCTCTGTGCCTCATCTTACCCATCTGGAAAATGTGTACGGTAATAGTTTGGCTCTGGGGTTTGCTTAATTGACATTTAAGTGTTTTGATATACCTTGATGAAAGGTAGAAGTATTACATTTGTGGGAGGACCCCACTAAACTGTCTATTTACACTCCTAATTATGCAGTAACTTTCCAAGCAGTGAATGTATTTGTCCCCTCCTCTCCTTATTCCAGGTAGTCCCTGCCTCAGCATGTAAGCATTAAAATGGATGGGAAGGTTTTGCCTCACTTGCCTGCTGTGCATTAACAATGTCTGTATCATATGGGTTTTCCTCTCCCCGAAGTAGCAGACACAGTCCATTGTCAGGATGAAGATGCCTCACTATTATAGATAGTCCATCAGTATGTTCAGTTTATTCCCTATGTTTCTAAACACATCTATTTTTTACCAAAGACAGCTGAGAGAAACAGAGAAGTTGCCTCTAGCTTGAGAATGGCTACAAGAATGCAGAACAATGAACTGTACTATCAAACAAGATGATATGCCTGGTGATATAATATTTAAATAGCAATCAGGAAGTAACTTTGAATGAACTAAGGGGCCAAATACTTTGAGTTAGCCACTTGCAAGCATTTAGAGTGTTGAATTTTCCCCAGTACATAAGATAGAGTAGGTCAGGATTGCTGTCTGGCATGGCATGTTACTCAGCTCCAGTTATACAACATTGTTTCAGTTATTAATGAAGATAAGATGGATAAAGTAATAATTTTGTGAAGTAAATTGCATGTTTATCTTTGGAAGCCTACATGACAGTTTAATTTTTTTATCTACTCTGATTCATTGACCTGAGTTTGATAACAGCAGCTTTCTTTGCCGGATAAGTTAACGATTCCATTGATTGAGCCTATGAAGATGACCACTAGACAGTCATTTAATACTATATCTGGAAGTCTCTCAGTTTGGGATTAATAGAAAAATTTTAAATGTATCACAGTCATAGCTTACAGACTGTCACTTATAATCTAAAAAGGGATAAGGTTAGGAGAATGCTTGTAATGCACTTGATTTCCAACACATTGAATTTCCCCAGAGATCTGTCATTCTTCATCCTTCTAAATTCCACAGATCTCTTATACTGGATATTTCAGCCTGCTTTCAGTTGGGGACGGAACCAGACATGTCAGTCATTAGCAGCAGGAAATGCTCTGCCTCTTGAAGTTTCTTCCCGTTTTTTCTGTCTCCCCAGTGGCCTTCACCTCAGCCACACTTCCCTGCTGCAAAGCATTATTAAGGAAAACACCAAACTTTGTTTCAAATTCTTAGACTAACAGTTTAGCTTAAAAATGTGTCTGGCTAATTCTCAGCCACGTCCCAGGGCAGCATTTGACTTAGGGGCAGAACGTTCCCTCAACTCTGCTTCCCCTTCAGAGGCATTTGCAGCAGCTGATGCCCCTGCAGGTTTCAGAAAAGAGGCTAGACCACGAAAAGTCAGAGGTAAAAGGGACTGTGTCTCCTCCATCACTTTCTTATTGAACGTCTCATTGGGGAGCTCAGCCAGGTCTGTGAGCAGGATACAGTGTTCCTCACCGCCCAGTCTGGGCACAGTTGCGTTGGCACCCTTCTGCGGAAGGAAGGGTTCTAGACAGGAGTGGAGAGGCCAGTTCTATTGGGCAAGATGCACTCCAGCGTCCCTCCTCTGTCAGGAAAGGAGGCAGGCGGGATTAGAAGTGAACTGGCTCCAGGAAAAGGAGAGCACATCACCCTAAGGAAATGAACCCAGAAGGACAATGTGTCAGATGCACTGACTCCCAATAGCCTGCACAGCTGAGCGGACTCCTCTCCCTCCTTCTTCCCTGCTACTTGTAGATGGAGGACACTGGACACAGCACTGACACTGCCAATGCCTGAGAGCCCTGCCCCACCCTGCTCCTCCTACCGAGGTGTTACTCACTGCCCGACTGACTGCTCCAGCTGGTTGGCTTGGGGATTAGCTTGAGGACAGTGCCCCCTGTCTGTGGCCTGCACACCATCACTACATTTCTGACATGTACATTTCAGACAGCTGCAGCAGCACAGGAGCCAGCAAACAGGA